>OU744276.1:59747500-60088301 GCA_916610125.1 Cheilosia vulpina | reverse complement strand
TTGGCCACATTCGCACAGTTTTAAGCCCACTGCCACGTTATACCCCTCAAAAGAAGCGTCTGTGTCTCTACTTTCCAGAAATATAAGGAATATTGCTGTAGGTGTTACCATCTCTGAGATATTTGCAATTTCCAGAAGCATTATTTACGTATTTATTTTGCAAAATTATGAAAAATATGGTATTTGAAGTTGGCCACATTGGCACAGTTTTAAGCCCACTGCCACATTATACCCCTCAAAAGAAGCGTCTGTGTCTCTACTTTCCAGAAATGTGAAAAATCTTCCTGTAGCCCACTGCCACGTTATACCCCTCAAAAGAAGCGTCTGTGTCTCTACTTTCCAGAAATATAAGGAATATTGCTGTAGGTGTTACCATCTCTGAGATATTTGCAATTTCCAGAAGCATTATTTACGTATTTATTTTGCAAAATTATGAAAAATATGGTATTTGAAGTTGGCCACATTGGCACAGTTTTAAGCCCACTGCCACGTTATACCCCTCAAAAGAAGCGTCTTTGTCTCTTCTTTCCAGAAATGTGAGAAATATTGCTGTAGGTGTTACCATCTCTGAGATATTTGCAATTTCCAGAAGCATTTTTTACATATTTATTTTGCAAAATTATGAAAAATGTGGTATTTTAAGTTGGCCACATTCGCACAGTTTTAAGCCCACTGCCACGTTATACCCCTCAAAAGAAGCGTCTGTGTCTCTACTTTCCAGAAATGTGAAAAATCTTCCTGTAGCCCATTGCCACGTTTTACCCCTCAAAAGAAGCGCCTGTGTCTTTTCTTTCCAGAAATGTGAGAAATATTGCTGTAGGTGGTACCATCTCTGAGATATTTGCAATTTCCAGAAGCATTTTTTACATATTTATTTTGCAAAATTATGAAAAATGTGGTATTTGAAGTTGGCCACATTGGCACAGTTTTAAGCCCACTGCCACGTTATACCCCTCAAAAGAAGCGTCTTTGTCTCTTCTTTCCAGAAATGTGAGAAATATTGCTGTAGGTGTTACCATCTCTGAGATATTCGCAATTTCCAGAAGCATTATTTACGTATTTATTTTGCAAAATTATGTGAGAAATATTGCTGTAGGTGTTACCATCTCTGAGATATTCGCAATTTCCAGAAGCATTATTTACGTATTTATTTTGCAAAATTATGAAAAATGTGGTATTTGAAGTTGGCCACATTGGCACAGTTTTAAGCCCACTGCCACGTTATACCCCTCAAAAGAAGCGTCTTTGTCTCTTCTTTCCAGAAATGTGAGAAATATTGCTGTAGGTGTTACCATCTATGAGATATTTGCAATTTCCAGAAGCATTTTTTACATATTTATTTTGCAAAATTATGAAAAATGTGGTATTTGAAGTTGGTCACATTGGCACAGTTTTAAGCCCATTGCCACGTTTTACCCCTCAAAAGAAGCGCCTGTGTCTTTTCTTTCCAGAAATGTGAGAAATATTGCTCTAGGTGTTACCATCTCTGAGATATTTGCAATTTACAGAGGCATTTTTTACATATTTATTTTGCAAAATTATGAAAAATGTGGTATTTTAAGTTGGCCACATTCGCACAGTTTTAAGCCCACTGCCACGTTATACCCCTCAAAAGAAGCGTCTTTGTCTCTTCTTTCCAGAAATGTGAGAAATATTGCTGTAGGTGTTACCATCTCTGAGATATTTGCAATTTCCAGAAGCATTTTTTACATATTTATTTTGCAAAATTATGAAAAATGTGGTATTTGAAGTTGGTCACATTGGCACAGTTTTAAGCCCATTGCCACGTTTTACCCCTCAAAAGAAGCGTCTGTGTCTCTACTTTCCAGAAATATAAGGAATATTGCTGTAGGTGTTACCATCTCTGAGATATTTGCAATTTCCAGAAGCATTATTTACGTATTTATTTTGCAAAATTATGAAAAATATGGTATTTGAAGTTGGCCACATTGGCACAGTTTTAAGCCCACTGCCACATTATACCCCTCAAAAGAAGCGTCTGTGTCTCTACTTTCCAGAAATGTGAAAAATCTTCCTGTAGCCCATTGCCACGTTTTACCCCTCAAAAGAAGCGCCTGTGTCTTTTCTTTCCAGAAATGTGAGAAATATTGCTCTAGGTGTTACCATCTCTGAGATATTTGCAATTTACAGAGGCATTTTTTACATATTTATTTTGCAAAATTATGAAAAATGTGGTATTTTAAGTTGGCCACATTCGCACAGTTTTAAGCCCACTGCCACGTTATACCCCTCAAAAGAAGCGTCTGTGTCTCTACTTTCCAGAAATATAAGGAATATTGCTGTAGGTGTTACCATCTCTGAGATATTTGCAATTTCCAGAAGCATTATTTACGTATTTATTTTGCAAAATTATGAAAAATATGGTATTTGAAGTTGGCCACATTGGCACAGTTTTAAGCCCACTGCCACATTATACCCCTCAAAAGAAGCGTCTGTGTCTCTACTTTCCAGAAATGTGAAAAATCTTCCTGTAGCCCACTGCCACGTTATACCCCTCAAAAGAAGCGTCTGTGTCTCTACTTTCCAGAAATATAAGGAATATTGCTGTAGGTGTTACCATCTCTGAGATATTTGCAATTTCCAGAAGCATTATTTACGTATTTATTTTGCAAAATTATGAAAAATATGGTATTTGAAGTTGGCCACATTGGCACAGTTTTAAGCCCACTGCCACGTTATACCCCTCAAAAGAAGCGTCTTTGTCTCTTCTTTCCAGAAATGTGAGAAATATTGCTGTAGGTGTTACCATCTCTGAGATATTTGCAATTTCCAGAAGCATTTTTTACATATTTATTTTGCAAAATTATGAAAAATGTGGTATTTTAAGTTGGCCACATTCGCACAGTTTTAAGCCCACTGCCACGTTATACCCCTCAAAAGAAGCGTCTTTGTCTCTTCTTTCCAGAAATGTAAGAAATATTGCTGTAGGTGTTACCATCTCTGAGATATTTGCAATTTCCAGAAGCATTTTTTACATATTTATTTTGCAAAATTATGAAAAATGTGGTATTTGAAGTTGGTCACATTGGCACAGTTTTAAGCCCATTGCCACGTTTTACCCCTCAAAAGAAGCGTCTGTGTCTCTACTTTCCAGAAATATAAGGAATATTGCTGTAGGTGTTACCATCTCTGAGATATTTGCAATTTCCAGAAGCATTTTTTACATATTTATTTTGCAAAATTATGAAAAATGTGGTATTTGAAGTTGGTCACATTGGCACAGTTTTAAGCCCATTGCCACGTTTTACCCCTCAAAAGAAGCGTCTGTGTCTCTACTTTCCAGAAATATAAGGAATATTGCTGTAGGTGTTACCATCTCTGAGATATTTGCAATTTCCAGAAGCATTATTTACGTATTTATTTTGCAAAATTATGAAAAATATGGTATTTGAAGTTGGCCACATTGGCACAGTTTTAAGCCCACTGCCACATTATACCCCTCAAAAGAAGCGTCTGTGTCTCTACTTTCCAGAAATGTGAAAAATCTTCCTGTAGCCCATTGCCACGTTTTACCCCTCAAAAGAAGCGCCTGTGTCTTTTCTTTCCAGAAATGTG
This sequence comes from Cheilosia vulpina, assembly GCA_916610125.1. Lineage (NCBI taxonomy): Eukaryota > Metazoa > Arthropoda > Insecta > Diptera > Syrphidae > Cheilosia > Cheilosia vulpina. The sequence goes on along the minus strand of OU744276.1, from coordinate 60,084,725 downwards.
AGAAATATTGCTCTAGGTGTTACCATCTCTGAGATATTTGCAATTTACAGAGGCATTTTTTACATATTTATTTTGCAAAATTATGAAAAATGTGGTATTTTAAGTTGGCCACATTCGCACAGTTTTAAGCCCACTGCCACGTTATACCCCTCAAAAGAAGCGTCTGTGTCTCTACTTTCCAGAAATATAAGGAATATTGCTGTAGGTGTTACCATCTCTGAGATATTTGCAATTTCCAGAAGCATTATTTACGTATTTATTTTGCAAAATTATGAAAAATATGGTATTTGAAGTTGGCCACATTGGCACAGTTTTAAGCCCACTGCCACATTATACCCCTCAAAAGAAGCGTCTGTGTCTCTACTTTCCAGAAATGTGAAAAATCTTCCTGTAGCCCACTGCCACGTTATACCCCTCAAAAGAAGCGTCTGTGTCTCTACTTTCCAGAAATATAAGGAATATTGCTGTAGGTGTTACCATCTCTGAGATATTTGCAATTTCCAGAAGCATTATTTACGTATTTATTTTGCAAAATTATGAAAAATATGGTATTTGAAGTTGGCCACATTGGCACAGTTTTAAGCCCACTGCCACGTTATACCCCTCAAAAGAAGCGTCTTTGTCTCTTCTTTCCAGAAATGTGAGAAATATTGCTGTAGGTGTTACCATCTCTGAGATATTTGCAATTTCCAGAAGCATTTTTTACATATTTATTTTGCAAAATTATGAAAAATGTGGTATTTGAAGTTGGTCACATTGGCACAGTTTTAAGCCCATTGCCACGTTTTACCCCTCAAAAGAAGCGCCTGTGTCTTTTCTTTCCAGAAATGTGAGAAATATTGCTCTAGGTGTTACCATCTCTGAGATATTTGCAATTTACAGAGGCATTTTTTACATATTTATTTTGCAAAATTATGAAAAATATGGTATTTGAAGTTGGCCACATTCGCACAGTTTTAAGCCCACTGCCACATTATACCCCTCAAAAGAAGCGTCTGTGTCTCTACTTTCCAGAAATATAAGGAATATTGCTGTAGGTGTTACCATCTCTGAGATATTTGCAATTTCCAGAAGCATTATTTACGTATTTATTTTGCAAAATTATGAAAAATATGGTATTTGAAGTTGGCCACATTGGCACAGTTTTAAGCCCACTGCCACATTATACCCCTCAAAAGAAGCGTCTGTGTCTCTACTTTCCAGAAATGTGAAAAATCTTCCTGTAGCCCATTGCCACGTTTTACCCCTCAAAAGAAGCGCCTGTGTCTTTTCTTTCCAGAAATATAAGGAATATTGCTGTAGGTGTTACCATCTCTGAGATATTTGCAATTTCCAGAAGCATTTTTTACATATTTATTTTGCAAAATTATGAAAAATGTGGAATTTGAAGTTGGTCACATTGGCACAGTTTTAAGCCCACTGCCACGTTATACCCCTCAAAAGAAGCGTCTGTGTCTCTACTTTCCAGAAATATAAGGAATATTGCTGTAGGTGTTACCATCTCTGAGATATTTGCAATTTCCAGAAGCATTATTTACGTATTTATTTTGCAAAATTATGAAAAATATGGTATTTGAAGTTGGCCACATTGGCACAGTTTTAAGCCCACTGCCACATTATACCCCTCAAAAGAAGCGTCTGTGTCTCTACTTTCCAGAAATGTGAAAAATCTTCCTGTAGCCCATTGCCACGTTTTACCCCTCAAAAGAAGCGCCTGTGTCTTTTCTTTCCAGAAATGTGAGAAATATTGCTGTAGGTGGTACCATCTCTGAGATATTTGCAATTTCCAGAAGCATTTTTTACATATTTATTTTGCAAAATTATGAAAAATGTGGAATTTGAAGTTGGTCACATTGGCACAGTTTTAAGCCCACTGCCACGTTATACCCCTCAAAAGAAGCGTCTGTGTCTCTACTTTCCAGAAATATAAGGAATATTGCTGTAGGTGTTACCATCTCTGAGATATTTGCAATTTCCAGAAGCATTATTTACGTATTTATTTTGCAAAATTATGAAAAATATGGTATTTGAAGTTGGCCACATTGGCACAGTTTTAAGCCCACTGCCACATTATACCCCTCAAAAGAAGCGTCTGTGTCTCTACTTTCCAGAAATGTGAAAAATCTTCCTGTAGCCCATTGCCACGTTTTACCCCTCAAAAGAAGCGCCTGTGTCTTTTCTTTCCAGAAATGTGAGAAATATTGCTGTAGGTGGTACCATCTCTGAGATATTTGCAATTTCCAGAAGCATTTTTTACATATTTATTTTGCAAAATTATGAAAAATGTGGAATTTGAAGTTGGTCACATTGGCACAGTTTTAAGCCCACTGCCACGTTATACCCCTCAAAAGAAGCGTCTGTGTCTCTACTTTCCAGAAATATAAGGAATATTGCTGTAGGTGTTACCATCTCTGAGATATTTGCAATTTCCAGAAGCATTATTTACGTATTTATTTTGCAAAATTATGAAAAATATGGTATTTGAAGTTGGCCACATTGGCACAGTTTTAAGCCCACTGCCACATTATACCCCTCAAAAGAAGCGTCTGTGTCTCTACTTTCCAGAAATGTGAAAAATCTTCCTGTAGCCCATTGCCACGTTTTACCCCTCAAAAGAAGCGCCTGTGTCTTTTCTTTCCAGAAATGTGAGAAATATTGCTGTAGGTGGTACCATCTCTGAGATATTTGCAATTTCCAGAAGCATTTTTTACATATTTATTTTGCAAAATTATGAAAAATGTGGAATTTGAAGTTGGTCACATTGGCACAGTTTTAAGCCCACTGCCACGTTATACCCCTCAAAAGAAGCGTCTGTGTCTCTACTTTCCAGAAATATAAGGAATATTGCTGTAGGTGTTACCATCTCTGAGATATTTGCAATTTCCAGAAGCATTATTTACGTATTTATTTTGCAAAATTATGTGAGAAATATTGCTGTAGGTGTTACCATCTCTGAGATATTTGCAATTTCCAGAGGCATTTTTTACATATTTATTTTACAAAATTATGAAAAATGTGGTATTTGAAGTTGGCCACATTGGCACAGTTTTAAGCCCACTGCCACGTTATACCCCTCAAAAGAAGCGTCTGTGTCTCTACTTTCCAGAAATGTGAGAAATATTGCTGTAGCTGTTACCATCTCTGAGATATTTGCAATTTCCAGAAGCATTATTTACGTATTTATTTTGCAAAATTATGTGAGAAATATTGCTGTAGGTGTTACCATCTCTGAGATATTCGCAATTTCCAGAAGCATTATTTACGTATTTATTTTGCAAAATTATGAAAAATGTGGTATTTGAAGTTGGCCACATTGGCACAGTTTTAAGCCCACTGCCACGTTATACCCCTCAAAAGAAGCGTCTTTGTCTCTTCTTTCCAGAAATGTGAGAAATATTGCTGTAGGTATTACCATCTCTGAGATATTTGCAATTTCCAGAAGCATTTTTTACATATTTATTTTGCAAAATTATGAAAAATGTGGAATTTGAAGTTGGTCACATTGGCACAGTTTTAAGCCCACTGCCACGTTATACCCCTCAAAAGAAGCGTCTGTGTCTCTACTTTCCAGAAATATAAGGAATATTGCTGTAGGTGTTACCATCTCTGAGATATTTGCAATTTCCAGAAGCATTATTTACGTATTTATTTTGCAAAATTATGAAAAATATGGTATTTGAAGTTGGCCACATTGGCACAGTTTTAAGCCCACTGCCACATTATACCCCTCAAAAGAAGCGTCTGTGTCTCTACTTTCCAGAAATGTGAAAAATCTTCCTGTAGCCCATTGCCACGTTTTACCCCTCAAAAGAAGCGCCTGTGTCTTTTCTTTCCAGAAATGTGAGAAATATTGCTGTAGGTGGTACCATCTCTGAGATATTTGCAATTTCCAGAAGCATTTTTTACATATTTATTTTGCAAAATTATGAAAAATGTGGAATTTGAAGTTGGTCACATTGGCACAGTTTTAAGCCCACTGCCACGTTATACCCCTCAAAAGAAGCGTCTGTGTCTCTACTTTCCAGAAATATAAGGAATATTGCTGTAGGTGTTACCATCTCTGAGATATTTGCAATTTCCAGAAGCATTATTTACGTATTTATTTTGCAAAATTATGAAAAATATGGTATTTGAAGTTGGCCACATTGGCACAGTTTTAAGCCCACTGCCACATTATACCCCTCAAAAGAAGCGTCTGTGTCTCTACTTTCCAGAAATGTGAAAAATCTTCCTGTAGCCCATTGCCACGTTTTACCCCTCAAAAGAAGCGCCTGTGTCTTTTCTTTCCAGAAATGTGAGAAATATTGCTGTAGGTGGTACCATCTCTGAGATATTTGCAATTTCCAGAAGCATTTTTTACATATTTATTTTGCAAAATTATGAAAAATGTGGTATTTGAAGTTGGCCACATTGGCACAGTTTTAAGCCCACTGCCACGTTATACCCCTCAAAAGAAGCGTCTTTGTCTCTTCTTTCCAGAAATGTGAGAAATATTGCTGTAGGTGTTACCATCTCTGAGATATTTGCAATTTCCAGAAGTATTATTTACGTATTTATTTTGCAAAATTATGAAAAATATGGTATTTGAAGTTGGCCACATTGGCACAGTTTTAAGCCCACTGCCACATTATACCCCTCAAAAGAAGCGTCTGTGTCTCTACTTTCCAGAAATGTGAAAAATCTTCCTGTAGCCCATTGCCACGTTTTACCCCTCAAAAGAAGCGCCTGTGTCTTTTCTTTCCAGAAATGTGAGAAATATTGCTGTAGGTGGTACCATCTCTGAGATATTTGCAATTTCCAGAAGCATTTTTTACATATTTATTTTGCAAAATTATGAAAAATGTGGAATTTGAAGTTGGTCACATTGGCACAGTTTTAAGCCCACTGCCACGTTATACCCCTCAAAAGAAGCGTCTGTGTCTCTACTTTCCAGAAATATAAGGAATATTGCTGTAGGTGTTACCATCTCTGAGATATTTGCAATTTCCAGAAGCATTATTTACGTATTTATTTTGCAAAATTATGAAAAATATGGTATTTGAAGTTGGCCACATTGGCACAGTTTTAAGCCCACTGCCACATTATACCCCTCAAAAGAAGCGTCTGTGTCTCTACTTTCCAGAAATGTGAAAAATCTTCCTGTAGCCCATTGCAACGTTTTACCCCTCAAAAGAAGCGCCTGTGTCTTTTCTTTCCAGAAATGTGAGAAATATTGCTGTAGGTGGTACCATCTCTGAGATATTTGCAATTTCCAGAAGCATTTTTTACATATTTATTTTGCAAAATTATGAAAAATGTGGAATTTGAAGTTGGTCACATTGGCACAGTTTTAAGCCCACTGCCACGTTATACCCCTCAAAAGAAGCGTCTGTGTCTCTACTTTCCAGAAATATAAGGAATATTGCTGTAGGTGTTACCATCTCTGAGATATTTGCAATTTCCAGAAGCATTATTTACGTATTTATTTTGCAAAATTATGTGAGAAATATTGCTGTAGGTGTTACCATCTCTGAGATATTTGCAATTTCCAGAGGCATTTTTTATATATTTATTTTACAAAATTATGAAAAATGTGGTATTTGAAGTTGGCCACATTGGCACAGTTTTAAGCCCACTGCCACGTTATACGCCTCAAAAGAAGCGTCTGTGTCTCTACTTTCCAGAAATGTGAGAAATATTGCTGTAGCTGTTACCATCTCTGAGATATTTGCAATTTCCAGAAGCATTATTTACGTATTTATTTTGCAAAATTATGTGAGAAATATTGCTGTAGGTGTTACCATCTCTGAGATATTCGCAATTTCCAGAAGCATTATTTACGTATTTATTTTGCAAAATTATGAAAAATGTGGTATTTGAAGTTGGCCACATTGGCACAGTTTTAAGCCCACTGCCACGTTATACCCCTCAAAAGAAGCGTCTTTGTCTCTTCTTTCCAGAAATGTGAGAAATATTGCTGTAGGTATTACCATCTCTGAGATATTTGCAATTTCCAGAAGCATTTTTTACATATTTATTTTGCAAAATTATGAAAAATGTGGAATTTGAAGTTGGTCACATTGGCACAGTTTTAAGCCCACTGCCACGTTATACCCCTCAAAAGAAGCGTCTGTGTCTCTACTTTCCAGAAATATAAGGAATATTGCTGTAGGTGTTACCATCTCTGAGATATTTGCAATTTCCAGAAGCATTATTTACGTATTTATTTTGCAAAATTATGAAAAATATGGTATTTGAAGTTGGCCACATTGGCACAGTTTTAAGCCCACTGCCACATTATACCCCTCAAAAGAAGCGTCTGTGTCTCTACTTTCCAGAAATGTGAAAAATCTTCCTGTAGCCCATTGCCACGTTTTACCCCTCAAAAGAAGCGCCTGTGTCTTTTCTTTCCAGAAATGTGAGAAATATTGCTGTAGGTGGTACCATCTCTGAGATATTTGCAATTTCCAGAAGCATTTTTTACATATTTATTTTGCAAAATTATGAAAAATGTGGAATTTGAAGTTGGTCACATTGGCACAGTTTTAAGCCCACTGCCACGTTATACCCCTCAAAAGAAGCGTCTGTGTCTCTACTTTCCAGAAATATAAGGAATATTGCTGTAGGTGTTACCATCTCTGAGATATTTGCAATTTCCAGAAGCATTATTTACGTATTTATTTTGCAAAATTATGTGAGAAATATTGCTGTAGGTGTTACCATCTCTGAGATATTTGCAATTTCCAGAGGCATTTTTTACATATTTATTTTACAAAATTATGAAAAATGTGGTATTTGAAGTTGGCCACATTGGCACAGTTTTAAGCCCACTGCCACGTTATACGCCTCAAAAGAAGCGTCTGTGTCTCTACTTTCCAGAAATGTGAGAAATATTGCTGTAGCTGTTACCATCTCTGAGATATTTGCAATTTCCAGAAGCATTATTTACGTATTTATTTTGCAAAATTATGTGAGAAATATTGCTGTAGGTGTTACCATCTCTGAGATATTCGCAATTTCCAGAAGCATTATTTACGTATTTATTTTGCAAAATTATGAAAAATGTGGTATTTGAAGTTGGCCACATTGGCACAGTTTTAAGCCCACTGCCACGTTATACCCCTCAAAAGAAGCGTCTTTGTCTCTTCTTTCCAGAAATGTGAGAAATATTGCTATAGGTATTACCATCTCTGAGATATTTGCAATTTCCAGAAGCATTTTTTACATATTTATTTTGCAAAATTATGAAAAATGTGGAATTTGAAGTTGGTCACATTGGCACAGTTTTAAGCCCACTGCCACGTTATACCCCTCAAAAGAAGCGTCTGTGTCTCTACTTTCCAGAAATATAAGGAATATTGCTGTAGGTGTTACCATCTCTGAGATATTTGCAATTTCCAGAAGCATTATTTACGTATTTATTTTGCAAAATTATGAAAAATATGGTATTTGAAGTTGGCCACATTGGCACAGTTTTAAGCCCACTGCCACATTATACCCCTCAAAAGAAGCGTCTGTGTCTCTACTTTCCAGAAATGTGAAAAATCTTCCTGTAGCCCATTGCCACGTTTTACCCCTCAAAAGAAGTGCCTGTGTCTTTTCTTTCCAGAAATGTGAGAAATATTGCTGTAGGTGGTACCATCTCTGAGATATTTGCAATTTCCAGAAGCATTTTTTACATATTTATTTTGCAAAATTATGAAAAATGTGGAATTTGAAGTTGGTCACATTGGCACAGTTTTAAGCCCACTGCCACGTTATACCCCTCAAAAGAAGCGTCTGTGTCTCTACTTTCCAGAAATATAAGGAATATTGCTGTAGGTGTTACCATCTCTGAGATATTTGCAATTTCCAGAAGCATTATTTACGTATTTATTTTGCAAAATTATGAAAAATATGGTATTTGAAGTTGGCCACATTGGCACAGTTTTAAGCCCACTGCCACATTATACCCCTCAAAAGAAGCGTCTGTGTCTCTACTTTCCAGAAATGTGAAAAATCTTCCTGTAGCCCATTGCCACGTTTTACCCCTCAAAAGAAGCGCCTGTGTCTTTTCTTTCCAGAAATGTGAGAAATATTGCTGTAGGTGGTACCATCTCTGAGATATTTGCAATTTCCAGAAGCATTTTTTACATATTTATTTTGCAAAATTATGAAAAATGTGGTATTTGAAGTTGGCCACATTGGCACAGTTTTAAGCCCACTGCCACGTTATACCCCTCAAAAGAAGCGTCTTTGTCTCTTCTTTCCAGAAATGTGAGAAATATTGCTGTAGGTGTTACCATCTCTGAGATATTCGCAATTTCCAGAAGCATTATTTACGTATTTATTTTGCAAAATTATGTGAGAAATATTGCCGTAGGTGTTACCATCTCTGAGATATTCGCAATTTCCAGAAGCATTATTTACGTATTTATTTTGCAAAATTATGAAAAATGTGGTATTTGAAGTTGGCCACATTGGCACAGTTTTAAGCCCACTGCCACGTTATACCCCTCAAAAGAAGCGTCTTTGTCTCTTCTTTCCAGAAATGTGAGAAATATTGCTGTAGGTGTTACCATCTCTGAGATATTTGCAATTTCCAGAAGCATTTTTTACATATTTATTTTGCAAAATTATGAAAAATGTGGTATTTGAAGTTGGTCATATTGGCACAGTTTTAAGCCCATTGCCACGTTTTACCCCTCAAAAGAAGCGCCTGTGTCTTTTCTTTCCAGAAATGTGAGAAATATTGCTCTAGGTGTTACCATCTCTGAGATATTTGCAATTTACAGAGGCATTTTTTACATATTTATTTTGCAAAATTATGAAAAATGTGGTATTTTAAGTTGGCCACATTGGCACAGTTTTAAGCCCACTGCCACGTTATACCCCTCAAAAGAAGCGTTTGTGTCTCTACTTTCCAGAAATGTGAGAAATATTGCTGTAGGTGTTACCATCTCTGAGATATTCGCAATTTCCAGAAGCATTATTTACGTATTTATTTTGCAAAATTATGTGAGAAATATTGCTGTAGGTGTTACCATCTCTGAGATATTCGCAATTTCCAGAAGCATTATTTACGTATTTATTTTGCAAAATTATGAAAAATGTGGTAATTGAAGTTGGCCACATTGGCACAGTTTTAAGCCCACTGCCACGTTATACCCCTCAAAAGAAGCGTCTGTGTCTCTTCTTTCCAGAAATGTGAGAAATATTGCTGTAGGTGTTACCATCTCTGAGATATTTGCAATTTCCAGAAGCATTTTTTACATATTTATTTTGCAAAATTATGAAAAATGTGGTATTTGAAGTTGGCCACATTGGCACAGTTTTAAGCCCACTGCCACGTTATACCCCTCAAAAGAAGCGTCTGTGTCTCTTCTTTCCAGAAATGTGAGAAATATTGCTGTAGGTGTTACCATCTCTGAGATATTCGCAATTTCCAGAAGCATTATTTACGTATTTATTTTGCAAAATTATGTGAGAAATATTGCTGTAGGTGTTACCATCTCTGAGATATTTGCAATTTCCAGAAGCATTTTTTACATATTTATTTTGCAAAATTATGAAAAATGTGGTATTTGAAGTTGGTCACATTGGCACAGTTTTAAGCCCATTGCCACGTTTTACCCCTCAAAAGAAGCGCCTGTGTCTTTTCTTTCCAGAAATGTGAGAAATATTGCTCTAGGTGTTACCATCTCTGAGATATTTGCAATTTACAGAGGCATTTTTTACATATTTATTTTGCAAAATTATGAAAAATGTGGTATTTTAAGTTGGCCACATTGGCACAGTTTTAAGCCCACTGCCACGTTATACCCCTCAAAAGAAGCGTTTGTGTCTCTACTTTCCAGAAATGTGAGAAATATTGCTGTAGGTGTTACCATCTCTGAGATATTCGCAATTTCCAGAAGCATTATTTACGTATTTATTTTGCAAAATTATGTGAGAAATATTGCTGTAGGTGTTACCATCTCTGAGATATTCGCAATTTCCAGAAGCATTATTTACGTATTTATTTTGCAAAATTATGAAAAATGTGGTATTTGAAGTTGGTCACATTGGCACAGTTTTAAGCCCATTGCCACGTTTTACCCCTCAAAAGAAGCGCCTGTGTCTTTTCTTTCCAGAAATGTGAGAAATATTGCTCTAGGTGTTACCATCTCTGAGATATTTGCAATTTCCAGAAGCATTTTTTACATATTTATTTTGCAAAATTATGAAAAATGTGGTATTTGAAGTTGGTCACATTGGCACAGTTTTAAGCCCACTGCCACGTTATACCCCTCAAAAGAAGCGTCTGTGTCTCTACTTTCCAGAAATATAAGGAATATTGCTGTAGGTGTTACCATCTCTGAGATATTTGCAATTTCCAGAGGCATTTTTTATATATTTATTTTGCAAAATTATGAAAAATATGGTATTTGAAGTTGGCCACATTGGCACAGTTTTAAGCCCACTGCCACGTTTAACCCCTCAAAAGAAGCGTCTGTGTCTCTACTTTCCAGAAATGTGAAAAATCTTCCTGTAGACCATTGCCACGTTTTACCCCTCAAAAGAAGCGCCTGTGTCTTTTCTTTCCAGAAATGTGAGAAATATTGCTGTAGGTGGTACCATCTCTGAGATATTTGCAATTTCCAGAAGCATTTTTTACATATTTATTTTGCAAAATTATGAAAAATGTGGTATTTGAAGTTGGCCACATTGGCACAGTTTTAAGCCCACTGCCACGTTATACCCCTCAAAAGAAGCGTCTTTGTCTCTTCTTTCCAGAAATGTGAGAAATATTGCTGTAGGTGTTACCATCTCTGAGATATTTGCAATTTCCAGAAGCATTTTTTACATATTTATTTTGCAAAATTATGAAAAATGTGGTATTTGAAGTTGGCCACATTGGCACAGTTTTAAGCCCACTGCCACGTTATACCCCTCAAAAGAAGCGTCTGTGTCTCTACTTTCCAGAAATATAAGGAATATTGCTGTAAGTGTTACCATCTCTGAGATATTTGCAATTTCCAGAAGCATTATTTACGTATTTATTTTGCAAAATTATGTGAGAAATATTGCTGTAGGTGTTACCATCTGTGAGATATTCGCAATTTCCAGAAGCATTATTTACGTATTTATTTTGCAAAATTATGAAAAATGTGGTATTTGAAGTTGGCCACATTGGCACAGTTTTAAGCCCACTGCCACGCTATACCCCTCAAAAGAAGCGTCTGTGTCTCTACTTTCCAGAAATGTGAGAAATATTGCTGTAGGTGTTACCATCTCTGAGATATTTGCAATTTCCAGAGGCATTTTTTACATATTTATTTTGCAAAATTATGAAAAATGTGGTATTTGAAGTTGGCCACATTGGCACAGTTTTAAGCCCACTGCCACGTTATACCCCTCAAAAGAAGCGTCTGTGTCTCTACTTTCCAGAAATGTGAGAAATATTGCTGTAGGTGTTACCATCTCTGAGATATTTGCAATTTCCAGAGGCATTTTTTACATATTTATTTTGCAAAATTATGAAAAATGTGGTATTTGAAGTTGGCCACATTGGCACAGTTTTAAGCCCACTGCCACGTTATACCCCTCAAAAGAAGCGTCTGTGTCTCTACTTTCCAGAAATGTGAGAAATATTGCTGTAGCTGTTACCATCTCTGAGATATTTGCAATTTCCAGAAGCATTATTTACGTATTTATTTTGCAAAATTATGTGAGAAATATTGCTGTAGGTGTTACCATCTGTGAGATATTCGCAATTTCCAGAAGCATTATTTACGTATTTATTTTGCAAAATTATGAAAAATGTGGTATTTGAAGTTGGCCACATTGGCACAGTTTTAAGCCCACTGCCACGTTATACCCCTCAAAAGAAGCGTCTTTGTCTCTTCTTTCCAGAAATGTGAGAAATATTGCTGTAGGTGTTACCATCTCTGAGATATTTGCAATTTCCAGAAGCATTTTTTACATATTTATTTTGCAAAATTATGAAAAATGTGGAATTTGAAGTTGGTCACATTGGCACAGTTTTAAGCCCACTGCCACGTTATACCCCTCAAAAGAAGCGTCTGTGTCTCTACTTTCCAGAAATATAAGGAATATTGCTGTAGGTGTTACCATCTCTGAGATATTTGCAATTTCCAGAAGCATTATTTACGTATTTATTTTGCAAAATTATGAAAAATATGGTATTTGAAGTTGGCCACATTGGCACAGTTTTAAGCCCACTGCCACATTATACCCCTCAAAAGAAGCGTCTGTGTCTCTACTTTCCAGAAATGTGAAAAATCTTCCTGTAGCCCATTGCCACGTTTTACCCCTCAAAAGAAGCGCCTGTGTCTTTTCTTTCCAGAAATGTGAGGAATATTGCTGTAGGTGGTACCATCTCTGAGATATTTGCAATTTCCAGAAGCATTTTTTACATATTTATTTTGCAAAATTATGAAAAATGTGGTATTTGAAGTTGGCCACATTGGCACAGTTTTAAGCCCACTGCCAAGTTATACACCTCAAAAGAAGCGTCTGTGTCTCTACTTTCCAGAAATGTGAGAAATATTGCTCTAGGTGTTACCATCTCTGAGATATTTGCAATTTACAGAGGCATTTTTTACATATTTATTTTGCAAAATTATGAAAAATGTGGTATTTGAAGTTGGCCACATTGGCACAGTTTTAAGCCCACTGCCACGTTATACCCCTCAAAAGAAGCGTCTGTGTCTCTTCTTTCCAGAAGTGTGAGAAATATTGCTGTAGGTGTTACCATCTCTGAGATATTTGCAATTTCCAGAAGCATTTTTTACATATTTATTTTGCAAAATTATGAAAAATGTGGTATTTGAAGTTGGTCACATTGGCACAGTTTTAAGCCCACTGCCACATTATACCCCTCAAAAGAAGCGTCTGTGTCTCTACTTTCCAGAAATATAAGGAATATTGCTGTAGGTGTTACCATCTCTGAGATATTTGCAATTTCCAGAAGCATTATTTACGTATTTATTTTGCAAAATTATGAAAAATATGGTATTTGAAGTTGGCCACATTGGCACAGTTTTAAGCCCACTGCCACATTATACCCCTCAAAAGAAGCGTCTGTGTCTCTACTTTCCAGAAATGTGAGAAATATTGCTGTAGGTGTTACCATCTCTGAGATATTTGCAATTTCCAGAGGCATTTTTTACATATTTATTTTGCAAAATTATGAAAAATGTGGTATTTGAAGTTGGCCACATTGGCACAGTTTTAAGCCCACTGCCACGTTATACCCCTCAAAAGAAGCGTCTGTGTCTCTACTTTCCAGAAATGTGAGAAATATTGCTGTAGCTGTTACCATCTCTGAGATATTTGCAATTTCCAGAAGCATTATTTACGTATTTATTTTGCAAAATTATGTGAGAAATATTGCTGTAGGTGGTACCATCTCTGAGATATTTGCAATTTCCAGAAGCATTTTTTACATATTTATTTTGCAAAATTATGAAAAATGTGGTATTTGAAGTTGGCCACATTGGCACAGTTTTAAGCCCACTGCCACGTTATACCCCTCAAAAGAAGCGTCTTTGTCTCTTCTTTCCAGAAATGTGAGAAATATTGCTGTAGGTGTTACCATCTCTGAGATATTTGCAATTTCCAGAAGCATTTTTTACATATTTATTTTGCAAAATTATGAAAAATGTGGTATTTGAAGTTGGTCACATTGGCACAGTTTTAAGCCCACTGCCACGTTATACCCCTCAAAAGAAGCGTCTGTGTCTCTACTTTCCAGAAATATAAGGAATATTGCTGTAGGTGTTACCATCTCTGAGATATTTGCAATTTCCAGAAGCATTATTTACGTATTTATTTTGCAAAATTATGTGAGAAATATTGCTGTAGGTGTTACCATCTCTGAGATATTTGCAATTTCCAGAGGCATTTTTTACATATTTATTTTACAAAATTATGAAAAATGTGGTATTTGAAGTTGGCCACATTGGCACAGTTTTAAGCCCACTGCCACGTTATACCCCTCAAAAGAAGCGTCTGTGTCTCTACTTTCCAGAAATGTGAGAAATATTGCTGTAGCTGTTACCATCTCTGAGATATTTGCAATTTCCAGAAGCATTATTTACGTATTTTGCTGTAGGTGTTACCATCTCTGAGATATTTGCAATTTCCAGAGGCATTTTTTACATATTTATTTTACAAAATTATGAAAAATGTGGTATTTGAAGTTGGCCACATTGGCACAGTTTTAAGCCCACTGCCACGTTATACCCCTCAAAAGAAGCGTCTGTGTCTCTACTTTCCAGAAATGTGAGAAATATTGCTGTAGCTGTTACCATCTCTGAGATATTTGCAATTTCCAGAAGCATTATTTACGTATTTATTTTGCAAAATTATGTGAGAAATATTGCTGTAGGTGTTACCATCTCTGAGATATTTGCAATTTCCAGAAGCATTTTTTACATATTTATTTTGCAAAATTATGAAAAATGTGGAATTTGAAGTTGGTCACATTGGCACAGTTTTAAGCCCACTGCCACGTTATACCCCTCAAAAGAAGCGTCTGTGTCTCTACTTTCCAGAAATATAAGGAATATTGCTGTAGGTGTTACCATCTCTGAGATATTTGCAATTTCCAGAAGCATTATTTACGTATTTATTTTGCAAAATTATGTGAGAAATATTGCTGTAGGTGTTACCATCTCTGAGATATTTGCAATTTCCAGAGGCATTTTTTACATATTTATTTTACAAAATTATGAAAAATGTGGTATTTGAAGTTGGCCACATTGGCACAGTTTTAAGCCCACTGCCACGTTATACCCCTCAAAAGAAGCGTCTGTGTCTCTACTTTCCAGAAATGTGAGAAATATTGCTGTAGCTGTTACCATCTCTGAGATATTTGCAATTTCCAGAAGCATTATTTACGTATTTATTTTGCAAAATTATGTGAGAAATATTGCTGTAGGTGTTACCATCTGTGAGATATTCGCAATTTCCAGAAGCATTATTTACGTATTTATTTTGCAAAATTATGAAAAATGTGGTATTTGAAGTTGGCCACATTGGCACAGTTTTAAGCCCACTGCCACGTTATACCCCTCAAAAGAAGCGTCTTTGTCTCTTCTTTCCAGAAATGTTAGAAATATTGCTGTAGGTGTTACCATCTCTGAGATATTTGCAATTTCCAGAAGCATTTTTTACATATTTATTTTGCAAAATTATGAAAAATGTGGAATTTGAAGTTGGTCACATTGGCACAGTTTTAAGCCCACTGCCACGTTATACCCCTCAAAAGAAGCGTCTGTGTCTCTACTTTCCAGAAATATAAGGAATATTGCTGTAGGTGTTACCATCTCTGAGATATTTGCAATTTCCAGAAGCATTATTTACGTATTTATTTTGCAAAATTATGAAAAATATGGTATTTGAAGTTGGCCACATTGGCACAGTTTTAAGCCCACTGCCACATTATACCCCTCAAAAGAAGCGTCTGTGTCTCTACTTTCCAGAAATGTGAAAAATCTTCCTGTAGCCCATTGCCACGTTTTACCCCTCAAAAGAAGCGCCTGTGTCTTTTCTTTCCAGAAATGTGAGAAATATTGCTGTAGGTGGTACCATCTCTGAGATATTTGCAATTTCCAGAAGCATTTTTTACATATTTATTTTGCAAAATTATGAAAAATGTGGTATTTGAAGTTGGCCACATTGGCACAGTTTTAAGCCCACTGCCAAGTTATACCCCTCAAAAGAAGCGTCTGTGTCTCTACTTTCCAGAAATGTGAGAAATATTGCTCTAGGTGCTACCATCTCTGAGATATTTGCAATTTACAGAGGCATTTTTTACATATTTATTTTGCAAAATTATGAAAAATGTGGTATTTGAAGTTGGTCACATTGGCACAGTTTTAAGCCCACTGCCACGTTATACCCCTCAAAAGAAGCGTCTGTGTCTCTACTTTCCAGAAATATAAGGAATATTGCTGTAGGTGTTACCATCTCTGAGATATTTGCAATTTCCAGAAGCATTATTTACGTATTTATTTTGCAAAATTATGTGAGAAATATTGCTGTAGGTGTTACCATCTCTGAGATATTCGCAATTTCCAGAAGCATTATTTACGTATTTATTTTGCAAAATTATGAAAAATGTGGTATTTGAAGTTGGCCACATTGGCACAGTTTTAAGCCCACTGCCACGTTATACCCCTCAAAAGAAGCGTCTGTGTCTCTTCTTTCCAGAAGTGTGAGAAATATTGCTGTAGGTGTTACCATCTCTGAGATATTTGCAATTTCCAGAAGCATTTTTTACATATTTATTTTGCAAAATTATGAAAAATGTGGTATTTGAAGTTGGCCACATTGGCACAGTTTTAAGCCCACTGCCACGTTATACCCCTCAAAAGAAGCGTCTGTGTCTCTACTTTCCAGAAATATAAGGAATATTGCTGTAGGTGTTACCATCTCTGAGATATTTGCAATTTCCAGAAGCATTATTTACGTATTTATTTTGCAAAATTATGAAAAATATGGTATTTGAAGTTGGCCACATTGGCACAGTTTTAAGCCCACTGCCACATTATACCCCTCAAAAGAAGCGTCTGTGTCTCTACTTTCCAGAAATGTGAGAAATATTGCTGTAGGTGTTACCATCTCTGAGATATTGTCT
Source organism: Cheilosia vulpina (assembly GCA_916610125.1). NCBI lineage: Eukaryota > Metazoa > Arthropoda > Insecta > Diptera > Syrphidae > Cheilosia > Cheilosia vulpina. The sequence continues at coordinate 60,068,119 of OU744276.1, read as the reverse complement.
CTACTTTCCAGAAATGTGAAAAATCTTCCTGAAGCCCATTGCCACGTTTTACCCCTCAAAAGAAGCGCCTGTGTCTTTTCTTTCCAGAAATGTGAGAAATATTGCTGTAGGTGGTACCATCTCTGAGATATTTGCAATTTCCAGAAGCATTTTTTACATATTTATTTTACAAAATTATGAAAAATGTGGTATTTGAAGTGGGCCACATTGGCACAGTTTTAAGCCCACTGCCACGTTATACCCCTCAAAAGAAGCGTCTGTGTCTCTACTTTCCAGAAATGCGAGAAATATTGCTCTAGGTGTTACCATCTCTGAGATATTTGCAATTTCCAGAGGCATTTTTTACATATTTATTTTGCAAAATTATGAAAAATGTGGTATTTGAAGTTGGCCACATTGGCACAGTTTTAAGCCCACTGCCACGTTATACCCCTCAAAAGAAGCGTCTGTGTCTCTACTTTCCAGAAATGTGAGAAATATTGCTGTAGCTGTTACCATCTCTGAGATATTTGCAATTTCCAGAGGCATTTTTTACATATTTATTTTGCAAAATTATGAAAAATGTGGTATTTGAAGTTGGCCACATTGGCACAGTTTTAAGCCCACTGCCACGTTATACCCCTCAAAAGAAGCGTCTGTGTCTCTACTTTCCAGAAATGTGAGAAATATTGCTGTAGCTGTTACCATCTCTGAGATATTTGCAATTTCCAGAAGCATTATTTACGTATTTATTTTGCAAAATTATGTGAGAAATATTGCTGTAGGTGTTACCATCTCTGAGATATTCGCAATTTCCAGAAGCATTATTTACGTCTTTATTTTGCAAAATTATGAAAAATGTGGTATTTGAAGTTGGCCACATTGGCACAGTTTTAAGCCCACTGCCACGTTATACCCCTCAAAAGAAGCGTCTTTGTCTCTTCTTTCCAGAAATGTGAGAAATATTGCTGTAGGTGTTACCATCTCTGAGATATTTGCAATTTCCAGAAGCATTTTTTACATATTTATTTTGCAAAATTATGAAAAATGTGGTATTTGAAGTTGGTCACATTGGCACAGTTTTAAGCCCACTGCCACGTTATACCCCTCAAAAGAAGCGTCTGTGTCTCTACTTTCCAGAAATATAAGGAATATTGCTGTAGGTGTTACCATCTCTGAGATATTTGCAATTTCCAGAAGCATTATTTACGTATTTATTTTGCAAAATTATGTGAGAAATATTGCTGTAGGTGTTACCATCTCTGACATATTTGCAATTTCCAGAGGCATTTTTTACATATTTATTTTACAAAATTATGAAAAATGTGGTATTTGAAGTTGGCCACATTGGCACAGTTTTAAGCCCACTGCCACGTTATACCCCTCAAAAGAAGCGTCTGTGTCTCTACTTTCCAGAAATGTGAGAAATATTGCTGTAGCTGTTACCATCTCTGAGATATTTGCAATTTCCAGAAGCATTATTTACGTATTTATTTTGCAAAATTATGTGAGAAATATTGCTATAGGTGTTACCATCTGTGAGATATTCGCAATTTCCAGAAGCATTATTTACGTATTTATTTTGCAAAATTATGAAAAATGTGGTATTTGAAGTTGGCCACATTGGCACAGTTTTAAGCCCACTGCCAAGTTATACCCCTCAAAAGAAGCGTCTGTGTCTCTACTTTCCAGAAATGTGAGAAATATTGCTCTAGGTGTTACCATCTCTGAGATATTTGCAATTTACAGAGGCATTTTTTACATATTTATTTTGCAAAATTATGAAAAATGTGGTATTTTAAGTTGGCCACATTGGCACAGTTTTAAGCCCACTGCCACGTTATACCCCTCAAAAGAAGCGTTTGTGTCTCCACTTTCCAGAAATGTGAGAAATATTGCTGTAGGTGTTACCATCTCTGAGATATTCGCAATTTCCAGAAGCATTATTTACGTATTTAGTTTGCAAAATTATGTGAGAAATATTGCTGTAGGTGTTACCATCTCTGAGATATTCGCAATTTCCAGAAGCATTATTTACGTATTTATTTTGCAAAATTATGAAAAATGTGGTATTTGAAGTTGGCCACATTGGCACAGTTTTAAGCCCACTGCCACATTATACCCCTCAAAAGAAGCGTCTGTGTCTCTACTTTCCAGAAATGTGAGAAATATTGCTGTAGCTGTTACCATCTCTGAGATATTTGCAATTTCCAGAAGCATTATTTACGTATTTATTTTGCAAAATTATGTGAGAAATATTGCTGTAGGTGTTACCATCTCTGAGATATTCGCAATTTCCAGAAGCATTATTTACGTCTTTATTTTGCAAAATTATGAAAAATGTGGTATTTGAAGTTGGCCACATTGGCACAGTTTTAAGCCCACTGCCACGTTATACCCCTCAAAAGAAGCGTCTGTGTCTCTACTTTCCAGAAATGTGAGAAATATTGCTGTAGCTGTTACCATCTCTGAGATATTTGCAATTTCCAGAAGCATTTTTTACATATTTATTTTGCAAAATTATGAAAAATGTGGTATTTGAAGTTGGTCACATTGGCACAGTTTTAAGCCCACTGCCACGTTATACCCCTCAAAAGAAGCGTCTGTGTCTCTACTTTCCAGAAATATAAGGAATATTGCTGTAGGTGTTACCATCTCTGAGATATTTGCAATTTCCAGAAGCATTATTTACGTATTTATTTTGCAAAATTATGAAAAATATGGTATTTGAAGTTGGCCACATTGGCACAGTTTTAAGCCCACTGCCACATTATACCCCTCAAAAGAAGCGTCTGTGTCTCTACTTTCCAGAAATGTGAGAAATATTGCTGTAGCTGTTACCATCTCTGAGATATTTGCAATTTCCAGAAGCATTATTTACGTATTTATTTTGCAAAATTATGTGAGAAATATTGCTATAGGTGTTACCATCTGTGAGATATTCGCAATTTCCAGAAGCATTATTTACGTATTTATTTTGCAAAATTATGAAAAATGTGGTATTTGAAGTTGGCCACATTGGCACAGTTTTAAGCCCACTGCCAAGTTATACCCCTCAAAAGAAGCGTCTGTGTCTCTACTTTCCAGAAATGTGAGAAATATTGCTCTAGGTGTTACCATCTCTGAGATATTTGCAATTTACAGAGGCATTTTTTACATATTTATTTTGCAAAATTATGAAAAATGTGGTATTTTAAGTTGGCCACATTGGCACAGTTTTAAGCCCACTGCCACGTTATACCCCTCAAAAGAAGCGTTTGTGTCTCCACTTTCCAGAAATGTGAGAAATATTGCTGTAGGTGTTACCATCTCTGAGATATTCGCAATTTCCAGAAGCATTATTTACGTATTTAGTTTGCAAAATTATGTGAGAAATATTGCTGTAGGTGTTACCATCTCTGAGATATTCGCAATTTCCAGAAGCATTATTTACGTATTTATTTTGCAAAATTATGAAAAATGTGGTATTTGAAGTTGGCCACATTGGCACAGTTTTAAGCCCACTGCCACATTATACCCCTCAAAAGAAGCGTCTGTGTCTCTACTTTCCAGAAATGTGAGAAATATTGCTGTAGCTGTTACCATCTCTGAGATATTTGCAATTTCCAGAAGCATTATTTACGTATTTATTTTGCAAAATTATGAAAAATATGGTATTTGAAGTTGGCCACATTGGCACAGTTTTAAGCCCACTGCCACGTTATACCCCTCAAAAGAAGCGTCTGTGTCTCTACTTTCCAGAAATGTGAGAAATATTGCTGTAGCTGTTACCATCTCTGAGATATTTGCAATTTCCAGAAGCATTTTTTACATATTTATTTTGCAAAATTATGAAAAATGTGGTATTTGAAGTTGGTCACATTGGCACAGTTTTAAGCCCACTGCCACGTTATACCCCTCAAAAGAAGCGTCTGTGTCTCTACTTTCCAGAAATATAAGGAATATTGCTGTAGGTGTTACCATCTCTGAGATATTTGCAATTTCCAGAAGCATTATTTACGTATTTATTTTGCAAAATTATGAAAAATATGGTATTTGAAGTTGGCCACATTGGCACAGTTTTAAGCCCACTGCCACATTATACCCCTCAAAAGAAGCGTCTGTGTCTCTACTTTCCAGAAATGTGAGAAATATTGCTGTAGCTGTTACCATCTCTGAGATATTTGCAATTTCCAGAAGCATTATTTACGTATTTATTTTGCAAAATTATGTGAGAAATATTGCTGTAGGTGTTACCATCTCTGAGATATTCGCAATTTCCAGAAGCATTATTTACGTCTTTATTTTGCAAAATTATGAAAAATGTGGTATTTGAAGTTGGCCACATTGGCACAGTTTTAAGCCCACTGCCACGTTATACCCCTCAAAAGAAGCGTCTGTGTCTCTACTTTCCAGAAATGTGAGAAATATTGCTGTAGCTGTTACCATCTCTGAGATATTTGCAATTTCCAGAAGCATTATTTACGTATTTATTTTGCAAAATTATGTGAGAAATATTGCTGTAGGTGTTACCATCTCTGAGATATTCGCAATTTCCAGAAGCATTATTTACGTCTTTATTTTGCAAAATTATGAAAAATGTGGTATTTGAAGTTGGCCACATTGGCACAGTTTTAAGCCCACTGCCACGTTATACCCCTCAAAAGAAGCGCCTGTGTCTTTTCTTTCCAGAAATGTGAGAAATATTGCTGTAGGTGGTACCATCTCTGAGATATTTGCAATTTCCAGAAGCATTTTTTACATATTTATTTTACAAAATTATGAAAAATGTGGTATTTGAAGTGGGCCACATTGGCACAGTTTTAAGCCCACTGCCACGTTATACCCCTCAAAAGAAGCGTCTGTGTCTCTACTTTCCAGAAATGCGAGAAATATTGCTCTAGGTGTTACCATCTCTGAGATATTTGCAATTTCCAGAGGCATTTTTTACATATTTATTTTGCAAAATTATGAAAAATGTGGTATTTGAAGTTGGCCACATTGGCACAGTTTTAAGCCCACTGCCACGTTATACCCCTCAAAAGAAGCGTCTGTGTCTCTACTTTCCAGAAATGTGAGAAATATTGCTGTAGCTGTTACCATCTCTGAGATATTTGCAATTTCCAGAGGCATTTTTTACATATTTATTTTGCAAAATTATGAAAAATGTGGTATTTGAAGTTGGCCACATTGGCACAGTTTTAAGCCCACTGCCACGTTATACCTCTCAAAAGAAGCGTCTGTGTCTCTTCTTTCCAGAAATGTGAGAAATATTGCTGTAGGTGTTACCATCTCTGAGATATTTGCAATTTCCAGAAGCATTTTTTACATATTTATTTTGCAAAATTATGAAAAATGTGGTATTTGAAGTTGGTCACATTGGCACAGTTTTAAGCCCACTGCCACGTTATACCCCTCAAAAGAAGCGTCTGTGTCTCTACTTTCCAGAAATATAAGGAATATTGCTGTAGGTGTTACCATCTCTGAGATATTTGCAATTTCCAGAAGCATTTTTTACATATTTATTTTGCAAAATTATGAAAAATGTGGTATTTGAAGTTGGCCACATTGGCACAGTTTTAAGCCCACTGCCACGTTATACCCCTCAAAAGAAGCGTCTGTGTCTCTACTTTCCAGAAATGTGAGAAATATTGCTGTAGCTGTTACCATCTCTGAGATATTTGCAATTTCCAGAGGCATTTTTTACATATTTATTTTGCAAAATTATGAAAAATGTGGTATTTGAAGTTGGCCACATTGGCACAGTTTTAAGCCCACTGCCACGTTATACCCCTCAAAAGAAGCGTCTGTGTCTCTACTTTCCAGAAATGTGAGAAATATTGCTGTAGCTGTTACCATCTCTGAGATATTTGCAATTTCCAGAAGCATTATTTACGTATTTATTTTGCAAAATTATGTGAGAAATATTGCTGTAGGTGTTACCATCTGTGAGATATTCGCAATTTCCAGAAGCATTATTTACGTATTTATTTTGCAAAATTATGAAAAATGTGGTATTTGAAGTTGGCCACATTGGCACAGTTTTAAGCCCACTGCCACGATATACCCCTCAAAAGAAGCGTCTTTGTCTCTTCTTTCCAGAAATGTTAGAAATATTGCTGTAGGTGTTACCATCTCTGAGATATTTGCAATTTCCAGAAGCATTTTTTACATATTTATTTTGCAAAATTATGAAAAATGTGGAATTTGAAGTTGGTCACATTGGCACAGTTTTAAGCCCACTACCACGTTATACCCCTCAAAAGAAGCGTCTGTGTCTCTACTTTCCAGAAATATAAGGAATATTGCTGTAGGTGTTACCATCTCTGAGATATTTGCAATTTCCAGAAGCATTATTTACGTATTTATTTTGCAAAATTATGAAAAATATGGTATTTGAAGTTGGCCACATTGGCACAGTTTTAAGCCCACTGCCACATTATACCCCTCAAAAGAAGCGTCTGTGTCTCTACTTTCCAGAAATGTGAAAAATCTTCCTGTAGCCCATTGCCACGTTTTACCCCTCAAAAGAAGCGCCTGTGTCTTTTCTTTCCAGAAATGTGAGAAATATTGCTGTAGGTGGTACCATCTCTGAGATATTTGCAATTTCCAGAAGCATTTTTTACATATTTATTTTGCAAAATTACGAAAAATGTGGTATTTGAAGTTGGCCACATTGGCACAGTTTTAAGCCCACTGCCAAGTTATACCCCTCAAAAGAAGCGTCTGTGTCTCTACTTTCCAGAAATGTGAGAAATATTGCTCTAGGTGTTACCATCTCTGAGATATTTGCAATTTACAGAGGCATTTTTTACATATTTATTTTGCAAAATTATGAAAAATGTGGTATTTGAAGTTGGTCACATTGGCACAGTTTTAAGCCCACTGCCACGTTATACCCCTCAAAAGAAGCGTCTGTGTCTCTACTTTCCAGAAATATAAGGAATATTGCTGTAGGTGTTACCATCTCTGAGATATTTGCAATTTCCAGAAGCATTATTTACGTATTTATTTTGCAAAATTATGTGAGAAATATTGCTTCAGGTGTTACCATCTCTGAGATATTTGCAATTTCCAGAAGCATTATTTACGTATTTATTTTGCAAAATTATGAAAAATGTGGTATTTGAAGTTGGCCACATTGGCACAGTTTTAAGCCCACTGCCACGTTATACCCCTCAAAAGAAGCGTCTGTGTCTCTTCTTTCCAGAAGTGTGAGAAATATTGCTGTAGGTGTTACCATCTCTGAGATATTTGCAATTTCCAGAAGCATTTTTTACATATTTATTTTGCAAAATTATGAAAAATGTGGTATTTGAAGTTGGTCACATTGGCACAGTTTTAAGCCCACTGCCACGTTATACCCCTCAAAAGAAGCGTCTGTGTCTCTACTTTCCAGAAATATAAGGAATATTGCTGTAGGTGTTACCATCTCTGAGATATTTGCAATTTCCAGAAGCATTATTTACGTATTTATTTTGCAAAATTATGAAAAATATGGTATTTGAAGTTGGCCACATTGGCACAGTTTTAAGCCCACTGCCACATTATACCCCTCAAAAGAAGCGTCTGTGTCTCTACTTTCCAGAAATGTGAGAAATATTGCTGTAGGTGTTACCATCTCTGAGATATTGTCTCTACTTTCCAGAAATGTGAAAAATCTTCCTGAAGCCCATTGCCACGTTTTACCCCTCAAAAGAAGCGCCTGTGTCTTTTCTTTCCAGAAATGTGAGAAATATTGCTGTAGGTGGTACCATCTCTGAGATATTTGCAATTTCCAGAAGCATTTTTTACATATTTATTTTACAAAATTATGAAAAATGTGGTATTTGAAGTGGGCCACATTGGCACAGTTTTAAGCCCACTGCCACGTTATACCCCTCAAAAGAAGCGTCTGTGTCTCTACTTTCCAGAAATATAAGGAATATTGCTGTAGGTGTTACCATCTCTGAGATATTTGCAATTTCCAGAAGCATTATTTACGTATTTATTTTGCAAAATTATGAAAAATATGGTATTTGAAGTTGGCCACATTGGCACAGTTTTAAGCCCACTGCCACATTATACCCCTCAAAAGAAGCGTCTGTGTCTCTACTTTCCAGAAATGTGAAAAATCTTCCTGTAGCCCATTGCCACGTTTTACCCCTCAAAAGAAGCGCCTGTGTCTTTTCTTTCCAGAAATGTGAGAAATATTGCTGTAGGTGGTACCATCTCTGAGATATTTGCAATTTCCAGAAGCATTTTTTACATATTTATTTTGCAAAATTATGAAAAATGTGGTATTTGAAGTTGGCCACATTGGCACAGTTTTAAGCCCACTGCCAAGTTATACCCCTCAAAAGAAGCGTCTGTGTCTCTACTTTCCAGAAATGTGAGAAATATTGCTCTAGGTGTTACCATCTCTGAGATATTTGCAATTTACAGAGGCATTTTTTACATATTTATTTTGCAAAATTATGAAAAATGTGGTATTTGAAGTTGGTCACATTGGCACAGTTTTAAGCCCACTGCCACGTTATACCCCTCAAAAGAAGCGTCTGTGTCTCTACTTTCCAGAAATATAAGGAATATTGCTGTAGGTGTTACCATCTCTGAGATATTTGCAATTTCCAGAAGCATTATTTACGTATTTATTTTGCAAAATTATGTGAGAAATATTGCTGTAGGTGTTACCATCTCTGAGATATTTGCAATTTCCAGAAGCATTATTTACGTATTTATTTTGCAAAATTATGAAAAATGTGGTATTTGAAGTTGGCCACATTGGCACAGTTTTAAGCCCACTGCCACGTTATACCCCTCAAAAGAAGCGTCTGTGTCTCTTCTTTCCAGAAGTGTGAGAAATATTGCTGTAGGTGTTACCATCTCTGAGATATTTGCAATTTCCAGAAGCATTTTTTACATATTTATTTTGCAAAATTATGAAAAATGTGGTATTTGAAGTTGGTCACATTGGCACAGTTTTAAGCCCACTGCCACGTTATACCCCTCAAAAGAAGCGTCTGTGTCTCTACTTTCCAGAAATATAAGGAATATTGCTGTAGGTGTTACCATCTCTGAGATATTTGCAATTTCCAGAAGCATTATTTACGTATTTATTTTGCAAAATTATGAAAAATATGGTATTTGAAGTTGGCCACATTGGCACAGTTTTAAGCCCACTGCCACATTATACCCCTCAAAAGAAGCGTCTGTGTCTCTACTTTCCAGAAATGTGAGAAATATTGCTGTAGGTGTTACCATCTCTGAGATATTGTCTCTACTTTCCAGAAATGTGAAAAATCTTCCTGAAGCCCATTGCCACGTTTTACCCCTCAAAAGAAGCGCCTGTGTCTTTTCTTTCCAGAAATGTGAGAAATATTGCTGTAGGTGGTACCATCTCTGAGATATTTGCAATTTCCAGAAGCATTTTTTACATATTTATTTTACAAAATTATGAAAAATGTGGTATTTGAAGTGGGCCACATTGGCACAGTTTTAAGCCCACTGCCACGTTATACCCCTCAAAAGAAGCGTCTGTGTCTCTACTTTCCAGAAATGCGAGAAATATTGCTCTAGGTGTTACCATCTCTGAGATATTTGCAATTTCCAGAAGCATTATTTACGTCTTTATTTTGCAAAATTATGAAAAATGTGGTATTTGAAGTTGGCCACATTGGCACAGTTTTAAGCCCACTGCCACGTTATACCCCTCAAAAGAAGCGTCTTTGTCTCTTCTTTCCAGAAATGTGAGAAATATTGCTGTAGGTGTTACCATCTCTGAGATATTTGCAATTTCCAGAAGCATTTTTTACATATTTATTTTGCAAAATTATGAAAAATGTGGTATTTGAAGTTGGTCACATTGGCACAGTTTTAAGCCCACTGCCACGTTATACCCCTCAAAAGAAGCGTCTGTGTCTCTACTTTCCAGAAATATAAGGAATATTGCTGTAGGTGTTACCATCTCTGAGATATTTGCAATTTCCAGAAGCATTATTTACGTATTTATTTTGCAAAATTATGTGAGAAATATTGCTGTAGGTGTTACCATCTCTGACATATTTGCAATTTCCAGAGGCATTTTTTACATATTTATTTTACAAAATTATGAAAAATGTGGTATTTGAAGTTGGCCACATTGGCACAGTTTTAAGCCCACTGCCACGTTATACCCCTCAAAAGAAGCGTCTGTGTCTCTACTTTCCAGAAATGTGAGAAATATTGCTGTAGCTGTTACCATCTCTGAGATATTTGCAATTTCCAGAAGCATTATTTACGTATTTATTTTGCAAAATTATGTGAGAAATATTGCTATAGGTGTTACCATCTGTGAGATATTCGCAATTTCCAGAAGCATTATTTACGTATTTATTTTGCAAAATTATGAAAAATGTGGTATTTGAAGTTGGCCACATTGGCACAGTTTTAAGCCCACTGCCAAGTTATACCCCTCAAAAGAAGCGTCTGTGTCTCTACTTTCCAGAAATGTGAGAAATATTGCTCTAGGTGTTACCATCTCTGAGATATTTGCAATTTACAGAGGCATTTTTTACATATTTATTTTGCAAAATTATGAAAAATGTGGTATTTTAAGTTGGCCACATTGGCACAGTTTTAAGCCCACTGCCACGTTATACCCCTCAAAAGAAGCGTTTGTGTCTCCACTTTCCAGAAATGTGAGAAATATTGCTGTAGGTGTTACCATCTCTGAGATATTCGCAATTTCCAGAAGCATTATTTACGTATTTAGTTTGCAAAATTATGTGAGAAATATTGCTGTAGGTGTTACCATCTCTGAGATATTCGCAATTTCCAGAAGCATTATTTACGTATTTATTTTGCAAAATTATGAAAAATGTGGTATTTGAAGTTGGCCACATTGGCACAGTTTTAAGCCCACTGCCACGTTATACCCCTCAAAAGAAGCGTCTGTGTCTCTTCTTTCCAGAAGTGTGAGAAATATTGCTGTAGGTGTTACCATCTCTGAGATATTTGCAATTTCCAGAAGCATTTTTTACATATTTATTTTGCAAAATTATGAAAAATGTGGTATTTGAAGTTGGTCACATTGGCACAGTTTTAAGCCCACTGCCACGTTATACCCCTCAAAAGAAGCGTCTGTGTCTCTACTTTCCAGAAATATAAGGAATATTGCTGTAGGTGTTACCATCTCTGAGATATTTGCAATTTCCAGAAGCATTATTTACGTATTTATTTTGCAAAATTATGAAAAATATGGTATTTGAAGTTGGCCACATTGGCACAGTTTTAAGCCCACTGCCACATTATACCCCTCAAAAGAAGCGTCTGTGTCTCTACTTTCCAGAAATGTGAGAAATATTGCTGTAGGTGTTACCATCTCTGAGATATTGTCTCTACTTTCCAGAAATGTGAAAAATCTTCCTGAAGCCCATTGCCACGTTTTACCCCTCAAAAGAAGCGCCTGTGTCTTTTCTTTCCAGAAATGTGAGAAATATTGCTGTAGGTGGTACCATCTCTGAGATATTTGCAATTTCCAGAAGCATTTTTTACATATTTATTTTACAAAATTATGAAAAATGTGGTATTTGAAGTGGGCCACATTGGCACAGTTTTAAGCCCACTGCCACGTTATACCCCTCAAAAGAAGCGTCTGTGTCTCTACTTTCCAGAAATGCGAGAAATATTGCTCTAGGTGTTACCATCTCTGAGATATTTGCAATTTCCAGAGGCATTTTTTACATATTTATTTTGCAAAATTATGAAAAATGTGGTATTTGAAGTTGGCCACATTGGCACAGTTTTAAGCCCACTGCCACGTTATACCCCTCAAAAGAAGCGTCTGTGTCTCTACTTTCCAGAAATGTGAGAAATATTGCTGTAGGTGTTACCATCTCTGAGATATTTGCAATTTCCAGAGGCATTTTTTACATATTTATTTTGCAAAATTATGAAAAATGTGGTATTTGAAGTTGGCCACATTGGCACAGTTTTAAGCCCACTGCCACGTTATACCCCTCAAAAGAAGCGTCTGTGTCTCTACTTTCCAGAAATGTGAGAAATATTGCTGTAGCTGTTACCATCTCTGAGATATTTGCAATTTCCAGAAGCATTATTTACGTATTTATTTTGCAAAATTATGTGAGAAATATTGCTGTAGGTGTTACCATCTCTGAGATATTCGCAATTTCCAGAAGCATTATTTACGTATTTATTTTGCAAAATTATGAAAAATGTGGTATTTGAAGTTGGCCACATTGGCACAGTTTTAAGCCCACTGCCACGTTATACCCCTCAAAAGAAGCGTCTTTGTCTCTTCTTTCCAGAAATGTGAGAAATATTGCTGTAGGTGTTACCATCTCTGAGATATTTGCAATTTCCAGAAGCATTTTTTACATATTTATTTTGCAAAATTATGAAAAATGTGGTATTTGAAGTTGGTCACATTGGCACAGTTTTAAGCCCACTGCCACGTTATACCCCTCAAAAGAAGCGTCTGTGTCTCTACTTTCCAGAAATATAAGGAATATTGCTGTAGGTGTTACCATCTCTGAGATATTTGCAATTTCCAGAAGCATTATTTACGTATTTATTTTGCAAAATTATGTGAGAAATATTGCTGTAGGTGTTACCATCTCTGACATATTTGCAATTTCCAGAGGCATTTTTTACATATTTATTTTACAAAATTATGAAAAATGTGGTATTTGAAGTTGGCCACATTGGCACAGTTTTAAGCCCACTGCCACGTTATACCCCTCAAAAGAAGCGTCTGTGTCTCTACTTTCCAGAAATGTGAGAAATATTGCTGTAGCTGTTACCATCTCTGAGATATTTGCAATTTCCAGAAGCATTATTTACGTATTTATTTTGCAAAATTATGTGAGAAATATTGCTATAGGTGTTACCATCTGTGAGATATTCGCAATTTCCAGAAGCATTATTTATGTATTTATTTTGCAAAATTATGAAAAATGTGGTATTTGAAGTTGGCCACATTGGCACAGTTTTAAGCCCACTGCCACGTTATACCCCTCAAAAGAAGCGTCTTTGTCTCTTCTTTCCAGAAATGTTAGAAATATTGCTGTAGGTGTTACCATCTCTGAGATATTTGCAATTTCCAGAAGCATTTTTTACATATTTATTTTGCAAAATTATGAAAAATGTGGAATTTGAAGTTGGTCACATTGGCACAGTTTTAAGCCCACTGCCACGTTATACCCCTCAAAAGAAGCGTCTGTGTCTCTACTTTCCAGAAATATAAGGAATATTGCTGTAGGTGTTACCATCTCTGAGATATTTGCAATTTCCAGAAGCATTATTTACGTATTTATTTTGCAAAATTATGAAAAATATGGTATTTGAAGTTGGCCACATTGGCACAGTTTTAAGCCCACTGCCACATTATACCCCTCAAAAGAAGCGTCTGTGTCTCTACTTTCCAGAAATGTGAAAAATCTTCCTGTAGCCCATTGCCACGTTTTACCCCTCAAAAGAAGCGCCTGTGTCTTTTCTTTCCAGAAATGTGAGAAATATTGCTGTAGGTGGTACCATCTCTGAGATATTTGCAATTTCCAGAAGCATTTTTTACATATTTATTTTGCAAAATTATGAAAAATGTGGTATTTGAAGTTGGCCACATTGGCACAGTTTTAAGCCCACTGCCAAGTTATACCCCTCAAAAGAAGCGTCTGTGTCTCTACTTTCCAGAAATGTGAGAAATATTGCTGTAGGTGTTACCATCTCTGAGATATTTGCAATTTACAGAGGCATTTTTTACATATTTATTTTGCAAAATTATGAAAAATGTGGTATTTTAAGTTGGCCACATTGGCACAGTTTTAAGCCCACTGCCACGTTATACCCCTCAAAAGAAGCGTTTGTGTCTCCACTTTCCAGAAATGTGAGAAATATTGCTGTAGGTGTTACCATCTCTGAGATATTCGCAATTTCCAGAAGCATTATTTACGTATTTATTTTGCAAAATTATGTGAGAAATATTGCTGTAGGTGTTACCATCTCTGAGATATTCGCAATTTCCAGAAGCATTATTTACGTATTTATTTTGCAAAATTATGAAAAATGTGGTATTTGAAGTTGGCCACATTGGCACAGTTTTAAGCCCACTGCCACGTTATACCCCTCAAAAGAAGCGTCTGTGTCTCTTCTTTCCAGAAGTGTGAGAAATATTGCTGTAGGTGTTACCATCTCTGAGATATTTGCAATTTCCAGAAGCATTTTTTACATATTTATTTTGCAAAATTATGAAAAATGTGGTATTTGAAGTTGGCCACATTGGCACAGTTTTAAGCCCACTGCCACGTTATACCCCTCAAAAGAAGCGTCTGTGTCTCTACTTTCCAGAAATATAAGGAATATTGCTGTAGGTGTTACCATCTCTGAGATATTTGCAATTTCCAGAAGCATTATTTACGTATTTATTTTGCAAAATTATGAAAAATATGGTATTTGAAGTTGGCCACATTGGCACAGTTTTAAGCCCACTGCCACATTATACCCCTCAAAAGAAGCGTCTGTGTCTCTACTTTCCAGAAATATGAGGAATATTGCTGTAGGTGTTACCATCTCTGAGATATTGTCTCTACTTTCCAGAAATGTGAAAAATCTTCCTGAAGCCCATTGCCACGTTTTACCCCTCAAAAGAAGCGCCTGTGTCTTTTCTTTCCAGAAATGTGAGAAATATTGCTGTAGGTGGTACCATCTCTGAGATATTTGCAATTTCCAGAAGCATTTTTTACATATTTATTTTACAAAATTATGAAAAATGTGGTATTTGAAGTGGGCCACATTGGCACAGTTTTAAGCCCACTGCCACGTTATACCCCTCAAAAGAAGCGTCTGTGTCTCTACTTTCCAGAAATGCGAGAAATATTGCTCTAGGTGTTACCATCTCTGAGATATTTGCAATTTCCAGAGGCATTTTTTACATATTTATTTTGCAAAATTATGAAAAATGTGGTATTTTAAGTTGGCCACATTGGCACAGTTTTAAGCCCACTGCCACGTTATACCCCTCAAAAGAAGCGTTTGTGTCTCTACTTTCCAGAAATATAAGAAATATTGCCATAGGTGTTACCATCTCTGAGATATTTGCAATTTCCAGAAGCATTTTTTACATATTTATTTTGCAAAATTATGAAAAATGTGGTATTTGAAGTTGGTCACATTGGCACAGTTTTAAGCCCACTGCCACGTTATACCCCTCAAAAGAAGCGTCTGTGTCTCTACTTTCCAGAAATGTGAAAAATCTTCCTGTAGCCCATTGCCACGTTTTACCCCTCAAAAGAAGCGCCTGTGTCTTTTCTTTCCAGAAATGTGAGAAATATTGCTGTAGGTGGTACCATCTCTGAGATATTTGCAATTTCCAGAAGCATTTTTTACATATTTATTTTGCAAAATTATGAAAAATATGGTATTTGAAGTTGGCCACATTGGCACAGTTTTAAGCCCACTGCCACGTTTTAGCCCTCAAAAGAAGCGTCTGTGTCTCTTCTTTCCAGAAATGTGAGAAATATTGCTGTAGGTGTTACCATCTCTGAGATATTTGCAATTTCCAGAAGCATTTTTTACATATTTATTTTGCAAAATTATGAAAAATGTGGTATTTTAAGTTGGCCACATTGGCACAGTTTTAAGCCCACTGCCACGTTATACCCCTCAAAAGAAGCGTTTGTGTCTCTACTTTCCAGAAATATAAGAAATATTGCTGTAGGTGTTACCATCTCTGAGATATTTGCAATTCCCAGAAGCATTATTTACGTATTTATTTTGCAAAATTATGAAAAATATGGTATTTGAAGTTGGCCACATTGGCACAGTTTTAAGCCCACTGCCACATTATACCCCTCAAAAGAAGCGTCTGTGTCTCTACTTTCCAGAAATGTGAAAAATCTTCCTGTAGCCCATTGCCACGTTTTACCCCTCAAAAGAAGCGCCTGTGTCTTTTCTTTCCAGAAATGTGAGAAATATTGCTGTAGGTGGTACCATCTCTGAGATATTTGCAATTTCCAGAAGCATTTTTTACATATTTATTTTGCAAAATTATGAAAAATGTGGTATTTGAAGTTGGCCACATTGGCACAGTTTTAAGCCCACTGCCAAGTTATACCCCTCAAAAGAAGCGTCTGTGTCTCTACTTTCCAGAAATGTGAGAAATATTGCTCTAGGTGTTACCATCTCTGAGATATTTGCAATTTACAGAGGCATTTTTTACATATTTATTTTGCAAAATTATGAAAAATGTGGTATTTTAAGTTGGCCACATTGGCACAGTTTTAAGCCCACTGCCACGTTATACCCCTCAAAAGAAGCGTTTGTGTCTCCACTTTCCAGAAATGTGAGAAATATTGCTGTAGGTGTTACCATCTCTGAGATATTCGCAATTTCCAGAAGCATTATTTACGTATTTATTTTGCAAAATTATGTGAGAAATATTGCTGTAGGTGTTACCATCTCTGAGATATTCGCAATTTCCAGAAGCATTATTTACGTATTTATTTTGCAAAATTATGAAAAATGTGGTATTTGAAGTTGGCCACATTGGCACAGTTTTAAGCCCACTGCCACGTTATACCCCTCAAAAGAAGCGTCTGTGTCTCTTCTTTCCAGAAGTGTGAGAAATATTGCTGTAGGTGTTACCATCTCTGAGATATTTGCAATTTCCAGAAGCATTTTTTACATATTTATTTTGCAAAATTATGAAAAATGTGGTATTTGAAGTTGGTCACATTGGCACAGTTTTAAGCCCACTGCCACGTTATACCCCTCAAAAGAAGCGTCTGTGTCTCTACTTTCCAGAAATATAAGGAATATTGCTGTAGGTGTTACCATCTCTGAGATATTTGCAATTTCCAGAAGCATTATTTACGTATTTATTTTGCAAAATTATGAAAAATATGGTATTTGAAGTTGGCCACATTGGCACAGTTTTAAGCCCACTGCCACATTATACCCCTCAAAAGAAGCGTCTGTGTCTCTACTTTCCAGAAATGTGAGAAATATTGCTGTAGGAGTTACCATCTGTGAGATATTCGCAATTTCCAGAAGCATTATTTACGTATTTATTTTGCAAAATTATGAAAAATGTGGTATTTTAAGTTGGCCACATTGGCACAGTTTTAAGCCCACTGCCACGTTATACCCCTCAAAAGAAGCGTTTGTGTCTCCACTTTCCAGAAATGTGAGAAATATTGCTGTAGGTGTTACCATCTCTGAGATATTCGCAATTTCCAGAAGCATTATTTACGTATTTATTTTGCAAAATTATGTGAGAAATATTGCTGTAGGTGTTACCATCTCTGAGATATTCGCAATTTCCAGAAGCATTATTTACGTATTTATTTTGCAAAATTATGTGAGAAATATTGCTGTAGGTGTTACCATCTCTGAGATATTCGCAATTTCCAGAAGCATTATTTACGTATTTATTTTGCAAAATTATGAAAAATGTGGTATTTGAAGTTGGCCACATTGGCACAGTTTTAAGCCCACTGCCACGTTATACCCCTCAAAAGAAGCGTCTGTGTCTCTTCTTTCCAGAAGTGTGAGAAATATTGCTGTAGGTGTTACCATCTCTGAGATATTCGCAATTTCCAGAAGCATTATTTACGTATTTATTTTGCAAAATTATGAAAAATGTGGAATTTGAAGTTGGTCACATTGGCACAGTTTTAAGCCCACTGCCACGTTATACCCCTCAAAAGAAGCGTCTGTGTCTCTACTTTCCAGAAATATAAGGAATATTGCTGTAGGTGTTACCATCTCTGAGATATTTGCAATTTCCAGAAGCATTATTTACGTATTTATTTTGCAAAATTATGAAAAATATGGTATTTGAAGTTGGCCACATTGGCACAGTTTTAAGCCCACTGCCACATTATACCCCTCAAAAGAAGCGTCTGTGTCTCTACTTTCCAGAAATGTGAAAAATCTTCCTGTAGCCCATTGCCACGTTTTACCCCTCAAAAGAAGCGCCTGTGTCTTTTCTTTCCAGAAATGTGAGAAATATTGCTGTAGGTGGTACCATCTCTGAGATATTTGCAATTTCCAGAAGCATTTTTTACATATTTATTTTGCAAAATTATGAAAAATGTGGTATTTGAAGTTGGCCACATTGGCACAGTTTTAAGCCCACTGCCAAGTTATACCCCTCAAAAGAAGCGTCTGTGTCTCTACTTTCCAGAAATGTGAGAAATATTGCTCTAGGTGTTACCATCTCTGAGATATTTGCAATTTACAGAGGCATTTTTTACATATTTATTTTGCAAAATTATGAAAAATGTGGTATTTTAAGTTGGCCACATTGGCACAGTTTTAAGCCCACTGCCACGTTATACCCCTCAAAAGAAGCGTTTGTGTCTCCACTTTCCAGAAATGTGAGAAATATTGCTGTAGGTGTTACCATCTCTGAGATATTCGCAATTTCCAGAAGCATTATTTACGTATTTATTTTACAAAATTATGAAAAATGTGGTATTTGAAGTGGGCCACATTGGCACAGTTTTAAGCCCACTGCCACGTTATACCCCTCAAAAGAAGCGTCTGTGTCTCTACTTTCCAGAAATGCGAGAAATATTGCTCTAGGTGTTACCATCTCTGAGATATTTGCAATTTCCAGAGGCATTTTTTACATATTTATTTTGCAAAATTATGAAAAATGTGGTATTTTAAGTTGGCCACATTGGCACAGTTTTAAGCCCACTGCCACTTTATACCCCTCAAAAGAAGCGTTTGTGTCTCTACTTTCCAGAAATATAAGAAATATTGCCATAGGTGTTACCATCTCTGAGATATTTGCAATTTCCAGAAGCATTTTTTACATATTTATTTTGCAAAATTATGAAAAATGTGGTATTTGAAGTTGGTCACATTGGCACAGTTTTAAGCCCACTGCCACGTTATACCCCTCAAAAGAAGCGTCTGTGTCTCTACTTTCCAGAAATATGAGAAATATTGCTGTAGGAGTTACCATCTGTGAGATATTCGCAATTTCCAGAAGCATTATTTACGTATTTATTTTGCAAAATTATGAAAAATGTGGTATTTGAAGTTGGCCACATTGGCACAGTTTTAAGCCCACTGCCACGTTATACCCCTCAAAAGAAGCGGCTTTGTCTCTACTTTCCAGAAATATAAGGAATATTGCTGTAGGTGTTACCATCTCTGAGATATTTGCAATTTCCAGAAGCATTATTTACGTATTTATTTTGCAAAATTATGAAAAATATGGTATTTGAAGTTGGCCACATTGGCACAGTTTTAAGCCCACTGCCACATTATACCCCTCAAAAGAAGCGTCTGTGTCTCTACTTTCCAGAAATGTGAAAAATCTTCCTGTAGCCCATTGCCACGTTTTACCCCTCAAAAGAAGCGCCTGCGTCTTTTCTTTCCAGAAATGTGAGAAATATTGCTGTAGGTGGTACCATCTCTGAGATATTTGCAATTTCCAGAAGCATTTTTTACATATTTATTTTGCAAAATTATGAAAAATGTGGTATTTGAAGTTGGCCACATTGGCACAGTTTTAAGCCCACTGCCAAGTTATACCCCTCAAAAGAAGCGTCTGTGTCTCTACTTT
Source organism: Cheilosia vulpina (assembly GCA_916610125.1). Lineage (NCBI taxonomy): Eukaryota > Metazoa > Arthropoda > Insecta > Diptera > Syrphidae > Cheilosia > Cheilosia vulpina. The sequence goes on along the minus strand of OU744276.1, from coordinate 60,048,603 downwards.
CCAGAAATGTGAGAAATATTGCTCTAGGTGTTACCATCTCTGAGATATTTGCAATTTACAGAGGCATTTTTTACATATTTATTTTGCAAAATTATGAAAAATGTGGTATTTTAAGTTGGCCACATTGGCACAGTTTTAAGCCCACTGCCACGTTATACCCCTCAAAAGAAGCGTTTGTGTCTCCACTTTCCAGAAATGTGAGAAATATTGCTGTAGGTGTTACCATCTCTGAGATATTCGCAATTTCCAGAAGCATTATTTACGTATTTATTTTGCAAAATTATGTGAGAAATATTGCTGTAGGTGTTACCATCTCTGAGATATTCGCAATTTCCAGAAGCATTATTTACGTATTTATTTTGCAAAATTATGAAAAATGTGGTATTTGAAGTTGGCCACATTGGCACAGTTTTAAGCCCACTGCCACGTTATACACCTCAAAAGAAGCGTCTGTGTCTCTTCTTTCCAGAAGTGTGAGAAATATTGCTGTAGGTGTTACCATCTCTGAGATATTTGCAATTTCCAGAAGCATTTTTTACATATTTATTTTGCAAAATTATGAAAAATGTGGTATTTGAAGTTGGTCACATTGGCACAGTTTTAAGCCCACTGCCACGTTATACCCCTCAAAAGAAGCGTCTGTGTCTCTACTTTCCAGAAATATAAGGAATATTGCTGTAGGTGTTACCATCTCTGAGATATTTGCAATTTCCAGAAGCATTATTTACGTATTTATTTTGCAAAATTATGAAAAATATGGTATTTGAAGTTGGCCACATTGGCACAGTTTTAAGCCCACTGCCACATTATACCCCTCAAAAGAAGCGTCTGTGTCTCTACTTTCCAGAAATGTGAGAAATATTGCTGTAGGTGTTACCATCTCTGAGATATTGTCTCTACTTTCCAGAAATGTGAAAAATCTTCCTGAAGCCCATTGCCACGTTTTACCCCTCAAAAGAAGCGCCTGTGTCTTTTCTTTCCAGAAATGTGAGAAATATTGCTGTAGGTGGTACCATCTCTGAGATATTTGCAATTTCCAGAAGCATTTTTTACATATTTATTTTACAAAATTATGAAAAATGTGGTATTTGAAGTGGGCCACATTGGCACAGTTTTAAGCCCACTGCCACGTTATACCCCTCAAAAGAAGCGTCTGTGTCTCTACTTTCCAGAAATGCGAGAAATATTGCTCTAGGTGTTACCATCTCTGAGATATTTGCAATTTCCAGAGGCATTTTTTACATATTTATTTTGCAAAATTATGAAAAATGTGGTATTTTAAGTTGGCCACATTGGCACAGTTTTAAGCCCACTGCCACGTTATACCCCTCAAAAGAAGCGTTTGTGTCTCTACTTTCCAGAAATATAAGAAATATTGCCATAGGTGTTACCATCTCTGAGATATTTGCAATTTCCAGAAGCATTTTTTACATATTTATTTTGCAAAATTATGAAAAATGTGGTATTTGAAGTTGGTCACATTGGCACAGTTTTAAGCCCACTGCCACGTTATACCCCTCAAAAGAAGCGCCTGTGTCTCTACTTTCCAGAAATATGAGAAATATTGCTGTAGGAGTTACCATCTCTAAAATATTTGCAATTTCCAGAAGCATTATTTACATATTTACTTTGCAAAATTATGAAAAATGTGGTATTTGAAGTTGGCCACATTGGCGCAGTTTTAAGCCCACTGCCACATTATACCCCTCAAAAGAAGCGTCTGTGTCTCTACTTTCCAGAAATGTGAGAAATATTGCTGTAGCTGTTACCATCTCTGAGATATTTGCAATTTCCAGAAGCATTATTTACGTATTTATTTTGCAAAATTATGTGAGAAATATTGCTGTAGGTGTTACCATCTCTGAGATATTCGCAATTTCCAGAAGCATTATTTACGTATTTATTTTGCAAAATTATGAAAAATGTGGTATTTGAAGTTGGCCACATTGGCACAGTTTTAAGCCCACTGCCACGTTATACCCCTCAAAAGAAGCGTCTTTGTCTCTTCTTTCCAGAAATGTGAGAAATATTGCTGTAGGTGTTACCATCTCTGAGATATTTGCAATTTCCAGAAGCATTTTTTACATATTTATTTTGCAAAATTATGAAAAATGTGGTATTTGAAGTTGGTCACATTGGCACAGTTTTAAGCCCACTGCCACGTTATACCCCTCAAAAGAAGCGTCTGTGTCTCTACTTTCCAGAAATATAAGGAATATTGCTGTAGGTGTTACCATCTCTGAGATATTTGCAATTTCCAGAAGCATTATTTACGTATTTATTTTGCAAAATTATGTGAAAAATATTGCTGTAGGTGTTACCATCTCTGAGATATTTGCAATTTCCAGAGGCATTTTTTACATATTTATTTTACAAAATTATGAAAAATGTGGTATTTGAAGTTGGCCACATTGGCACAGTTTTAAGCCCACTGCCACGTTATACCCCTCAAAAGAAGCGTCTGTGTCTCTACTTTCCAGAAATGTGAGAAATATTGCTGTAGCTGTTACCATCTCTGAGATATTTGCAATTTCCAGAAGCATTATTTACGTATTTATTTTGCAAAATTATGTGAGAAATATTGCTGTAGGTGTTACCATCTGTGAGATATTCGCAATTTCCAGAAGCATTATTTACGTATTTATTTTGCAAAATTATGAAAAATGTGGTATTTGAAGTTGGCCACATTGGCACAGTTTTAAGCCCACTGCCACGTTATACCCCTCAAAAGAAGCGTCTTTGTCTCTTCTTTCCAGAAATGTTAGAAATATTGCTGTAGGTGTTACCATCTCTGAGATATTTGCAATTTCCAGAAGCATTTTTTACATATTTATTTTGCAAAATTATGAAAAATGTGGAATTTGAAGTTGGTCACATTGGCACAGTTTTAAGCCCACTGCCACGTTATACCCCTCAAAAGAAGCGTCTGTGTCTCTACTTTCCAGAAATATAAGGAATATTGCTGTAGGTGTTACCATCTCTGAGATATTTGCAATTTCCAGAAGCATTATTTACGTATTTATTTTGCAAAATTATGAAAAATATGGTATTTGAAGTTGGCCACATTGGCACAGTTTTAAGCCCACTGCCACATTATACCCCTCAAAAGAAGCGTCTGTGTCTCTACTTTCCAGAAATGTGAAAAATCTTCCTGTAGCCCATTGCCACGTTTTACCCCTCAAAAGAAGCGCCTGTGTCTTTTCTTTCCAGAAATGTGAGAAATATTGCTGTAGGTGGTACCATCTCTGAGATATTTGCAATTTCCAGAAGCATTTTTTACATATTTATTTTGCAAAATTATGAAAAATGTGGTATTTGAAGTTGGCCACATTGGCACAGTTTTAAGCCCACTGCCAAGTTATACCCCTCAAAAGAAGCGTCTGTGTCTCTACTTTCCAGAAATGCGAGAAATATTGCTCTAGGTGTTACCATCTCTGAGATATTTGCAATTTACAGAGGCATTTTTTACATATTTATTTTGCAAAATTATGAAAAATGTGGTATTTTAAGTTGGCCACATTGGCACAGTTTTAAGCCCACTGCCACGTTATACCCCTCAAAAGAAGCGTTTGTGTCTCTACTTTCCAGAAATGTGAGAAATATTGCTGTAGGTGTTACCATCTCTGAGATATTCGCAATTTCCAGAAGCATTATTTACGTATTTATTTTGCAAAATTATGTGAGAAATATTGCTGTAGGTGTTACCATCTCTGAGATATTCGCAATTTCCAGAAGCATTATTTACGTATTTATTTTGCAAAATTATGAAAAATGTGGTATTTGAAGTTGGCCACATTGGCACAGTTTTAAGCCCACTGCCACGTTATACCCCTCAAAAGAAGCGTCTGTGTCTCTTCTTTCCAGAAGTGTGAGAAATATTGCTGTAGGTGTTACCATCTCTGAGATATTTGCAATTTCCAGAAGCATTTTTTACATATTTATTTTGCAAAATTATGAAAAATGTGGTATTTGAAGTTGGTCACATTGGCACAGTTTTAAGCCCACTGCCACGTTATACCCCTCAAAAGAAGCGTCTGTGTCTCTACTTTCCAGAAATATAAGGAATATTGCTGTAGGTGTTACCATCTCTGAGATATTTGCAATTTCCAGAAGCATTATTTACGTATTTATTTTGCAAAATTATGAAAAATATGTTATTTGAAGTTGGCCACATTGGCACAGTTTTAAGCCCACTGCCACATTATACCCCTCAAAAGAAGCGTCTGTGTCTCTACTTTCCAGAAATGTGAAAAATCTTCCTGAAGCCCATTGCCACGTTTTACCCCTCAAAAGAAGCGCCTGTGTCTTTTCTTTCCAGAAATGTGAGAAATATTGCTGTAGGTGGTACCATCTCTGAGATATTTGCAATTTCCAGAAGCATTTTTTACATATTTATTTTGCAAAATTATGAAAAATGTGGTATTTGAAGTGGGCCACATTGGCACAGTTTTAAGCCCACTGCCACGTTATACCCCTCAAAAGAAGCGTCTGTGTCTCTACTTTCCAGAAATGCGAGAAATATTGCTCTAGGTGTTACCATCTCTGAGATATTTGCAATTTCCAGAGGCATTTTTTACATATTTATTTTGCAAAATTATGAAAAATGTGGTATTTTAAGTTGGCCACATTGGCACAGTTTTAAGCCCACTGCCACGTTATACTCCTCAAAAGAAGCGTTTGTGTCTCTACTTTCCAGAAATATAAGAAATATTGCCATAGGTGTTACCATCTCTGAGATATTTGCAATTTCCAGAAGCATTTTTTACATATTTATTTTGCAAAATTATGAAAAATGTGGTATTTGAAGTTGGTCACATTGGCACAGTTTTAAGCCCACTGCCACGTTATACCCCTCAAAAGAAGCGTCTGTGTCTCTACTTTCCAGAAATATGAGAAATATTGCTGTAGGAGTTACCATCTCTAAAATATTTGCAATTTCCAGAAGCATTATTTACATATTTACTTTGCAAAATTATGAAAAATGTGGTATTTGAAGTTGGCCACATTGGCGCAGTTTTAAGCCCACTGCCACATTATACCCCTCAAAAGAAGCGTCTGTGTCTCTACTTTCCAGAAATGTGAAAAATCTTCCTGTAGCCCATTGCCACGTTTTACTCCTCAAAAGAAGCGCCTGTGTCTTTTCTTTCCAGAAATGTGAGAAATATTGCTGTAGGTGGTACCATCTCTGAGATATTTGCAATTTCCAGAAGCATTTTTTACATATTTATTTTGCAAAATTATGAAAAATGTGGTATTTGAAGTTGGCCACATTGGCACAGTTTTAAGCCCACTGCCACATTATACCCCTTAAAAGAAGCGTCTGTGTCTCTACTTTCCAGAAATGTGAAAAATCTTCCTGTAGCCCATTGCCACGTTTTACTCCTCAAAAGAAGCGCCTGTGTCTTTTCTTTCCAGAAATGTGAGAAATATTGCTGTAGGTGGTACCATCTCTGAGATATTTGCAATTTCCAGAAGCATTTTTTACATATTTATTTTGCAAAATTATGAAAAATGTGGTATTTGAAGTTGGCCACATTGGCACAGTTTTAAGCCCACTGCCACGTTATACCCCTCAAAAGAAGCGTCTGTGTCTCTACTTTCCAGAAATGTGAGAAATATTGCTGTAGGTGTTACCATCTCTGAGATATTTGCAATTTCCAGAGGCATTTTTTATATATTTATTTTGCAAAATTATGAAAAATGTGGTATTTGAAGTTGGCCACATTGGCACAGTTTTAAGCCCACTGCCACGTTTAACCCCTCAAAAGAAGCGTCTGTGTCTCTACTTTCCAGAAATGTGAAAAATCTTCCTGTAGACCATTGCCACGTTTTACCCCTCAAAAGAAGCGCCTGTGTCTTTTCTTTCCAGAAATGTGAGAAATATTGCTGTAGGTGGTACCATCTCTGAGATATTTGCAATTTCCAGAAGCATTTTTTACATATTTATTTTGCAAAATTATGAAAAATGTGGTATTTGAAGTTGGCCACATTGGCACAGTTTTAAGCCCACTGCCACGTTATACCCCTCAAAAGAAGCGTCTGTGTCTCTACTTTCCAGAAATGTGAGAAATATTGCTGTAGCTGTTACCATCTCTGAGATATTTGCAATTTCCAGAAGCATTATTTACGTATTTATTTTGCAAAATTATGTGAGAAATATTGCTGTAGGTGTTACCATCTCTGAGATATTCGCAATTTCCAGAAGCATTATTTACGTATTTATTTTGCAAAATTATGAAAAATGTGGTATTTGAAGTTGGAAACATTGGCACAGTTTTAAGCCCACTGCCACGTTATACCCCTCAAAAGAAGCGTCTGTGTCTCTTCTTTCCAGAAATGTGAGAAATATTGCTGTAGGTGTTACCATCTCTGAGATATTTGCAATTTCCAGAAGCATTTTTTACATATTTATTTTGCAAAATTATGAAAAATGTGGTATTTGAAGTTGGTCACATTGGCACAGTTTTAAGCCCACTGCCACGTTATACCCCTCAAAAGAAGCGTCTGTGTCTCTACTTTCCAGAAATATAAGGAATATTGCTGTAGGTGTTACCATCTCTGAGATATTTGCAATTTCCAGAAGCATTATTTACGTATTTATTTTGCAAAATTATGAAAAATATGGTATTTGAAGTTGGCCACATTGGCACAGTTTTAAGCCCACTGCCACATTATACCCCTCAAAAGAAGCGTCTGTGTCTCTACTTTCCAGAAATGTGAAAAATCTTCCTGAAGCCCATTGCCACGTTTTACCCCTCAAAAGAAGCGCCTGTGTCTTTTCTTTCCAGAAATGTGAGAAATATTGCTGTAGGTGGTACCATCTCTGAGATATTTGCAATTTCCAGAAGCATTTTTTACATATTTATTTTGCAAAATTATGAAAAATGTGGTATTTGAAGTGGGCCACATTGGCACAGTTTTAAGCCCACTGCCACGTTATACCCCTCAAAAGAAGCGTCTGTGTCTCTACTTTCCAGAAATGCGAGAAATATTGCTCTAGGTGTTACCATCTCTGAGATATTTGCAATTTCCAGAGGCATTTTTTACATATTTATTTTGCAAAATTATGAAAAATGTGGTATTTTAAGTTGGCCACATTGGCACAGTTTTAAGCCCACTGCCACGTTATACCCCTCAAAAGAAGCGTTTGTGTCTCTACTTTCCAGAAATATAAGAAATATTGCCATAGGTGTTACCATCTCTGAGATATTTGCAATTTCCAGAAGCATTTTTTACATATTTATTTTGCAAAATTATGAAAAATGTGGTATTTGAAGTTGGTCACATTGGCACAGTTTTAAGCCCACTGCCACGTTATACCCCTCAAAAGAAGCGTCTGTGTCTCTACTTTCCAGAAATATGAGAAATATTGCTGTAGGAGTTACCATCTCTAAAATATTTGCAATTTCCAGAAGCATTATTTACATATTTACTTTGCAAAATTATGAAAAATGTGGTATTTGAAGTTGGCCACATTGGCGCAGTTTTAAGCCCACTGCCACATTATACCCCTCAAAAGAAGCGTCTGTGTCTCTACTTTCCAGAAATGTGAAAAATCTTCCTGTAGCCCATTGCCACGTTTTACTCCTCAAAAGAAGCGCCTGTGTCTTTTCTTTCCAGAAATGTGAGAAATATTGCTGTAGGTGGTACCATCTCTGAGATATTTGCAATTTCCAGAAGCATTTTTTACATATTTATTTTGCAAAATTATGAAAAATGTGGTATTTGAAGTTGGCCACATTGGCACAGTTTTAAGCCCACTGCCACATTATACCCCTTAAAAGAAGCGTCTGTGTCTCTACTTTCCAGAAATGTGAAAAATCTTCCTGTAGCCCATTGCCACGTTTTACTCCTCAAAAGAAGCGCCTGTGTCTTTTCTTTCCAGAAATGTGAGAAATATTGCTGTAGGTGGTACCATCTCTGAGATATTTGCAATTTCCAGAAGCATTTTTTACATATTTATTTTGCAAAATTATGAAAAATGTGGTATTTGAAGTTGGCCACATTGGCACAGTTTTAAGCCCACTGCCACGTTATACCCCTCAAAAGAAGCGTCTGTGTCTCTACTTTCCAGAAATGTGAGAAATATTGCTGTAGGTGTTACCATCTCTGAGATATTTGCAATTTCCAGAGGCATTTTTTATATATTTATTTTGCAAAATTATGAAAAATGTGGTATTTGAAGTTGGCCACATTGGCACAGTTTTAAGCCCACTGCCACGTTTAACCCCTCAAAAGAAGCGTCTGTGTCTCTACTTTCCAGAAATGTGAAAAATCTTCCTGTAGACCATTGCCACGTTTTACCCCTCAAAAGAAGCGTCTGTGTCTCTTCTTTCCAGAAATGTGAGAAATATTGCTGTAGGTGTTACCATCTCTGAGATATTTGCAATTTCCAGAAGCATTTTTTACATATTTATTTTGCAAAATTATGAAAAATGTGGTATTTGAAGTTGGTCACATTGGCACAGTTTTAAGCCCACTGCCACGTTATACCCCTCAAAAGAAGCGTCTGTGTCTCTACTTTCCAGAAATATAAGGAATATTGCTGTAGGTGTTACCATCTCTGAGATATTTGCAATTTCCAGAAGCATTATTTACGTATTTATTTTGCAAAATTATGAAAAATATGGTATTTGAAGTTGGCCACATTGGCACAGTTTTAAGCCCACTGCCACATTATACCCCTCAAAAGAAGCGTCTGTGTCTCTACTTTCCAGAAATGTGAAAAATCTTCCTGAAGCCCATTGCCACGTTTTACCCCTCAAAAGAAGTGCCTGTGTCTTTTCTTTCCAGAAATGTGAGAAATATTGCTGTAGGTGGTACCATCTCTGAGATATTTGCAATTTCCAGAAGCATTTTTTACATATTTATTTTGCAAAATTATGAAAAATGTGGTATTTGAAGTGGGCCACATTGGCACAGTTTTAAGCCCACTGCCACGTTATACCCCTCAAAAGAAGCGTCTGTGTCTCTACTTTCCAGAAATGCGAGAAATATTGCTCTAGGTGTTACCATCTCTGAGATATTTGCAATTTCCAGAGGCATTTTTTACATATTTATTTTGCAAATTATGAAAAATGTGGTATTTGAAGTTGGCCACATTGGCACAATTTTAAGCCCACTGCCACGTTTAACCCCTCAAAAGAAGCGTCTGTGTCTCTACTTTCCAGAAATGTGAAAAATCTTCCTGTAGCCCATTGCCACGTTTTACCCCTCAAAAGAAGCGCCTGTGTCTTTTCTTTCCAGAAATGTGAGAAATATTGCTGTAGGTGTTACCATCTCTGAGATATTTGCAATTTCCAGAAGCATTTTTTACATATTTATTTTGCAAAATTATGAAAAATGTGGTATTTGAAGTTGGCCACATTGGCACAGTTTTAAGCCCACTGCCACGTTATACCCCTCAAAAGAAGCGTCTGTGTCTCTACTTTCCAGAAATGTGAGAAATATTGCTGTAGGTGTTACCATCTCTGAGATATTTGCAATTTCCAGAGGCATTTTTTACATATTTATTTTGCAAAATTATGAAAAATGTGGTATTTGAAGTTGGCCACATTGGCACAGTTTTAAGCCCACTGCCACGTTATACCCCTCAAAAGAAGCGTCTGTGTCTCTACTTTCCAGAAATGTAAGAAATATTGCTGTAGCTGTTACCATCTCTGAGATATTTGCAATTTCCAGAAGCATTATTTACATATTTATTTTGCAAAATTATGAAAAATGTGGTATTTGAAGCTGGTCACATTGGCACAGTTTTAAGCCCACTGCCACGTTATACCCCTCAAAAGAAGCGCCTGTGTCTTTTCTTTCCAGAAATGTGAGAAATATTGCTGTAGGTGGTACCATCTCTGAGATATTTGCAATTTCCAGAAGCATTTTTTACATATTTATTTTGCAAAATTATGAAAAATGTGGTATTTGAAGTTGGCCACATTGGCACAGTTTTAAGCCCACTGCCACGTTATACCCCTCAAAAGAAGCGTCTGTGTCTCAACTTTCCAGAAATGTGAAAAATCTTCCTGTAGACCATTGCCACGTTTTACCCCTCAAAAGAAGCGCCTGTGTCTTTTCTTTCCAGAAATGTGAGAAATATTGCTGTAGGTGTTACCATCTCTGAGATATTCGCAATTTCCGGAAGCATTATTTACGTATTTATTTTGCAAAATTATGAAAAATGTGGTATTTGAAGTTGGCCACATTGGCACAGTTTTAAGCCCACTGCCACGTTATACCCCTCAAAAGAAGCGTCTGTGTCTCTTCTTTCCAGAAATGTGAGAAATATTGCTGTAGGTGTTACCATCTCTGAGATATTTGCAATTTCCAGAAGCATTTTTTACATATTTATTTTGCAAAATTATGAAAAATGTGGTATTTGAAGCTGGTCACATTGGCACAGTTTTAAGCCCACTGCCACGTTGTACCCCTAAAAAGAAGCGTCTGTGTCTCTACTTTCCAGAAATATAAGGAATATTGCTGTAGGTGTTACCATCTCTGAGATATTTGCAATTTCCAGAAGCATTATTTACGTATTTATTTTGCAAAATTATGAAAAATGTGGTATTTGAAGTTGGCCACATTGGCACAGTTTTAAGCCCACTGCCACGTTTAACCCCTCAAAAGAAGTGTCTGTGTCTCAACTTTCCAGAAATTTGAAAAATCTTCCTGTAGACCATTGCCACGTTTTACCCCTCAAAAGAAGCGCCTGTGTCTTTTCTTTCCAGAAATGTGAGAAATATTGCTGTAGGTGGTACCATCTCTGAGATATTTGCAATTTCCAGAAGCATTTTTTACATATTTATTTTGCAAAATTATGAAAAATGTGGTATTTGAAGTTGGCCACATTGGCACAGTTTTAAGCCCACTGCCACGTTATACCCCTCAAAAGAAGCGTCTTGTCTCTACTTTCCAGAAATGTGAGAAATATTGCTGTAGGTGTTACCATCTCTGAGATATTTGCAATTTCCAGAGGCATTTTTTACATATTTATTTTGCAAAATTATGAAAAATGTGGTATTTGAAGTTGGCCACATTGGCACAGTTTTAAGCCCACTGCCACGTTATACCCCTCAAAAGAAGCGTCTGTGTCTCTACTTTCCAGAAATGTGAGAAATATTGCTGTAGCTGTTACCATCTCTGAGATATTTGCAATTTCCAGAAGCATTATTTACATATTTATTTTGCAAAATTATGAAAAATGTGGTATTTGAAGCTGGTCACATTGGCACAGTTTTAAGCCCACTGCCACGTTATACCCCTCAAAAGAAGCGCCTGTGTCTTTTCTTTCCAGAAATGTGAGAAATATTGCTGTAGGTGGTACCATCTCTGAGATATTTGCAATTTCCAGAAGCATTTTTTACATATTTATTTTGCAAAATTATGAAAAATGTGGTATTTGAAGTTGGCCACATTGGCACAGTTTTAAGCCCACTGCCACGTTATACCCCTCAAAAGAAGCGTCTGTGTCTCAACTTTCCAGAAATGTGAAAAATCTTCCTGTAGACCATTGCCACGTTTTACCCCTCAAAAGAAGCGCCTGTGTCTTTTCTTTCCAGAAATGTGAGAAATATTGCTGTAGGTGTTACCATCTCTGAGATATTCGCAATTTCCGGAAGCATTATTTACGTATTTATTTTGCAAAATTATGAAAAATGTGGTATTTGAAGTTGGCCACATTGGCACAGTTTTAAGCCCACTGCCACGTTATACCCCTCAAAAGAAGCGTCTGTGTCTCTTCTTTCCAGAAATGTGAGAAATATTGCTGTAGGTGTTACCATCTCTGAGATATTTGCAATTTCCAGAAGCATTATTTACGTATTTATTTTGCAAAATTATGAAAAATATGGTATTTGAAGTTGGCCACATTGGCACAGTTTTAAGCCCACTGCCACATTATACCCCTCAAAAGAAGCGTCTGTGTCTCTACTTTCCAGAAATGTGAAAAATCTTCCTGTAGCCCATTGCCACGTTTTACCCCTCAAAAGAAGTGCCTGTGTCTTTTCTTTCCAGAAATGTGAGAAATATTGCTGTAGGTGGTACCATCTCTGAGATATTTGCAATTTCCAGAAGCATTTTTTACATATTTATTTTGCAAAATTATGAAAAATGTGGTATTTGAAGTTGGCCACATTGGCACAGTTTTAAGCCCACTGCCACGTTATACCCCTCAAAAGAAGCGTCTTGTCTCTACTTTCCAGACATGTGAGAAATATTGCTGTAGGTGTTACCATCTCTGAGATATTTGCAATTTCCAGAGGCATTTTTTACATATTTATTTTGCAAAATTATGAAAAATGTGGTATTTGAAGTTGGCCACATTGGGACAATTTTAAGCCCACTGCCACGTTTAACCCCTCAAAAGAAGCGTCTGTGTCTCTACTTTCCAGAAATGTGAAAAATCTTCCTGTAGCCCATTGCCACGTTTTACCCCTCAAAAGAAGCGCCTGTGTCTTTTCTTTCCAGAAATGTGAGAAATATTGCTGTAGGTGTTACCATCTCTGAGATATTTGCAATTTCCAGAAGCATTTTTTACATATTTATTTTGCAAAATTATGAAAAATGTGGTATTTGAAGTTGGCCACATTGGCACAGTTTTAAGCCCACTGCCACGTTATACCCCTCAAAAGAAGCGTCTGTGTCTCTACTTTCCAGAAATGTGAGAAATATTGCTGTAGGTGTTACCATCTCTGAGATATTTGCAATTTCCAGAGGCATTTTTTACATATTTATTTTGCAAAATTATGAAAAATGTGGTATTTGAAGTTGGCCACATTGGCACAGTTTTAAGCCCACTGCCACGTTATACCCCTCAAAAGAAGCGTCTGTGTCTCTACTTTCCAGAAATGTAAGAAATATTGCTGTAGCTGTTACCATCTCTGAGATATTTGCAATTTCCAGAAGCATTATTTACATATTTATTTTGCAAAATTATGAAAAATGTGGTATTTGAAGTTGGCCACATTGGCACAGTTTTAAGCCCACTGCCACGTTATACCCCTCAAAAGAAGCGCCTGTGTCTTTTCTTTCCAGAAATGTGAGAAATATTGCTGTAGGTGGTACCATCTCTGAGATATTTGCAATTTCCAGAAGCATTTTTTACATATTTATTTTGCAAAATTATGAAAAATGTGGTATTTGAAGTTGGCCACATTGGCACAGTTTTAAGCCCACTGCCACGTTATACCCCTCAAAAGAAGCGTCTGTGTCTCAACTTTCCAGAAATGTGAAAAATCTTCCTGTAGACCATTGCCACGTTTTACCCCTCAAAAGAAGCGCCTGTGTCTTTTCTTTCCAGAAATGTGAGAAATATTGCTGTAGGTGTTACCATCTCTGAGATATTCGCAATTTCCGGAAGCATTATTTACGTATTTATTTTGCAAAATTATGAAAAATGTGGTATTTGAAGTTGGCCACATTGGCACAGTTTTAAGCCCACTGCCACGTTATACCCCTCAAAAGAAGCGTCTGTGTCTCTTCTTTCCAGAAATGTGAGAAATATTGCTGTAGGTGTTACCATCTCTGAGATATTTGCAATTTCCAGAAGCATTTTTTACATATTTATTTTGCAAAATTATGAAAAATGTGGTATTTGAAGCTGGTCACATTGGCACAGTTTTAAGCCCACTGCCACGTTGTACCCCTAAAAAGAAGCGTCTGTGTCTCTACTTTCCAGAAATATAAGGAATATTGCTGTAGGTGTTACCATCTCTGAGATATTTGCAATTTCCAGAAGCATTATTTACGTATTTATTTTGCAAAATTATGAAAAATATGGTATTTGAAGTTGGCCACATTGGCACAGTTTTAAGCCCACTGCCACATTATACCCCTCAAAAGAAGCGTCTGTGTCTCTACTTTCCAGAAATGTGAAAAATCTTCCTGTAGACCATTGCCACGTTTTACCCCTCAAAAGAAGCGCCTGTGTCTTTTCTTTCCAGAAATGTGAGAAATATTGCTGTAGGTGGTACCATCTCTGAGATATTTGCAATTTCCAGAAGCATTTTTTACATATTTATTTTGCAAAATTATGAAAAATGTGGTATTTGAAGTTGGCCACATTGGCACAGTTTTAAGCCCACTGCCACGTTATACCCCTCAAAAGAAGCGTCTTGTCTCTACTTTCCAGAAATGTGAGAAATATTGCTGTAGGTGTTACCATCTCTGAGATATTTGCAATTTCCAGAGGCATTTTTTACATATTTATTTTGCAAAATTATGAAAAATGTGGTATTTGAAGTTGGCCACATTGGCACAGTTTTAAGCCCACTGCCACGTTTAACCCCTCAAAAGAAGCGTCTGTGTCTCTACTTTCCAGAAATGTGAAAAATCTTCCTGTAGCCCATTGCCACGTTTTACCCCTCAAAAGAAGCGCCTGTGTCTTTTCTTTCCAGAAATGTGAGAAATATTGCTGTAGGTGGTACCATCTCTGAGATATTTGCAATTTCCAGAGGCATTTTTTACATATTTATTTTGCAAAATTATGAAAAATGTGGTATTTGAAGTTGGCCACATTGGCACAGTTTTAAGCCCACTGCCACGTTATACCCCTCAAAAGAAGCGTCTGTGTCTCTACTTTCCAGAAATGTGAGAAATATTGCTGTAGCTGTTACCATCTCTGAGATATTTGCAATTTCCAGAAGCATTATTTACGTATTTATTTTGCAAAATTATGAAAAATGTGGTATTTGAAGTTGGCCACATTGGCACAGTTTTAAGCCCACTGCCACGTTATACCCCTCAAAAGAAGCGTCTGTGTCTCTACTTTCCAGAAATGTGAGAAATATTGCTCTAGGTGTTACCATCTCTGAGATATTTGCAATTTCCAGAGGCATTTTTTACATATTTATTTTGCAAAATTATGAAAAATGTGGTATTTTAAGTTGGCCACATTGGCACAGTTTTAAGCCCACTGCCACGTTATATCCCTTAAAAGAAGCGTCTGTGTCTCTACTTTCTAGAAATATAAGGAATATTGCTGTAGGTGTTACCATCTCTGAGATATTTGCAATTTCCAGAAGCATTATTTACGTATTTATTTTGCAAAATTTTGAAAAATATGGTATTTGAAGTTGGCCACATTGGCACAGTTTTAAGCCCACTGCCATGCTATACCCCTCAAAAGAAGCGTCTGTGTCTCTACTTTCCAGAAATGTGAAAAATCTTCCTGTAGCCCATTGCCACGATTTACCCTTCAAAAGAAGCGCCTGTGTCTTTTCTTTCCAGAAATGTGAGAAATATTGCTGTAGGTGTTACCATCTCTGAGATATTCGCAATTTCCAGAAGCATTATTTACGTATTTATTTTGCAAAATTATGAAAAATGTGGTATTTGAAGTTGGCCACATTGGCACAGTTTTAAGCCCACTGCCACATTATACCCCTCAAAAGAATCGTCTGTGTCTCTTCTTTCCAGAAATGTGAGAAATATTGCTGTAGGTGTTACCATCTCTGAGATATTTGCAATTTCCAGAAGCATTTTTTACATATTTATTTTGCAAAATTATGAAAAATGTGGTATTTGAAGTTGGTCACATTGGCACAGTTTTAAGCCCACTGCCACGTTATACCCCTCAAAAGAAGCGTCTTTCCAGAAATATAAGGAATATTGCTGTAGGTGTTACCATCTCTGAGATATTTGCAATTTCCAGAAGCATTATTTACGTATTTATTTTGCAAAATTATGAAAAATATGGTATTTGAAGTTGGCCACATTGGCACAGTTTTAAGCCCACTGCCACGCTATACCCCTCAAAAGAAGCATCTGTGTCTCTACTTTCCAGAAATATGAGAAATATTGCTGTAGGTGTTACCATCTCTAAAATATTTGCAATTTCCAGAAGCATTATTTACATATTTACTTTGCAAAATTATGAAAAATGTGGTATTTGAAGTTGGTCACATTGGCACAGTTTTAAGCCCACTGCCACGTTATACCGCTCAAAAGAAGCGTCTTTGTCTCTACTTTCCAGAAATATAAGGAATATTGCTGTAGGTGTTACCATCTCTGAGATATTTGCAATTTCCAGAAGCATTATTTACGTATTTATTTTGCAAAATTATGAAAAATATGGTATTTGAAGTTGGCCACATTGGCACAGTTTTAAGCCCACTGCCACGTTATACCCCTCAAAAGAAGCGTCTTTGTCTCTACTTTCCAGAAATATAAGGAATATTGCTGTAGGTATTACCATCTCTGAGATATTTGCAATTTCCAGAAGCATTATTTACGTATTTATTTTGCAAAATTATGAAAAATGTGGTATTTGAAGTTGGCCACATTGGCACAGTTTTAAGCCCACTGCCACGTTATACCCCTCAAAAGAAGCGTCTGTGTCTCTACTTTTCTGAAATGTGAGAAATATTGCTGTAGGTGTTACCATCTCTGAGATATTTGCAATTTCCAGAAGCATTTTTTACATATTTATTTTGCAAAATTATGAAAAATGTGGTATTTGAAGTTGGCCACATTGGCACAGTTTTAAGCTCACTGCCACGTTATACCCCGCAAAAGAAGCGTCTTTGTCTCTACTTTCCAGAAATATAAGGAATATTGCTGTAGGTATTACCATCTCTGAGATATTTGCAATTTCCAGAAGCATTATTTACGTATTTATTTTGCAAAATTATGAAAAATATGGTATTTGAAGTTGGCCACATTGGCACAGTTTTAAGCCCACTGCCACGCTATACCCCTCAAAAGAAGCATCTGTGTCTCTACTTTCCAGAAATATGAGAAATATTGCTGTAGGTGTTACCATCTCTAAAATATTTGCAATTTCCAGAAGCATTATTTACATATTTACTTTGCAAAATTATCAAAAATGTGGTATTTGAAGTTGGCCACATTGGCACAGTTTTAAGCCCACTGCCACATTATACCCCTCAAAAGAAGCGTCTGTGTCTCTACTTTCCAGAAATGTGAAAAATCTTCCTGTAGCCCATTGCCACGTTTTACCCCTCAAAAGAAGCGCCTGTGTCTTTTCTTTCTAGAAATGTGAGAAATATTGCAGTAGGTGGTACCATCTCTGAGATATTTGCAATTTCCAGAAGCATTATTTACATATTTACTTTGCAAAATTATCAAAAATGTGGTATTTGAAGTTGGCCACATTGGCACAGTTTTAAGCCCACTGCCACGTTATACCCCTCAAAAGATGCGTCTGTTTCTCTACTTTCCAGAAATGTGAGAAATACTGCTGTAGGTGTTACCATCTCTGAGATATTTGCAATTTCCAGAGGCATTTCTTACATATTTATTTTGCAAAATTATGAAAAATGTGGTATTTGAAGTTGGCCACATTGGCACAGTTTTAAGCCCACTGCCACGTTTAACCCCTCAAAAGAAGCGTCTGTGTCTCTACTTTCCAGAAATGTGAAAAATCTTCCTGTAGCCCATTGCCACGTTTTACCCCTAAAAAGAAGCGCCTGTGTCTTTTCTTTCCAGAAATGTGAGAAATATTGCTGTAGGTGGTACCATCTCTGAGATATTTGCAATTTCCAGAAGCATTTTTTACATATTTATTTTGCAAAATTATGAAAAATGTGGTATTTGAAGTTGGCCACATTGGCACAGTTTTAAGCCCACTGCCACATTATACCCCTCAAAAGAAGCGTCTGTGTCTCTACTTTCCAGAAATGTGAGAAATATTGCTGTAGGTGTTACCATCTCTGAGATATTTGCAATTTCCAGAAGCATTATTTACGTATTTATTTTGCAAAATTATGAAAAATGTGGTATTTGAAGTTGGCCACATTGGCACAGTTTTAAGCCCACTGCCACGTTATACCCCTCAAAAGAAGCGTCTGTGTCTCTACTTTTCTGAAATGTGAGAAATATTGCTGTAGGTGTTACCATCTCTGAGATATTTGCAATTTCCAGAAGCATTTTTTACATATTTATTTTGCAAAATTATGAAAAATGTGGTATTTGAAGTTGGCCACATTGGCACAGTTTTAAGCCCACTGCCACGTTATACCCCTCAAAAGATGCGTCTGTTTCTCTACTTTCCAGAAATGTGAGAAATACTGCTGTAGGTGTTACCATCTCTGAGATATTTGCAATTTCCAGAGGCATTTTTTACATATTTATTTTGCAAAATTATGAAAAATGTGGTATTTGAAGTTGGCCACATTGGCACAGTTTTAAGCCCACTGCCACGTTTAACCCCTCAAAAGAAGCGTCTGTGTCTCTACTTTCCAGAAATGTGAAAAATCTTCCTGTAGCCCATTGCCACGTTTTACCCCTAAAAAGAAGCGCCTGTGTCTTTTCTTTCCAGAAATGTGAGAAATATTGCTGTAGGTGGTACCATCTCTGAGATATTTGCAATTTCCAGAAGCATTTTTTACATATTTATTTTGCAAAATTATGAAAAATGTGGTATTTGAAGTTGGCCACATTGGCACAGTTTTAAGCCCACTGCCACGTTATACCCCTCAAAAGAAGCGTCTGTGTCTCTACTTTCCAGAAATGTGAGAAATATTGCTGTAGGTGTTACCATCTCTGAGATATTTGCAATTTCCAGAAGCATTATTTACGTATTTATTTTGCAAAATTATGAAAAATGTGGTATTTGAAGTTGGCCACATTGGCACAGTTTTAAGCCCACTGCCACGTTATACCCCTCAAAAGAAGCGTCTGTGTCTCTACTTTTCTGAAATGTGAGAAATATTGCTGTAGGTGTTACCATCTCTGAGATATTTGCAATTTCCAGAAGCATTTTTTACATATTTATTTTGCAAAATTATGAAAAATGTGGTATTTTAAGTTGGCCACATTGGCACAGTTTTAAGCCCACTGCCACGTTATACAAACAACAAATTGTCTACAAAATTAACAGATAGGTATACCAACAGCGAGCATTTCGATGGTAAAAAATGTAACGACTTCCTGACAAAATAAACCACGAGCTGTGATCATT
The DNA here is from genome assembly GCA_916610125.1 of Cheilosia vulpina. Lineage (NCBI taxonomy): Eukaryota > Metazoa > Arthropoda > Insecta > Diptera > Syrphidae > Cheilosia > Cheilosia vulpina. Next base: position 60,029,690 of record OU744276.1, on the reverse strand, counting down.
TTTGTTGATACAGATATTGCCTTAAAAGTTTTCAACCAGTAATCAACTACTGTTGTGAAAAATGTACCTCTCATTCTTTCCAATCGCTATGCACCGTACGGTCTACTCGCTCATAGGGCACATCACATATTATTATTATTTAATGCTTGTGTCTTACACAAACAAGCAGAGCAAGAACGGAAAATTATTGGTTAAGCTTAGTTTCGCATTTGATCAACTGAGATCTGGTGTTGAATTTGTTATTGTTTTGTATGTAAAATCCATAAAATTCAGTAACGTACGCGGTGCTTCGACCCCTGACTTTGAAAGTTTCTCAGCCTGTGGATGGAACAGCAAGATGAATGAGAGCTCAAAATACCCAGGGAAGTATTGTCAAAAACACTAGAACGCTTTTTGCATTAATTGATATTTATTAAAATAGTAACAAGTTAAAAACAACAAAGTAAAAATAAAAAAATTGCCTCGAACTAAATATAAGCCCATAAACTCCAAATCCCAAGGCTGAAACAAATTGGTCCGTTTAGGCTGTAGACCTCAGGAGTAGATGGACAGAATTGCGGGACCCACTTTTTTGAGTCCCTCTACCATCGTAATGCCAGAATTGATATTGAAATCTCGAGTTCGAAATTTTGTACGAATACCCGAATGCACCCAACCTCTCACCTACTCCAACCACCAATTCAATTCATTTATTAAATGGTTTGTACATTAAGATATCATCTTTTATAGTACTTAGTAATTTATACATCAGTTATAATAATTCAAAATACTTAAATCTAATAACAATATTTATCTTAATCTAAGTTTGAGACAGGGTAGAGAGATAGAGTAAATAAAGAAAGGGAGTGGATGATGAGGGAAAGAATTTAAATAGATAAGTTGGAGAAATGTTGAAAGATTGCACTTTTAAAATTGATTGGATTTGAAATATTATTCAATCGAGAGGGTTAAGAGTTCCAAAGCCTTACAGTATCGATAAAGAATAAGCGTGATGAGATAGGTTATTTTAACGATAGGGAATGAGGTTGATGGTTCTTGAGGAGCGAGTAAAATTAAGCCTGTTGTACAAGTAAGACGGACTTTGAGTTTAAATAATTTTGTGCAAAAACATACAATTCCTGGCGTTGATATATTGTTTCAAAGTACAACCAAACAAACCCATAGAAAACACGGAACAAGCACGGAGAAAACACAATTTTCGCAGACATCCGTAGATACGACCCACGACCACTGTTATGTGATTGTAACCAGACAAATTTCGGTTGATAATATAGCCTAGACTAGTAACTGAGTCAACAGCTTTAATTTTGTTATTATTAAGGTAAACATCGGGAAGGAGCCAAAGGCCGAAATTATTTCTTTGAAATGGGTATTATTTGAGATTTAGATGGATTGAGAAGCAGCCAATTAGCTACAGACCAGGTTGTTATATGTTTAATGTCTTCATTGATGAGAAGAACAAGTTCGTTGAGGTTACCAGAAGGCTTCGCTAAATGTAGTTGGACATCGTCGGCATAAAGGTGTAACCCCAAGCAGGGGAATTGCAAGAGGACCAAAGCGTTTTTTTTTTTGTTTTTAATTTAAGAATGTAATACAAAACGAAACGCTTCGCCTTAAAAAATTCTTGTGAAAATTCGTGGGATTAGTCCCTGCTTGGGGTAGAAGGAAAGACGGTAAGTTGCATCAGAGGATTTGTCGCGACTATCCAGAAATTTGCTCAGACCTGCGAACGAATGGAACTAAAAGCTAATTGTAGTTAACGTAACAAGGCAAAGTCTGCATCAGTAGCCATAACTTAGAATATGTATTTTTTAACCTCTACAGGTAAGAAGTAACTAGCGTTGGAAAGACCTATCAGCGAACCATATAGTTTTGCAGCTACGCTATTTATGTGGTAACTTCACGACCGCACTGCTAAATATTATTCCAAGGTTCTTAGTCTTTGACACCATTTCAACTTGGGATCAAACACTTTCTTTTAGCAGGAGGTAAAAGCAGCTGGTTTTGGTTTGACCTCATTACTCTTAATAAGCAAAATGCCACGTTATACACCTCAAAAGAAGCGTCTGTGTCTCTGCTTTCCAGAAATGTGAGAAATATTGCTGTAGGTGTTACCATCTCTGAGATATTTGCAATTTTCAGAAGCATTATTTACGTATTTATTTTGCAAAATTATGAAAAATGTGGTATTTGAAGTTGGCCACATTGGCACAGTTTTAAGCCCACTGCCACGTTTTACCCCTCAAAAGAAGCGTCTGTGTCTCTTCTTTCCAGAAATGTGAGAAATATTGCTGTAGGTGTTACCATCTCTGAGATATTTGCAATTTTCAGAAGCATTATTTACGTATTTATTTTGCAAAATTATGAAAAATGTGGTATTTGAAGTTGGCCACATTGGCACAGTTTTAAGCCCACTGCCACGTTATACCCCTCAAAAGAAGCGTCTGTGTCTCTTCTTTCCAGAAATGTGAGAAATATTGCTGTAGGTGTTACCATCTCTGAGATATTTGCAATTTCCAGAAGCATTTTTTACATATTTATTTTGCAAAATTATGAAAAATGTGGTATTTGAAGTTGGCCACATTGGCGCAGTTTTAGCCCACTGCCACGCTATACCGCTCAAAAGAAGCGTCTGTGTCTCTACTTTTCAGAAATGTGAGAAATATTGCTGTAGGTATTACCATCTCTGAGATATTTGCAATTTCCAGAAGCATTTTTTACATATTTATTTTGCAAAATTATGAAAAATGTGGTATTTGAAGTTGGCCACATTGGCACAGTTTTAAGCCCACTGCCACGTTATACCCCTCAAAAGAAGCGTCTGTGTCTCTACTTTTCTGAAATGTGAGAAATATTGCTGTAGGTGTTACCATCTCTGAGATATTTGCAATTTCCAGAAGCATTTTTTACATATTTATTTTGCAAAATTATGAAAAAGACAAGATTAACTTTATTATATTAATTAATTTTGTGGTCACGAACTGAATAAATTTATTTCACCACCGCGGTTACTACCAACGAATTGCTTCCGCCCAGCGACTAAGCGCGTTCTGCTACGGTTCCGGCCACTGCCAATTCCCAAATCCAACTGACTCTACCATCATGATACAGCCGAACAGGTATACTCGAGCCACACAAAATATGCGACGCGCAATTTAACATGGAAAACTTCTAAAACAAACATTTTACCGTAGAGGATTATGTACATGTCCCATCACGCGACACTTCATAAAAAAAAACCAAGCCAACGGCAACAGAGAAAAGAGAAAAAAAAAATTCCGACGGAAAATTGACGAGCCAGATGTCCCACACCACCATACTACAAACCAATCTGCGTACCCTTTCCCTCACTTTCTTGGTTTTGTTTTGGATATTACACCCATCGCATATGAAAATGCTAACTACAAAACAGATTATCAGCTGTTATACCAACAATGACAAATCTGAGGTGTATTTGTTTTAGGTTCTGATCAGGGGTTTCAAATCCCAATAACACCATCATATGCACTCCTTACCCTTTCAAGCACCATCTGCAGTTGGGTGTTGATCATGACCATCCGTGACACGAACCTAGGTTTGGCCACGAGGGTGGTCAGCGAAAAGTATGCAACGCTTTCGAAAACATGCCGAACTCACAATTTCTTTTCGGCAGTATGAACCGAAATGTCCAAAAGGAATAAATAATAGAATATACCGGAAAGGCGTTTCCTACAAAACTTATTATTTTTGCGAATGCGCGAGAGCACAAGGAATAAGAAAAGAAACGCTTGTTGTAAAACCTCCTGGATATTCTCATGCTCAGACTGGGCTAGACGGGCACTTACGTGTTAATCGTTAGAATTAAGTTCGAAGATCTTTTATATGGAAAACTCCCACTCCTTTGCCAGTCAACTTCGGGCAGAGTTTTGCATTCAGCCGTTTCGAAGAATTGCTGAGAATAAAATTTCTTTTATAAACCATGTCTCCGACTTGGAACTTTCAGCTGGAACTACGGAAATTATAAACCTTTTCATATTTACTGTGGGCTGCGGCTAAGGACTTTTTCAAGTGATCGTGCAGGATGGCTAACTTATCTTTTCTGGCTAATACCTTAAGGTCCGAGTGGTTTAAACCATCGAGACGGCGAAGCAAATCATATGTTGAGCCGTGTTCTATCATGGGATGACCGAAAAGGGCCTCATACGGAGAGACTCCAATTGCGGCATGCACCGCGAGCGCAAGGCACAACCAATGGCAGGGAGCTGTTCGTCCCATTTGGTATGGTCCGTGGAAAGATACGATCTAATGGCTGCCATGATAGAGCGATTAACCCTCTCACTGGCATTGGCTTGAGGGGCGTACGAAGGGGTTTTTACATGGCGTATGCCAAAGTTGGACGTAACTTTGCAACTTTAGGCTCCATCGAGCCAATCTTCCGTCCAGATTCTTCTTGTTCATGAGCCAACGCAGACTCGCATGGTCGGTGATGATCCTGAATCGGTGCCCCTCTACATAAGCCCGGAATTTTTGCACCCCCATAACGCCTGTGTCTCTTCTTTCCAGAAATGTGAGAAATATTGCTGTAGCCATCTCTGAGATATTTGCAATTTCCAGAAGCATTATTTACGTATATATTTTGCAAAATTATGAAAAATGTGGTATTTGAAGTTGGCCACATTGGCACAGTTTTAAGCCCACTGCCACGTTATACACCTCAAAAGAAGCGTCTGTGTCTCTGCTTTTCAGAAATGTGAGAAATATTGCTGTAGGTGTTACCATCTCTGAGATATTTGCAATTTCCAGAAGCATTATTTACGTATTTATTTTGCAAAATTATGAAAAATGTGGTATTTGAAGTTGGCCACATTGGCACAGTTTTAAGCCCACTGCCACGCTATACCCCTCAAAATAAGCGTCTGTGTCTCTACTTTCCAGAAATGTGAGAAATATTGCTGTAGGTGTTACCATCTCTGAGATATTTGCAATTTCCAGAAGCATTTTCTACATATTTATTTTGCAAAATTATGAAAAATGTGGTATTTGAAGTTGGCCACATTGGCACAGTTTTAAGCCCACTGCCACGTTATACACCTCAAAAGAAGCGTCTGTGTCTCTGCTTTTCAGAAATGTGAGAAATATTGCTGTAGGTGTTACCATCTCTGAGATATTTGCAATTTCCAGAAGCATTTTTTACATATTTATTTTGCAAAATTATGAAAAAGACAAGATTAACTTTATTATATTAATTAATTTTGTGGTCACGAACTGAATAAATTTATTTCACCACCGCGGTTACTACCAACGAATTGCTTCCGCCCAGCGACTAAGCGCGTTCTGCTACGGTTCCGGCCACTGCCAATTCCCAAATCCAACTGACTCTACCATCATGATACAGCCGAACAGGTATACTCGAGCCACACAAAATATGCGACGCGCAATTTAACATGGAAAACTTCTAAAACAAACATTTTACCGTAGAGGATTATGTACATGTCCCATCACGCGACACTTCATAAAAAAAAACCAAGCCAACGGCAACAGAGAAAAGAGAAAAAAAAAATTCCGACAGAAAATTGACGAGCCAGATGTCCCACACCACCATACTACAAACCAATCTGCGTACCCTTTCCCTCACTTTCTTGGTTTTGTTTTGGATATTACACCCATCGCATATGAAAATGCTAACTACAAAACAGATTATCAGCTGTTATACCAACAATGACAAATCTGAGGTGTATTTGTTTTAGGTTCTGATCAGGGGTTTCAAATCCCAATAACACCATCATATGCACTCCTTACCCTTTCAAGCACCATCTGCAGTTGGGTGTTGATCATGACCATCCGTGACACGAACCTAGGTTTGGCCACGAGGGTGGTCAGCGAAAAGTATGCAACGCTTTCGAAAACATGCCGAACTCACAATTTCTTTTCGGCAGTATGAACCGAAATGTCCAAAAGGAATAAATAATAGAATATACCGGAAAGGCGTTTCCTACAAAACTTATTATTTTTGCGAATGCGCGAGAGCACAAGGAATAAGAAAAGAAACGCTTGTTGTAAAACCTCCTGGATATTCTCATGCTCAGACTGGGCTAGACGGGCACTTACGTGTTAATCGTTAGAATTAAGTTCGAAGATCTTTTATATGGAAAACTCCCACTCCTTTGCCAGTCAACTTCGGGCAGAGTTTTGCATTCAGCCGTTTCGAAGAATTGCTGAGAATAAAATTTCTTTTATAAACCATGTCTCCGACTTGGAACTTTCAGCTGGAACTACGGAAATTATAAACCTTTTCATATTTACTGTGGGCTGCGGCTAAGGACTTTTTCAAGTGATCGTGCAGGATGGCTAACTTATCTTTTCTGGCTAATACCTTAAGGTCCGAGTGGTTTAAACCATCGAGACGGCGAAGCAAATCATATGTTGAGCCGTGTTCTATCATGGGATGACCGAAAAGGGCCTCATACGGAGAGACTCCAATTGCGGCATGCACCGCGAGCGCAAGGCACAACCAATGGCAGGGAGCTGTTCGTCCCATTTGGTATGGTCCGTGGAAAGATACGATCTAATGGCTGCCATGATAGAGCGATTAACCCTCTCACTGGCATTGGCTTGAGGGGCGTACGAAGCGGTTTTTACATGGCGTATGCCAAAGTTGGACGTAACTTTGCAACTTTAGGCTCCATCGAGCCAATCTTCCGTCCAGATTCTTCTTGTTCATGAGCCAACGCAGACTCGCATGGTCGGTGATGATCCTGAATCGGTGCCCCTCTACATAAGCCCGGAATTTTTGCACCCCCATAACGCCTGTGTCTCTTCTTTCCAGAAATGTGAGAAATATTGCTGTAGCCATCTCTGAGATATTTGCAATTTCCAGAAGCATTATTTACGTATATATTTTGCAAAATTATGAAAAATGTGGTATTTGAAGTTGGCCACATTGGCACAGTTTTAAGCCCACTGCCACGTTATACACCTCAAAAGAAGCGTCTGTGTCTCTGCTTTTCAGAAATGTGAGAAATATTGCTGTAGGTGTTACCATCTCTGAGATATTTGCAATTTCCAGAAGCATTATTTACGTATTTATTTTGCAAAATTATGAAAAATGTGGTATTTGAAGTTGGCCACATTGGCACAGTTTTAAGCCCACTGCCACGCTATACCCCTCAAAATAAGCGTCTGTGTCTCTACTTTCCAGAAATGTGAGAAATATTGCTGTAGGTGTTACCATCTCTGAGATATTTGCAATTTCCAGAAGCATTTTCTACATATTTATTTTGCAAAATTATGAAAAATGTGGTATTTGAAGTTGGCCACATTGGCACAGTTTTAAGCCCACTGCCACGTTATACACCTCAAAAGAAGCGTCTGTGTCTCTGCTTTTCAGAAATGTGAGAAATATTGCTGTAGGTGTTACCATCTCTGAGATATTTGCAATTTCCAGAAGCATTTTTTACATATTTATTTTGCAAAATTATGAAAAAGACAAGATTAACTTTATTATATTAATTAATTTTGTGGTCACGAACTGAATAAATTTATTTCACCACCGCGGTTACTACCAACGAATTGCTTCCGCCCAGCGACTAAGCGCGTTCTGCTACGGTTCCGGCCACTGCCAATTCCCAAATCCAACTGACTCTACCATCATGATACAGCCGAACATGTATACTCGAGCCACACAAAATATGCGACGCGCAATTTAACATGGAAAACTTCTAATACAAACATTTTACCGTAGAGGATTATGTACATGTCCCATCACGTGACACTTCATAAAAAAAAAACCAAGTCAACGGCAACAGAGAAAAGAGAAAAAAAAAATTCCGACAGAAAATTGACGAGCCAGATGTCCCACACCACCATACTACAAACCAATCTGCGTACCCTTTCCCTCACTTTCTTGGTTTTGTTTTGGATATTACACCCATCGCATATGAAAATGCTAACTACGAAACAGATTATCAGCTGTTATACCAACAATGACAAATCTGAGGTGTATTTCTTTTAGGTTCTGATCAGGGGTTTCAAATCCCAATAACACCATCATATGCACTCCTTACCCTTTCAAGCACCATCTGCAGTTGGGTGTTGATCATGACCATCCGTGACACGAACCTAGGTTTGGCCACGAGGGTGGTCAGCGAAAAGTATGCAACGCTTTCGAAAACATGCCGAACTCATAATTTCTTTTCGGCAGTGTTGTAAAGTGCACCACTTGATGCATACCAAGCACTTTACAACCTCTTTACCATTTCTTCTTTGTATGCAAGATGTTTAACCCCACGATCAATGTTGCAACTTCGTAACAATACATTGATTGTCCCAAATAAACATCCTCCCAAATTGCTATTTCAGCTTGCCACTTCCAGCGTCAATGCCCAACACTTCCGACCTAAATAAACAATGGTTATTTATGGTCACTCATCACTTTTTATTCCCATTCATTTTCTATTCCATTGCACAACTAAGTGCACAAGTCAATTAACTCGTTATGCTGATGTCGCACTTCGCCTTCCATACGAACGATCGCTTTATGTATCGATCGTATGCGCGACAAAGTAACATGAGCCACTTGACTTGTACGGGAATCCCTTTCCGGATTTCCCAATTCTTTTCGTTTCCCATTTTCGTTCATCGAACCTCGAATTGAATGATTCAATTCGAGGCTATTTATATTGGTCACTGTGCAATGACGCGGCACTCAGTTCCTAACAGTCACCACACTCAGTAATTCGCTCTCGGTCAGTACGGGGACTCATTTTCTAAATCGTTTCTATATCGTCACCCGCTGTATCTTACATCCTAAATCTTTTCCTTTTCATAATACGTCGTAAATAGTTTATAAGTTATACTCGTAAGCCTAAATGCTAAATAGACTTAATTTAATTTAAATAAACACATTACAAAATCAAGTGTCAATATTTGTTATTACCTTTGGACTTACAGAAACAACACGAAAAGGTAAGACCCAGCTGAGAGTAGTGCCTCTCAGCATAAAAGATAAAAAGCACTACAGAAAATTGGTGTCAGATGTGGGGTCTATCTGAAAAGTGTTAAAAGTCCAAACAAGTGTAAACTAATAACAAACACCAGTGAAACAAAAAAACTAAAAGTGAACCACAGCAAACAATTTAAAGAAAAAAAAAAAAAAAAAACTATAAGTGAAAAAAAAAACTAAAAGTGAATACATAGAACTCAGTGAAAATCATCCGTCAGCCGTTACCACCAGTCTTCATCAACAGAAACAAATATCGTTCTGCAACTTTAGTCCGCAATTTCCATCCTCATCTTTAATCTACATCTTTAATCTACTAGCACCATCTTCAACATCGCAGGAGTAATAATTAGTAACTATTATTTAATTATTAACTATATTAAACATTTATACCTATATATCGTCTACCTAATACTAAAATACATTTTTGTTCTGTGTTATGAGAACTCTAAAATTAAATTAGATCCTAAGAAATTTTTACATGTTCTTAAATTATTTACTATCCTCCTATGTCCTCTGAAGATAATCTAGTGTCTATATCCGATTCCGAAACCTCCAGTACCCTTGATAATTCATCCTCTTCCGAACCAAACTCCCAAATCGAATCCACTCTCGATATGGCTCCGAAACTAGACCGATCTTTCGCTTTCAAGCTCATCCCCGAGTTTGATGGCAACCGTGCCAATTTGCATAAATTTTTAAATGCCTGTGATCTGCTAGCCCTAGAAACATCCACTGCCGAGTTGCCCCTTTTGATGACCATTATTAAAACCAAATTAAGTGGTCCCGCGTACAATATCGTCAAATATTGTGAATTTAATACGTGGGATGATTTAAAAGAAAAACTTCAAAATCAATTCTTAGAAACGAAGTCGCTATCACAACTGCAAGTAGAATTAATCCAAATCACACAAAAACCGTCTGAGTCTGTACGAAATTATGCTAATAGAGTTGAGCAAATCCTAGCGAATTTAAATGACGCCTGCATAGCCAGTGAGGGCACCGAAAATTCCGAGTGCATACAAAGTTTGCATGCGAAAACTGCTTTAAAAAGCTTTGAAAGGGGTCTACACCCAAAATTCAGCTTGATTATTAAAGCCTCCAGATTCGAAACCTTATCAGAAGCTGTAGAAGCAGCAGTAGAAGAGGAGAAAAGCTCCTCCTCCTTCCCCCCTCACTATCCAAATCACAGTAAACCTGTACCTACTAAGATTTCGTGTGCCTATTGCAAAAAGCCGGGTCACTCAATAAATCAATGCTACATGAAGCAAAATAAAGGCAATTTACCCGTGATAAAAAGTGAAGTGAGAACAGTCAGTGTAACGTGTAACTATTGTAAAAACCCGGGACATCATATCCAAGAGTGTAGGAAAAGGGAATATAACAATAGACGCCGTCAAGAAAATTCCCAATCTCAAAATTCCCAACCTCAGAATCGGAATCCTCCTCCTCCGAATCATAATCATCATTCGGAAAACCACACAGAGGCCGGAACCAGTGGCAGGGTCCGGACCAACAATTAAATTCTCCTCGCCACATCTTCCATATCAATCTCAATAGCAAAGTTAGTCGTGTAGACTCTATTGAGATTTCTTCATCAACTCTTCTAAATCCTAATCCTTCCAAATTCCTCATCGATGGTGGTAGTGAAATCTGTTTAATCAAAATCGACAAACTAAAGCCAGAAGTAGCAATCGACTCTTCCATAATTCATTCCTTGTCTGGAATTACTGAATCCGTTATATTAACCCAGGGTGTCGTTTACCTGAATGTAAACTTACCCTTAAACATCACCATCACGTATCCATTTCACGTAGTAGACAGGAACTTTCCCATTGTTACTGATGGAATTATTGGTAATAATTTCCTCGATGATCATCAAGCTCAAATCAATTATGGTACTAAAATTCTAACTCTTTTTCTTAGAAAACATATCATCGAATATGATCTAATCCCTTCCAACTTCGTTAAGATTCCTGCTAGAACTGAAGTATTACTTCCTGTATTAAAGGAAACAAAAGCTGACACTATTTGCCTAGCCCAACAATTCCCCAGTGGATTGTATATTGGTAATAGTATCACTCCCGCCAATAGTACTATCTCTTATATATCTGTGGTCAACTCTTCCGAATTCCCTATTGAATTTAACACTGATGAATTAATCTTCGACGAGATCTCTAACTACAATATCTTCCAAATCCAACAGCATCCTACTTCTTACGATAGAATCCAAGCTATCAAAGAATTAGTCGTGACTGATCACATGACTAACGACGAAAAAGATTCTATCTTAGATCTGTGTATGTTGTATGGCGATTTATTCTACCTAAATGGGGATAAATTGACTCATACTACATCCGTACAACATTCAATCCATACCCCCGATTCTACCCCTACTTATATCAAACCTTACAGGCTACCTGAAGCTCAGCGCCAAGAGGTAAATAAACAAATTCATGAGATGATGGACGATAATATTATCCAACCATCGAATAGTCCATGGAATTTTCCTCTTATCGTTGTACCTAAGAAACCTGATAGGAATGGTAATAAGAAATGGAGAATCGTAGTCGATTTCCGCAAGCTCAACGACAAAACAGTCGGTGACGCTTACCCTCTTCCCAATATAACTGATATTCTAGATCAGTTAGGGAGCTCCAAATTCTTTTCCACCTTAGATCTCGCTAGTGGATTCCACCAAATCGAAGTTAAGCCTGAAGATAGAGAGAAGACAGCCTTCTCCTCGCCGTTTGGTCATTACGAGTTCATTAGAATGCCTTATGGATTAAAAGGTGCCCCCGCTACCTTCCAAAGGTTAATGAATAACGTTTTGACTGGTCTTCAAGGAATAAAAACCTTCGTATACATGGATGACATCGTGGTCTATGGAAAAACATTAGAGGAACACAATTCTAAGCTAGTCGAAATCTTTGATCGTTTGAGGACACACAATCTCAAACTACAACCCGAGAAATGCCAGTTCCTAAGATCGGAACTTATTTACTTGGGTCATGTAATAAACGAATCTGGCATTAAACCAGATCCTCAGAAAATCCAGTGTGTTAAAGACTTCGCTCAACCCAAAAACGCCAAAGACATAAAAAGTTTTCTGGGTCTTGCTGGATACTATCGCCGTTTCATCAAAGATTTCGCTAAAATTTCTAAACCTCTTACCAATCTTCTTCGCAAGGACGTCCCTTTCGACTGGACTCCTCTTTGTACAAATTCTTTTCATGGATTAAAAGAAAAACTTATTAATCCACCCCTTCTTCAATATCCTGATTTTACTAAAAACTTTATCCTTACAACAGATGCTAGTGATGTTGCAATTGGTAGTGTGCTTTCTCAGGGTGAGCCAGGAAATGACTTGCCTATCGCATATGCCTCTCGCACGCTGAATAAGAGTGAGAAGAACTATTCCACTACAGATAAAGAATTGCTTGCCATTGTATGGTCAGTCCGGCATTTCCGTCCCTATCTGTATGGAAGAAAATTCCTCCTTATCACAGATCACAAACCACTCATCTACATCCATAATTGCAAAGATATTAGTTCCAGATTAATGCGATATCGTTTGCAACTCGAAGAGTTTGATTACGAAATCATTCATAAAAAAGGCGAACAAAATACGAACGCCGATTGTCTTAGCAGAATTGCTAAGATGACTCTTCGATCCTCTACCAATTCTCATCATTCAAATTCGTCTACTACATCGTCTTCAAATTCGTCTCCTACATCGTCTACTAATTCATCTACTACATCGTCTTCTAATTCGTCTCCTACATCGTCTACTAATTCATCTACTACATCGTCTTCAAATTCGTCTCCTACATCGTCTACTAATTCATCTACTACATCGTCTGCAAATTCGCCTACTACATCGTCTACTAATTCGTCTACCACATCGTCTACTAATTCGTCTGCTATATCTTGTACCAATTCGTGCATTAACTCGCCTACTATTTCGTGTACCAATTCTCCTACTAATTCGTTTACTAACTCATCTACTAATTCGTGTACTAATCCTTCCAAATCGTCTACTAGTTCTTCTACCAATTCAACTCCTATATCGTCTCCTAATTCATCTACCAACTCTTGTTCCAATCCGTATACTAGCTCGTCCCTTACTAATTCGCCTCCTACTTCGTCGCCAAACCCGATTACTACCTCGTCTCAGGATCCCTGTACCTCTTCTGCAGTCTTAAATCCATTAACCAACTCTTCTCGTACTCGTGAACTATCTCGTGAAGAAATTCAAATTATTCTTAAGGAATTCCACTTAAATCCTATTGGAGGACATTGTGGAGTCAACCGAACCTTTAAACGTATAAAATTGTATCACAAATGGAAAAATATGTTCCAAGATATAAAAGCATACATCAAAAATTGCGAACTTTGCCAGAAAAACAAAGTCACTAAATACACCATGGAACCTATGGTAATAACTTCTACTTCTAAACATCCCTTTGAAAAGATATCTATTGATATCGTTGGCCCATATCCTACCACTTCTAACCAAAACAAATACCTTTTAACCTTCATCGATGACTTAACTAAATTCACCGATGCCATCCCATTACCAAATCAGGAAGCTAATACTATCGCTGAAGCATTCGTTAAGGAAATAATCTTTCGCTTCGGTACTCCTAAATATGTTTTATCTGACCAAGGTCAAAACTTTCTTAGTGACATATTTAAAAACGTTTGCAAACTTTTAAAGATCACTAAACTTCAAGTCACCGAAACTTCGTGGAGTATCTCCGCTGTTTTATAAACAAGTCTCAAGATGATTGGGACTCTTGGATTAAATATGCCGTATTCGTCCATAATACTACTCCTAATACTTCTACCGCTTTTACTCCTTTCGAGCTAGTTTTTGGAAGACAAGTTGAACTTCCTACTAGTTTAACTAAAAACCCTGAAATATGCTATAATTATGATTTATATGCGAATGAGCTGAAATCACGATTACAACACGCCCATCATATTGCCAGAGAAAACTTAGTCAAAAGTAAAGAATCTTCCAAGATTCAATATGACAAGAAACAAAATCCTGTAACTTTCACAGAAGGAGACTATGTTTTACTTAAAAACGAAAGTTGTCCTAAGAGCAAAAATAAAAAATTACTTCCTATATGGAATGGTCCATATGAAATCTTATCTTCCTCTGGAGTTAATTCCATAATAAAATACAAAAATCGAGCTATAAAAGTTCACAACAATAGACTCAAATTGTTTTCTTCTTAATAAAAAGAAATTATTCCTATATCTTTCTAGAAATGGACGGAATTCTCGTAAAACTCCTCATCCTAAGCACCTTCGTATATTTTACCTCTCCAATGGCTTTATATAACCAACCCGTAACCTCATATGAAATCATAGATCTACAAAACAAAACTGGACTCTACTACGAAAACATCGGTAACCTCAAGCTCTTCTCAAATCATTGGAATTTAGTAATTTATTCTAGTCTAAGTGAATTTGATACTCAATACAAAGCTATCTTACTATATCATCAAAAAATATTATCCCTCTGCGAACAATTCCTCTCAACTCAAGAATCCTTGAACCAATGTACTACCCTTCCCATTCAATCCTCCATGATTCTGGACAGACTTAATGAACAGGACCTCATTATAAACAAATATCTTGGTACCACTGTAAAACCCCGCCTACTAAAACGAGGTCTTCTAAATGTTGTCGGGACTATTTCTAAGCAGTTGTTTGGAACCCTTGATGACAACGATGCCAAAACTTTCTCTGAGCACATACACAATTTAGATCAACAACAAAGTCATACATTCAATCTGTATGAAAAACAAATATCCGTTTCAAAAAATATTATACACCAACTAAATCTTACTAACGAACAATTATTCGCTCTAGAAGAAAAACTAGAAAAAACTAGTCTAAACATGGAGAAAATCCAAATTAATCAGAACAACCATGACTACTTAACCGAATCATTTTTCCAATTAACAGAACTATTTACTATGTTTAATTCCTTATCCGAATACTACTATTCAGCAAAAAGCCACCTTTTGGAAGCCATTTATTCCGCAGCCCATGGAAAACTACATCCATATCTTATAGATCCATCTAAATTAACCGAAGAAATCAGAAAAATTCAATCTTTCCTTCCTGAAGACAATCGTCTCCCATTCCCCTTACAAGAACAATACATTGATAAACTCTTTAACATCTTAGAAACACATATATATTTCTTCAACGGCAAAATACATTTTCTATTGAAAATTCCACTAACCACATCTAAAAGCTATAGCATTTACAAAATGACCAGTATCCCCAATCATGTCGGAAACAACTCATATTCCGTAATAATTCCTGAAAAACCCTTACTCGTTATTGATTCTGAAAAACAGTCTTACTTCCTCTACGAAGAACAAAATTTAGAAAAATGTTTCAACACCCATAAAAATAATTATATTTGTGAACAGAATGGACCAATCTTATTTACACATCTCAGTAGTGCTTGCGAACTTAATCTGCTTTCTACATTACCAAGTACTTCCAATAGCTGTAAAATGCAAATTATGCAAATTTTTCACCCAATATTCCTACAACTAGCCGATTCAAATTCTTGGCTATTCGTCTCCCCAAATCCCGAAAATCTTATAATCAAATGTCAAAAATTTAATTCCCAACTAACTATCAACTCAACTGGAATACTAAAAATTGACTCTACTTGTATAGCAAACACAAAATACCAGTCCCTTATTTCCAAAACTAATTATGAAACAGATACAAAACTAAACTTTATCTCATCTGCCATCCCTATATCTACTCCAAACATTACCCAATTTCATTTCGCTAAACTACCCATCATAGAAACTCAAACATTTACAATTCGCAACCAAATTAATGATCTAAACGCTATTAGTAAAAGCTTAGATGATATGAATTATCAACAAATTTCACATCCCATCATAAATTCCCCAAATAACAAACATATCACTACTATTTATATTCTCTTGGCCATACTTTTCCTTATGATGTCCATCGTTATCGCTTTCTTAAGAAAATTGTATACACAAAAAGATTTACACAAAAATCATATGATCTCTGACCCTCTGCCACTACCAAAACCACGATCATCTACAAATCTTTCTCCTCCTTCTCTAACTCCACGAAAGTCGTCATCAAATCTCTCTCGTTCCCTACCCCTACCAAAACCACAAACCATAAATGGTTCTTCTTCGTCTTCAACCGAAACTCGTACCAATCCTAGGTACAAGTTTCGTTCTTAAGGGGGGAGGTGTTGTAAAGTGCACCACTTGATGCATACCAAGCACTTTACAACCTCTTTACCATTTCTTCTTTGTATGCAAGATGTTTAACCCCACGATCAATTTTGCAACTTCGTAACAATACATTGATTGTCCCAAATAAACATCCTCCCAAATTGCTATTTCAGCTTGCCACTTCCAGCGTCAATGCCCAACACTTCCGACCTAAATAAACAATGGTTATTTATGGTCACTCATCACTTTTTATTCCCATTCATTTTCTATTCCATTGCACAACTAAGTGCACAAGTCAATTAACTCGTTATGCTGATGTCGCACTTCGCCTTCCATACGAACGATCGCTTTATGTATCGATCGTATGCGCGACAAAGTAACATGAGCCACTTGACTTGTACGGGAATCCCTTTCCGGATTTCCCAATTCTTTTCGTTTCCCATTTTCGTTCATCGAACCTCGAATTGAATGATTCAATTCGAGGCTATTTATATTGGTCACTGTGCAATGACGCGGCACTCAGTTCCTAACAGTCACCACACTCAGTAATTCGCTCTCGGTCAGTACGGGGACTCATTTTCTAAATCGTTTCTATATCGTCACCCGCTGTATCTTACATCCTAAATCTTTTCCTTTTCATAATACGTCGTAAATAGTTTATAAGTTATACTCGTAAGCCTAAATGCTAAATAGACTTAATTTAATTTAAATAAACACATTACAAAATCAAGTGTCAATATTTGTTATTACCTTTGGACTTACAGAAACAACACGAAAAGGTAAGACCCAGCTGAGAGTAGTGCCTCTCAGCATAAAAGATAAAAAGCACTACAGCAGTATGAACCGAAATGTCCAAAAGGAATAAATAATAGAATATACCGGAAAGGCGTTTCCTACAAAACTTATTATTTTTGCGAATGCGCGAGAGCACAAGGAATAAGAAAAGAAACGCTTGTTGTAAAACCTCCTGGATATTCTCATGCTCAGACTGGGCTAGACGGGCACTTACGTGTTAATCGTTAGAATTAAGTTCGAAGATCTTTTATATGGAAAACTCCCACTCCTTTGCCAGTCAACTTCGGGCAGAGTTTTGCATTCAGCCGTTTCGAAGAATTGCTGAGAATAAAATTTCTTTTATAAACCATGTCTCCGACTTGGAACTTTCAGCTGGAACTACGGAAATTATAAACCTTTTCATATTTACTGTGGGCTGCGGCTAAGGACTTATTCAAGTGATCGTGCAGGATGGCTAACTTATCTTTTCTGGCTAATACCTTAAGGTCCGAGTGGTTTAAACCATCGAGACGGCGAAGCAAATCATATGTTGAGCCGTGTTCTATCATGGGATGACCGAAAAGGGCCTCATACGGAGAGACTCCAATTGCGGCATGCACCGCGAGCGCAAGGCACAACCAATGGCAGGGAGCTGTTCGTCCCATTTGGTATGGTCCGTGGAAAGATACGATCTAATGGCTGCCATGATAGAGCGATTAACCCTCTCACTGGCATTGGCTTGAGGGGCGTACGAAGCGGTTTTTACATGGCGTATGCCAAAGTTGGACAAAAATTTGCTAAACTCTTGACTTGTAAACTGCTTGCCGTTGTCTGACAGTACGGTTTCCGGCACTCCGAAGAGTAAAAAGATATAGTCCCTTAAAAACTTGGAGGTGTTCTCGGTGGTGGCCTTCTTGAGGGGCTGCAAATGCAGGAATTTAGTTAACTGATCAAGCACGATGAGAATATGGGTATTGCCGGCCTTAGAACGGGGATATGGCCCTAAGAAATCTATATAGATGTGCTGATAGGGACGTTCTACGATGAAGGCCTTACCCATAGGTGCTCGCAACACGGTTTTCGGGGCTTTCGAGGACTTACATTCTTCACACCGGTTTATAAAGGCCTTCACTTGCGTCGCCATATTGGGCCAATAGTAATATTCACGTAGACGGTGTAAGGTCTTGGTTATGCCACCATGAGCGGCACGAGGAGGGCGATGAGCCAGGGAAATTAAACGTTCCGTCAGCTGTGGGGGAATCCACAATCTCCAAATCTGATCTTCAGGTAGTGGTTGTTCCGAACTGGGTTTGAACTTTTTGAAGACTAACCTGTCGGATATGGTGAGATCGGGCAATCGGCCTTGGTTTTGCTTAACCGTTTCAATGAGCTTACTGTACTCTTCGGCGAGAAAACTAGGACATGTAGAACGCTTGATGGAATGTCTTTTGGATTGGGTTGATGTGGCTCGACCGCATCCACTCCGTGCATTCGAGAAAGGGCATCTGGAACCAGGTTTAGGGAACCTCGGCGGTGCTTTATGTCAAAGACGTAACTTTGCAACTTTAGGCTCCATCGAGCCAATCTTCCGTCCAGATTCTTCTTGTTCATGAGCCAACGCAGACTCGCATGGTCGGTGATGATCCTGAATCGGTGCCCCTCTACATAAGCCCGGAATTTTTGCACCCCCATAACGCCTGTGTCTCTTCTTTCCAGAAATGTGAGATATATTGCTGTAGCTGTTACCATCTCTGAGATATTTGCAATTTCCAGAAGCATTATTTACGTATTTATTTTGCAAAATTATGAAAAATGTGGTATTTGAAGTTGGCCACATTGGCACAGTTTTAAGCCCACTGCCACGTTATACACCTCAAAAGAAGCGTCTGTGTCTCTGCTTTTCAGAAATGTGAGAAATATTGCTGTAGGTGTTACCATCTCTGAGATATTTGCAATTTCCAGAAGCATTTTTTACATATTTATTTTGCAAAATTATGAAAAAGACAAGATTAACTTTATTATATTAATTAATTTTGTGGTCACGAACTGAATAAATTTATTTCACCACCGCGGTTACTACCAACGAATTGCTTCCGCCCAGCGACTAAGCGCGTTCTGCTACGGTTCCGGCCACTGCCAATTCCCAAATCCAACTGACTCTACCATCATGATACAGCCGAACAGGTATACTCGAGCCACACAAAATATGCGACGCGCAATTTAACATGGAAAACTTCTAATACAAACATTTTACCGTAGAGGATTATGTACATGTCCCATCACGTGACACTTCATAAAAAAAAAACCAAGCCAACGGCAACAGAGAAAAGAGAAAAAAAAAATTCCGACAGAAAATTGACGAGCCAGATGTCCCACTCCACCATACTACAAACCAATCTGCGTACCCTTTCCCTCACTTTCTTGGTTTTGTTTTGGATATTACACCCATCGCATATGAAAATGCTAACTACGAAACAGATTATCAGCTGTTATACCAACAATGACAAATCTGAGGTGTATTTCTTTTAGGTTCTGATCAGGGGTTTCAAATCCCAATAACACCATCATATGCACTCCTTACCCTTTCAAGCACCATCTGCAGTTGGATGTTGATCATGGCCAAACCTAGGTTCGTGTCACGGATGGTGGTCAGCGAAAAGTATGCAACGCTTTCGAAAACATGCCGAACTCATAATTTCTTTTCGGCAGTATGAACCGAAATGTCCAAAAGGAATAAATAATAGAATATACCGGAAAGGCGTTTCCTACAAAACTTATTATTTTTGCGAATGCGCGAGAGCACAAGGAATAAGAAAAGAAACGCTTGTTGTAAAACCTCCTGGATATTCTCATGCTCAGACTGGGCTAGACGGGCACTTACGTGTTAATCGTTAGAATTAAGTTCGAAGATCTTTTATATGGAAAACTCCCACTCCTTTGCCAGTCAACTTCGGGCAGAGTTTTGCATTCAGCCGTTTCGAAGAATTGCTGAGAATAAAATTTCTTTTATAAACCATGTCTCCGACTTGGAACTTTCAGCTGGAACTACGGAAATTATAAACCTTTTCATATTTACTGTGGGCTGCGGCTAAGGACTTTTTCAAGTGATCGTGCAGGATGGCTAACTTATCTTTTCTGGCTAATACCTTAAGGTCCGAGTGGTTTAAACCATCGAGACGGCGAAGCAAATCATATGTTGAGCCGTGTTCTATCATGGGATGACCGAAAAGGGCCTCATACGGAGAGACTCCAATTGCGGCATGCACCGCGAGCGCAAGGCACAACCAATGGCAGGGAGCTGTTCGTCCCATTTGGTATGGTCCGTGGAAAGATACGATCTAATGGCTGCCATGATAGAGCGATTAACCCTCTCACTGGCATTGGCTTGAGGGGCGTACGAAGCGGTTTTTACATGGCGTATGCCAAAGTTGGACAAAAATTTGCTAAACTCTTGACTTGTAAACTGCTTGCCGTTGTCTGACAGTACGGTTTCCGGCACTCCGAAGAGTAAAAAGATATAGTCCCTTAAAAACTTGGAGGTGTTCTCGGTGGTGGCCTTCTTGAGGGGCTGCAAATGCAGGAATTTAGTTAACTGATCAAGCACGATGAGAATATGGGTATTGCCGGCCTTAGAACGGGGATATGGCCCTAAGAAATCTATATAGATGTGCTGATAGGGACGTTCTACGATGAAGGCCTTACCCATAGGTGCTCGCAACACGGTGTTCGGGGCTTTCGAGGACTTACATTCTTCACACCGGTTTATAAAGGCCTTCACTTGCGTCGCCATATTGGGCCAATAGTAATATTCACGTAGACGGTGTAAGGTCTTGGTTATGCCACCATGAGCGGCACGAGGAGGGCGATGAGCCAGGGAAATTAAACGTTCCGTCAGCTGTGGGGGAATCCACAATCTCCAAATCTGATCTTCAGGTAGTGGTTGTTCCGAACTGGGTTTGAACTTTTTGAAGACTAACCTGTCGGATATGGTGAGATCGGGCAATCGGCCTTGGTTTTGCTTAACAGTTTCAATGAGCTTACTGTACTCTTCGGCGAGAAAACTAGGACATGTAGAACGCTTGATGGAATGTCTTTTGGATTGGGTTGAGGTGGCTCGACCGCATCCACTCCGTGCATTCGAGAAAGGGCATCTGGAACCAGGTTTAGGGAACCTCGGCGGTGCTCTATGTCAAAGACGTAACTTTGCAACTTTAGGCTCCATCGAGCCAATCTTCCGTCCAGATTCTTCTTGTTCATGAGCCAACGCAGACTCGCATGGTCGGTGATGATCCTGAATCGGTGCCCTTCTACATAAGCCCGGAATTGTTGCACCCCCATAACGGCTGCTAAGCATTCACGCTCAGTGACGCTATAATTCCGTTGGGCGGCGTTTAGCTTATGCGAGTAGTAAAATATGGGGCGCTCAGATCCATCATCATCACACTGACACAACACGCATCCTATGCCGGTGTCCGAGGCATCGCAAACTATAAGGAATTCTTTGTCGTAATCGGGGTTAACTAATATCGGCGCGGTGGTTAACATTGCCTTTAGTTGGTTAAACGAGGCGAGAGCTTCATCGCTGAAGTGGAATTTCACTCCCTTTTTGAGTGTGTTGGTAATAGGAGTGGCTACTGTCGCGAAATCCTTCACGAATCTCCGGTACCAACCGGCCATACCGAGAAAACGGCGAACTTGGCGCGGCGTACTGGGTACGGGGTAGTCGTGGATAGCCGCAACCTTCTCAGGATCCGTTTTTAAACAGCCTTCCCCTACTACGTAACCTAAATACCTTTTACCTACCACAGACAACAACTTCAGATGCTCTTCAAAGGTTCGCGAAACTATCAGCAAATCATCGAGGTAGACAAACACATTTTGTCGCAATTCGTGAGATACCACTTTGTCCATCAATCTGCACATTCGCTGTGGAGCATTGTAGAGGCCAAAGGGCATTACTCTAAAATGGTAAAGAGGCCTACCGGGGACGGTGAACGCGGTTTTCTCCCTTGAACTTTGCTCCAGCGGTATCTGCCAAAAGGCGTCCTTCAGATCCACACTGGAAATAAAGTGTGTATCGGAAAGACGTCCCAGCAGACCCTCAATGTGCGGGAGAGGATACGCATCCTTTTTGGTGACTTGGTTCACCTTCCGAAAGTCCAAGCACAAGCGGTTCTTACCAGGCTTTCGTAGGAGAACGACTGGTGAGCTCCAGGCGCTTGAACTCTCTTCGATGATCCCCAAATCAAGCATACGATCCAACTCCCGGTACAAAAGGGTTTGTACAGCCGGAGAAACGGGATAATGCTGCTGTTTGATGGGTTCCGCGTCGCCGGTGTCTATAACATGTTCCTCGAGGTTTGCCTTTCCTAGGCCAACAGTGGCAAAGGACGGAAACACCCTCATGGATTGGCTTAACCTACTCGATTCTTCGCTGGTGAGTTTGCAAAAATGTTCTGTACTTCGCTGCTCCATCTGAAGGGTCGTTAACTCCGAGATCAGATGAGGAGCAATGTGGAATTCCTTCCAAAAGTCTACCCCTAAATATAGAGGTTGTTTCATGGAGGGTACAAGGAACAGAGTTATTGGTCTTATGATGCTCTTATAACCGATGTCAAGTGTAACTTGTCTTGTGACGGTCTGGTGTTGCCATCGACAGTCTTAACTATCGAACGAATTGGTCTAATGGGTGAGTTATTACCCTGGAGAAGCCGACATCCCTCTTTTCCTAGGCAACTCACTGCCGCCCCACTGTCTAACAAACCTAAAATGTCCCAAGATATTCACCATTGCGTAGGGGCGAGGATCATGCTCGGGACTAGAAAGTGTGGTGGCTGCAATGGAATGGTAGATGTGCTTTTTCCTATTAAATTTTTTACGAAGGCGGAGTATCCGAGACGACACGTGGGTGGGTGAGCCTTTAAATATTCTATACCTCGTGGCACAATAAGTCTGCCATCGGTCAGACACGGTTCGACCTACGTTGTTCGAACGGGCGGAGGAGTATGTGGTAACTCTAGTTGAAGTATCGTTATTTTTTTAGCCGAAGCTGGACGAGGGGGTGTTGTGACGGGAGACTTAGGGTTAGAAGTTAGTGACGCACCGGGCTTCTCTCCTGCGAACAAATCAACCCAGTGGACGACCTGTTCTGGCGAGAGTTTTCCGAGCAATTACAACATTTAGGAGTGGTTGTGTTTTCTTTCCTGCACTTAAAGCAAAATAGGTTTCTCTGTGGATTTTCACATTCGTAAAACGTGTGACCAACCAACTTGCAGTTCCAGCAGGTGAGACTATTTGGAACTCTACGATTTTCCACGGCTTCTAATTGGAAGCCGGAGCTGCTGCAGGAAGGTTCTTCTTCACTAATTCCAACCTCGCTAACATGCCATCGAAGGGGTCATTATTCGAGCCGTTGGAGTCCTATGGTCGCTAAGATATTTCTCAATCGTGCGACACACATATACCAATTCGGGTAGGCTACTAGTGTTGAAGGTTATTAGGAGCTCTCCCATACGCTTGCTGACATTTTGCTTAACTATTTCGATCAGCTCACTGTTCGGTTTGGGATTTCTCAACCGGGAATTTAAATGCAAGATATCATTATAAAAATCGTCGAACAGTTCCGTTAGCCCTTGTCGTCTATCGGATATATTCCGGAAAAGTTTAGAATCCGTCTCGAGGCTTCGGAACTGTTCAATTAAGGCGTTTTTCAGAGCGGTCCAAGAGACATGCGGGTTGAACTTTAGGTACACCCAGAACCAATTTTCAGCTGGCCCCTCAACAAATTGATGGAAATTTAAAACAATATCCTCCCATGAGGCTCCATAGCCTTCCTTTACTCGCTGTAAACGGAACAGAAAGACGTCTATCGACATCCGGCGGTTATCGAATTTAATTCCCCATTTGTGAAAGTGATGGGCATTCGAGGCGGTCGAGGAAGGGGTTCGAGTCCTTTCCATGACTGATGGAGTTGCGGGCTGGTTTAGCGTTATGTTGTTTAACTGGGCGATAAAGTTATCTACGTTGTCGCTTCGAACATTGGGCGGAGGAACAGACATATCTGGTAAGCGTGTCGAGATCGGGGCAGGTGGCGCTGGTGGAGGTATAACGACGTTGGTGGGCGCGGGCGTCCGGTTAGGGGTTTGGGAACGCAGCAGGTCTTGGAAGAGATTAGTGATTTCGGCTCGAGTTGATACCCTATTCTTCTCTAACTCCTCCCTGATCAGACGCAGATCGCCGGTGCGACTTAGACCTACCGTAGCCGTAATGACTTCTTGTACGTATTGGGCCAAATCAACTGCCTCAGTGGTTCCGACCTCCGACTCAACATCAGAGTCGGCGGGTATATTAAGTGGACCTTCATGATAGGCCGATCAACTTGACTCGTATCCGCGAGGCGACTGAGGGCTTCACGGGACGTAGACGGATTGTTGAGACTGGATGTACGGGGCTTGGGTCGAGATACTTCCGTGACTCGTAAAGTCATGCTTGATTTTCAGTCGGCGTGCAATTACTTCCGCGTCCATGCCGAACTTTACAATCAAAGAAGGTACGAGTGCCTCTGCTACAGACGTAGATCGGGAACAAGATCACTAATCTACCGGTCAGGGCTACCAAACCATCTATGAGCTTAAGACTTAATAGATGCATAACTGTCACCCAAAATTCGATCTACAAATCAAAAGGCCACTTAAAAGACTACGCTTCCGGCACAAGTGTAAGTCTTAAACGATCGATGGGAGAAACGGGTCTGCATTTCATTTCTGGGAGCAAAACGTACTTATGGGCTAAAGCCACGAACTGAACGGACTACCAGCAAACGAAAGGTTCCCATTATAAATACCGAAATCAATTGATGAACAACATAAACGTAAAATGTCGGGCCCCACGTTGGGCACCATCCTGTAACGGGAAAAAATCTGTATTACCATATACCTATGTATCGAACGAAGCGCCAAGTGGAAATACCTTCGCGTTCGCATAGATTTACTTCGTCGATTTCACCGAGAAATCGATTCCGCGTCGACATATGCTGATATATGGGCCGCGAGTAACAAAAGACTTAGATGACTCACGCGGCTAATACTCTAGACCTCCTACCCTCAGCAACCCCTATGACCCCAACACTACAGGACCTGCTCTGGGTCAGTCCGGGCTACCAGGTAGGAGGGTGTGCGATGGGCAATACAGCTCAGGCATGCTAGTCGTGCTCCGTCCTCAGCTCGTCGGAATGGGGGGGTTCTTGCCGCTTACCTATCGAACCGTGTTACCTGTTTTCATGCCTGTCGCCGGCTGGAATTTGAGAATTTCTGTTATTACGATTGGGGCGTCGAAAATCGCGAACCATTAGATAACACTGGTCGAACATTCTTCATATTGCGGGACTGGCCCCACTAAGTATCCTGGTTTCCTATAATTTCCGCTCATAGTTTAGAGCAAGAGAGGGAGATGGTGAACCTCTCTCGGAGGAGAACCCACCCCTATGGCGATTGGAGAGCATCAGGCCCCAGATCGACCACCTTTTATCGTCTTCAGCCGTCGCCCTGTATAGTCGCATTTCCTTTTTGCTCCCTAAATTAATTGAATTATTAACTACCCGTCAGCACTTCTTCTGACCCACTCCGAGCCTTTAATTTTAATT
Source organism: Cheilosia vulpina (assembly GCA_916610125.1). Classification (NCBI taxonomy): domain Eukaryota; kingdom Metazoa; phylum Arthropoda; class Insecta; order Diptera; family Syrphidae; genus Cheilosia; species Cheilosia vulpina. The sequence goes on along the minus strand of OU744276.1, from coordinate 60,004,036 downwards.
AATTTTCATAAAATCAGTGACCCACATTTGTCATAATCTCTGTTACCATGTCGTGCGGAAGTGCAATTTGCGTAATCAACGATACCAATGCTGACTGGGTTGCTTGCAAAGGAATTTGTGGAAAAACATTTCATGCCATCTGTGTCGGCTTAAATAAAAGAAACAGTGTTTACAGTAAAGAGTTTCCGGACAACCTTCTTTACTTTTGTGACGAGTGTAAGACCATTTCGCTTTCACATGTGCTTTTAGCAATAAAGTGTCTTAGTCACTCAAATGAATCTTTACATCAAACTCTGAGTAAAAAAATGACTGTCAAATTCTCCAACCTAGATAGTAGTGTCAGATGTGTCGACGATCTTGGAAATTCTCTTCAGACTACAACCGACCTTATCAAATCCAAATTCACCACTATCGATAGACAAGTAGCCGGTCTGATCGAGTCCAATTTAGAAAAATCTAAGAACGACGACAAGATCATCTTCCTACTTAATAAGGTTTTGGCTGAATTTAAATTGATCAGTTCTGTGCAAAAAAAAGGGAGTGAGGAAACATGCAACTCCATAAGCTCCATGCGCGAAGATCTAGATATCCACTTCCAGTCCACTTCAATCAACCAATCATCTTCAAAGAAACCAGATCCAATCCTCGAAGTAATGTTCGATAGAATCAGCGACGTCGGCGACGAACTCACTGCGGCTCAAAGAAGTATGTGCGACATTCAGAATAAGATTGTAACACTTTGCTGTAAAATCGACGATATTTCAATCCATAGTCAGCATCACCAGGATCCGCAATACAACACTTCTATATCAGCCGAATTATTGGATACCGACTCCAGCTCAGTTTCACCCCCACCACCTCGCCTCCTGTCGATGACTCAAACTGTCAACTCTTTTACAATCCAAGCTGAACTCGTTTCAACGCCAACAATTGCAATGCCCATCCCCACCCCGACAACAACATCAACAACGACTACCACCACAACAACAACCACAACAACAACCACAACAACTGCAAAAATGCCCACACCCGCCCCAACATCAAAATCAACTGATTCTGGCACTCTGCCACAAAGTGCTTCGATGCCCTTAAATCGATATGGTACTCTTTGGACACTCGCCGACTGGAATAAAAGACTCGAAAAATTACAAACAACTGCCTGCGAATATAATTCCTTCATAATTAATAGCGCTCCTCAGCATGCAGGCGTCTCTTGGATGAATAACTTTTTCCTGCAGAAATTTAGCATCTCCATCCGTAACTGTCAGATAATCTCTGCAACGAACTCAAAACATAACCGATTTAAGCTCGACTTACCTTCCAAATACTCCTGGATTTTTACGAACCCTTCAAGTAATGTTTTCAGCTTGGGCAAGATGACTATCAGCATGTTGAACAATACAGGAGAGGTGAAGCTTTCTAATAACAATAAGCCTAGTATTAAGTCAAATAAAAGAAAACGTAAGTCTAAGAAACATAGCTCTAACTCTAGTCCCATCCCTGACCCAAATTGGAGTCTTAAGGTTGGAACTTTTCCTCTATTTTCCCCTTTCACTTTTCAACCTCTTACCTCTATTACACCCTCAATCACAAACTCTTCTCACCCAACAACTTTAGCATCTCCACAAGGTACCCCTCTTCACCCCAAGGCAACTTCAAACCCACCTGTTCCGTCTGCCACCAATTGTGCTCCTCACGTTGCAAATCCTTCTCAACCAACCACTTCTCCTCATACGAACATAGCACGTCCTCAAATTACCCCTCATCACCCCACGATTTCAAAGTTACCTAGGCCTCAACGTAATCGCGTATCATTTAACCTAAATCCAGATCCTTGTCTTCCTTCCGATTATCCGCTAGCCCCTGTTAACTCACCATCATCTTCCAACTACCCCAACTTCATACACTCCCATGTTCTCAATCCTGCCCCGCCTACCTCTACTACCGCTGAGAGACCACAGACTTTTTGAAAATGTTCGACTTTACCTTGCCTACTTATTTGATAAGCCTGAATCCATCTGCATTGACGATAAAACCAAAAAAAACGTTCAGATATATATTCAAAAAGAAGGCCTTCCTGTTGATCCAGCTGCTCTGCGAGAAATCTACAACCGTTATCACGATGGCTTTAACATTTCCTCGGCCACCGTGGACAAAGACCTGTCTGCCTTTGCATCTCATATCAGCTCTAAACGTATCTCGCACCTTCAACGGAGCCGTACTGACCACAAAATTTTTTTTCGTCCCTAACTTAATACCTGCACCACCACTATCAATTCACCCATCATCTCTGAAAAAAAATCCCCTAACCTTTTATTACCAGAATGTAAGAGGCTTGCGCTCCAAAACCAATGCTGTTCTGCGCCAATCTCATGCACTTCCATTCGATATATATGCCCTAACTGAAACCAACCTAATCCCCAACATAATGAACCAAGAGTTATTTCCCCCCGTCTTTCAACGTTTTTCGAGACGATGATATTACCCGCCCAACAGACGACTCTCCTTGTCGAGGCGTTCTACTTGTCATTCATAATAGGTTTGACTCATCTCCTCTTGCTATTTCCTCAACTTCAAAACTAGACTTTGTTTCAGTAAAAATAACACTCCCCCATAGGTCCCTGTTCGTTATGTGTTTCTATATTCTACCAGCCCAACCTATAGAATCCTACCAACTTGCCGTCGATGCAATAGACTTAATAATCGACGACATCCTCATTTTCGGCGACTTTAATCTCCCTCAGCTGCACTGGACTCCATCAGAAGATGATTCCTTCTTTATAGCTTCAAATGCGAATTCAACTAAGGAATGTCTCTTCTTATATAGCCTGACGGACTCTGGTCTATGCCAAGTTAGCGGGGTCTCAAACTACATGGATAGGCAACTAGACCCAATCTTCACGACTGATCCCATTAACTCCTCTGTCTCACCTTGTCCCCTTTCTCTATCTACTATTGATAACTTTCATCCCCTTCTTCTTCTTTCATTTTTCCACAACTCTCCACCTCAGTCCAGTTCTTCCGCAGTCGCCTCCTCTTACGACTTTTACAAGGCTAACTTTCAAAAAATTAATGCCTATCTAAGTAGATGCTCTTTCGATTTTTCCAACCTTTCCCTGAATGATGCTCTTTCCATGTTTTACAGAGAATTATTTACCTCTATTTCTCTCTACGTTCCCATTTCTCGTCATAAAACTTCATCCGCATCGCCCCCGTGGTATAATAGAAGACTCCGTTCCTTAAGAAAGAAAAGAAACAAGTTATGGGCAGTTTTTCTTAGCACCAGTTCTTCTTCTGACTATTCCAACTATCTCGGTACTTATCTTAATTTTACCCAGCTTTCTAACTCTCTCTACCAACGATATCTAAAGGATGCGCATATCAATCTAATAAACGACCCTAAGTCCTTTTTTAAATTCGTAAACTATAAAAAAAAATCCGACGGCTATCCTCCTTCTCTCCCTTACGAAAATGTCTCATCCACCGACCCACATACCATTGCCAACTTTTTTAAGCAATCCTTTGCCGATAACTCCTTCGCACCAGACCCCTCTTACTTTAGCTACCTACCTAACTTCTCTATCGGTCCCTTTCTCTCTCAAACTATTGTTCCTCCACTTATTGTAAATAAGTTACAAAAGCTCAATGATGAGTTCTCTCCCGGCCCAGACGGTCTTCCAGCCATTTTTCTTAAGAAGTGTTCTTCCAATCTCTCCCTCCCCCTTTCTAATCTCTTCCGTCTATCTTTTTTAAAAGGAGAATTTCCCCAAATCTGGAAGACTTCGTTCATAACTCCGATACACAAAAAAGGAACAAAAAATGAAGTTACTAATTACCGCCCAATTGCTAAACTCTCTCATATACCCAAACTTTTTGAAAGTATTTTATACGAAGTCTTAAGCTTTCCGTGCAAGTCTCTAATTTCTCCCCACCAACATGGCTTTCTGAAAGGTAGATCAACAACTACAAATCTCGTGGAATTTGTATCCTTTGCCCTATCAGCATTAGAGAGTGGCAACGAAGTCGACGTTATTGCAACTGATTTCAGTAAGGCGTTTGATAAAATATCTCAACTAATACTCTTCAAACTGTCTGCCCTTGGCTTTCAACCTATATTGATAAAATAGATATCTTCCTACCTTGATAATCGCTATTATAGCGTTCGTTTTAGCTCCGCACTTTCTTCCTCCTTTTCAGCAACATCTGGTGTCCAACAAGGCAGTCATTTAGGTCCCCTTCTCTTTATCCTTACAGTTAATGATCTCGAGAAGGTCATTACACTTGTCTCTCTCTCTCTACGCAGATGATACTAAATTCTTTAAAATCATCTCATCACCTTAAGACTCCTATCTCCTTCAACAAGACCTTGATCGTTTTTCGACCTGGTGCCTTAAAAATTGCTTAGAGCTTAACATCACCAAATGCCAATCCATTACCCTATCGCGAAAGCGCAACAAGCCCCATCGCCGACTCTGCCTTCTCCACGGTCAACCAATTTCTCTCGGTCAGTCTCTTCGTGACCTTGGCATATTGTACGACATGGAGCTAAATTTTCGTTCGCATATTGAGGAAATAATCTTAAAGGCCAACGCATCACTCGGCTTTGTTAAACGATGGTCTAAAGAATTCTCCGACCCGTACGTGACCAGATCTCTTTACGTCTCATTTGTTCGCTTGAATACGCTAGCCAAGTATGGTCTCCCGTTCAACGTGTCCATATAGACAGAATCGAGAGCATCCAACGTCGTTTTCTTCGATTTGCTCTTCAGGGACTATCTTGGAGCGATCCCCTAATTTTACCTCCCTATCAAGACCGTCTCAAACTTATTAACATCAATACCTTTGAGGAACGCAGGGACATTCTCTTCATTCACCGTCTGCTCTCAGACTTCATTGACTGTACGTCTCTTTACAACTCTATCTCCTTCAACACTAACCCTCGGAATCTTCGTTGTCCTCGTCTCTTCTATTTACCAATTCACCGCACCTAATATGGCTCAAACGAACCAATCTCCCGAATGCTGCGGAAGGTTAATTCAAACCTTACTGTTTTTGACTTCAACCGCAGTAGTTCCTCCCTTAAAGCTGACCTCCTTCACCTTCCTTAGCTTTAAGATCTAATTAGTCCTAGTTTTAGTTTTAATTTAGATTAAGTCATTGTAATAGTTTGTAATAAGCCAAATAAATGGGGGTTTTGCCTCCACCAAAATTAAATTAAAAAATTGGTGACCAAATACCTCCTACTGTTGATTAGGCACCCCTTATGAAAACCGACGGGACAACTCCCTTAGTTGCCCTGACTCACCACATCTGATCCGCTTAACGCAGGCCGCACTTCCCTAAACTACTTAACCTTTTCGAGACATCTTGGTGTTGGAGTGAACGTAAACTGCTGGTGGCAGCGTCAGGTCAGCGACCATCAATAATTTCCGAAGAACTAATTTCACCGAAAAAAAAAAAAACAAAATACGAGACACAATTGTAATTCAATCCACCTCATTATTACAAGTGCACAGCATCGTCCTGAGGATTACGCGGAAATTTACTTAGCTAGAGATCACGAAGAGGTAGGTTAGTGATTCAATCTTTGGTTATATTGATTTGAACGATCATATTTAAGTCTTTCTCTTTAGTGCCAATAAAACACATTTCGAGCGTCGAGAATTACACGTGCGGTTTTTATTACGGTATGGTAAAAAGATTACATAAACAATATTATATTTTATTGTTGCTGATCTATACCCGCAGGGAGAAAGTTATCTTAAAGAAAGATATACTAATTCAATGCAAGAGTTAAAAAACAATTTAATTAGATGTTTACACCGAAAAAATACAAAAAAAAATATAGACTAAATCTAAGTTAACGTTGAGCTGGAGGGGACGTCTGATGATGCTGCACTTCCGAGTCGTTAGGACACTCACGTGCTGACGTCGTTATATCGCCTGACTGGCGCCAAAATTTACCGCAAATCACAACCCTAGGGGGAGGGGGGGTCTGGGACATAAACAATTAAATGCCCGAGCTCCTAGTCAGTAGGAGGGGATCATCCTTGGGACACGAGGGACCACCAGAACTAATCTTTTGGTTGCACTCGGGACTACGGGAATGCACGATATGGTTCGTTCAAGAGCAGATGCGGAAAAAAACCACATGGGCGCACTAGATATGGGTTTCGGTCGCCTACGAGCCTGGCTTGCGCCGTTTGGGGCTGGAGCAGATCACTTTTGGGAACCCCTAGGATTTTGGTTCGGTTGGGGGCAGATCACTTTGGGCACGAGGGAGCACTGATGGTAACTATGCCGCTCTTGGGAACACGAGCGTGGCCAGGTTTTATGGACGTGGGTCAAAAGCACATGAACCGCACGTGGGAGTCACTCGCGATGACAATTAAGACACTCTGGGGAACACCAATGGGGCAAGAGTTGGTACGGACAAGCGCAATTCACAGTTAGGGCTCGTTGGAATCACTGGATATAAATGGTGAAGTGTTTGGGGACCGCGAGTCAATTCTATATTCACAATGCGCGTGGGGGGTTTCTTTTTTACAGTTCTTGGGGGCGCGGAGGTGTTAAGAACCAAAGAAAGTTTAATTTCACTGCGCCTACGCATTACTTCGACAATAACACAACCTTCTCACATACGCAAGGCAAGATTAACTTTATTATATTAATAAATTTTTTGGTCACGAACTGAATAAATTTATTTCACCACCGCGGTTACTACCAACGAATTGCTGTCGCCCAGCAACTAAGCGCGCTCTGCTACGGTTCCGGCCACTGCCAATTCCCAAATCCAACTGACTCTACCATCGGGGCACTGCCCAAATTTGAGTGATGCCTTTATTGTGGGCATCACCAAATTAATCAGTGCAAGAACAAATAGGTGAGAGTTATCTTGTTTTCGCTAGCAATATGGGATTCAAGATGCTCTATACACCTGACATTGAGGTGGACCTTTCCTCGGTTTGGGTTGGCAAACCAAATTGGTAGTAACTCTATATAATGGTACCACGGGGATGGGGACAGCCTCTGTGCCAAATCTGGTGCAGCCCCATCATTTGAGGTTGGATTCGTGGTGGCTGTGGTTTAACCAAAAGCGGAGACGAAGAAGCGTTCTTTCAGAACGAAGAGGTGTCTTGGTAGGCCTCGCCCAAACCAATGGGTCGTTGGCTGTTGCCAACTTAACAGCCACGGTAATTGCACTAGGGTCAATACTTGTATTGGCCCTGGGACGTTTTGTCAACGTCTTTCTCAAGGACACTATGTGGGTATGCCCATCGTGAAATTAAGCCGTCAAGGCAGGTGTTCACGTTAAGCATTACTTTTCATTTATGACTCTACCATCATGATACAGCCGAACAGGTATACTTGAGCCACACAAAAAATGCGACGAACAAAAATTTTACCGTAGAGGATTATGTACATGTCCCATCACGCGACACTTCATAAAAAAAAAACCAAGCCAACGGCAACAGAGAAAAGAGAAAAAAAATTTCCGACATGCCATGACTCGATTTCTATTGACGAGCCAGATGTCCCACACCACCATACAACAAACCAATCTGCGTACCCTTTCGCTCACTTTCTTGGTTTTGTTTTGGAGATTACACCCATCGCATATGAAAATGCTAACTACGAAATAGATTATCAGCTGGTTCTGATCAGGGGTTTCAGTTCCCAATAACACCACCATATGCACTCCTTACCCTTTCAAGCACCATCTGCAGTTGGGTGTTGGTCATGACCATCCGTGACACTAACCTAGGTTTGGCCACGGGAGTGGTCAGCGAAAAGATGCAACGCTTTCGGGCGGTGCCGAACTCATAATTTCTTTTCGGCAGTATGTACCAAACGTACACACCCACTAAATTTCATTGAGATCGGTTGAGTGGTTTAGGAAATTGATAATAGAGCCACCTATTGGATCCTCCACCATCCTATTTTTCAAACTGCAACCAAACATACACACCCAATAAATTTCATTGAGATCGGTTGAGTGGTTTAGGAAATTGACAATAGCGCCACCTATCGGGTCTTAGGCCATCCTATTTTCCAAAATGCAACCAAAAATACACACCCCCAATAAATTTCATTGAGATCGGTTGAGTGGTTTAGGAAATTGACAACAGCTCTACCTAAACGTCTTAACCGATTTCAATGAAATTTAGTTGGTGTGTACGTTTGGTTACAGTTTGAAAAATAGGATGGTCTAAGACCCAATAAGTGACTTTGTTGTCAATTTCCTAAACCACTTAACCGATTTCAATGAAATTTAGTTGGTGTGCACGTTATGTTAGTTTGAAAAATTGGATGGTCTAAGACCCGATAGGTGGCGCTGTTGACAATTTCCTAAGCCACTGCAACTATTCAAATTAAAAGGTGTGTACGTTTGGTTACGGTTTGAAAAATAGGATGGTCTAAGACACGATAGGTGGCGATGTTGTCAATTTCCTTAACCACTTCAACTATTTCGATGAAATTTAATTGGTGTGTACGTTTGGTTACGGTTTGAAAAATAGGATGGTCTAAGACACGATAGGTGGCGTTGTTGTAAATCTCCTAAACCACTTAATCGATTTCAATGAAATTTAGTTGGTGTGTACGTTATGTTAGTTTGAAAAATAGGATGGTCTAAGACCCGATAGGTGGCGCTATTGTCAATTTCCTAGATCACTTAACCGATCTCAATGAAATTTTGTGGGTGTGTCTGTTTGGTTGCAGTTTGGAAAAGAGGATGGCCTAAGACCCGATAGGTGGCGTTTTTGTTCATCTTCTAAACCACTCAACCGATTTCAATGAAATTTTGTATGTTTGTAAGGTTGGTTACAGTCCGAAAGATGTTATACAGCTACACCCAGTAGGTTTAGTAGTTAAGGAGATTGAAAACAGCGCCACTTATCGGGTCTTAGACCATCCTATTTTTCAAACTTTAACCAAACGTACACAGTGGCGCAGTGGCTTAGTGGTTAGTGTGTTGGACTACTAAGCGAGGGGTCCCAGGTTCGAATCCCGAGAAAAACCCAAATTCCAACTTAAGGTTTTTTTCGCTGCGCCACCTCTCGCGAACGTCTGACAAACATCCGAGAGTATAACTGTCATGAAAGAGCTTCTCAATTGGCCGTTTGGACTCGGCATAAAATTGTAGATCCCTTCCATTCGTCACAAAAATAAAAAAACTCACACAAGACGAATGGTTGTGAGAAGCTAGGCTTGGGTCCACACGGTCCTGTTCCGCCAATTATTATTTTATTAACCAAACGTACACACCAACTTAATTTCATTGAAATCGGTTAAGTGGTTTAGGAAATTGATAATAGCGGCACATATCGGGTCTTAGGTCATCCTGTTTTTTAAACTGCAACCAAACACACACACCCACAAAATTTCATTGAGATGAATTAAGTGCTTTAGGAGATTTACAACAACGCGATAGGTGGCGCTGTTGTCAATTTCCTATTATGCGTTTTCCTGACAAATATAGAATTCATACAAACAAAATTAAAAATAAACTGAAATGTGAATGGATGAACACCTTTTACTGCCGAAGATGGATAGAGGATAAATAAAGCTATCTAAAAAACCATACAACATTTACTTTTTTTACATTTATTGTTTGGTTAGTCTATGATCCAGACCAATCTAGTCGACTTAATAACTAGATTCTTGAATGCGGCTAATGCCTAAGTGCTCTCTGTTTACGGTGCATTTTAACAGTCGTTCATCATTGGTAATGATAAATTACTAATAATAGGAGCCGATTTGATTGATTATTTTGGGTTACTCATTGACCTAATATAACATTGAACTGTATCAAGCACACCAGAGCCCGGATAACGACCTTACAACTGTGCTACGATATAATATGATATAACTTTATTATACAAAAAACAGAAATAAGAAAAGGCACTGGATTTATTGTTTACAAAAAAAAAACAATATTTATAAACATAGTCACCGTAGATATTAAATTTTGTTTGCGTTTCCTATAAACAATTCCAAATGCATTCTTAATGTTTTGGTATAATAATTGAAGAATTCAAAATTAATACAAGTAAACCATCCTAAAGGCTTTATTAACGACTCTCTTTTATATTTGACTTTTTCAGTAAAATTTATAATTTTATTCTAACTTTTTAATTTTCGAATTCTTTAGTAAAGTTTATAATTTTATTTTTTCTGCAGTGCGAAGTTTTGCTGAACGACTTCTTATATTTATGGATACTTCCTTTTGCGTAGATACTATTACATGTTTTTGTAGCTGCTTCCAATTTGTCTTTACTAGTGATTCAAAGACGTCTCTATCATGCATCCAATCGTATCCACTATATTTTAATGGAACTGGGTTTGCTAGGCCTTCGATTATATTACCACTTAAATGTCTTTTCACGATGGTATCTTCCAGAGAATGAAATGCAATTGTAACAAGACGTCCTCCTGTTTTTAAATATTTTTGAGCGACTAGCATGCCATAGTTTATTTCGTTTAATTCATTATTGACAAATATTCGAATAGCCTGAAAGGTTTTTGTAGCCACGTGCATGGGCCGTTGTAATTTACTTAATTTAAACCCTTGCGATATACAGGAAGAAACAAGATCAGCCAACTGCTTAGTAGTTTCAATTTTATAAAATGCTGATCGTGACTGAACTATTGTTCTAGCGATTTTTTTTGCTGCCTTTTCTCCGCCATAGATTCTAAGAATTTTCGTCAAATCAGACTCGTCAATTTTAGCCAAAACGTCCGCAGCTGTAATTTGTATGTTATCGCTTCCCATTCGCATGTCTAAAGGACCATTTTTCGATAATGAGAAGCCACGGTCTGCAACATCGAATTGCATTGACGAGCAACCGAAATCAAACAGAATTCCATCGATTGAGTTCTGGTACGCGCCATGCCTTTTAAGTAGGAGTGGGACGTCTGAAAACTTTCCAAATATTGGTATAATTTGACCAGGATATTCCTCGGATAAAAGCGTCGCGTGTTTGTGCGCTACCGGATCTCGGTCTAAAGCATATATCTTTGCGTCAGGAGCTTGTTGTAAAATTGCACGGCTATGGCCGCCAGCTCCAAAAGTCATGTCAATGAAAGTTTTAGATGGACCAACGTTAAGATAGTTCACTGCTTCTTCCAACAATACTGGAACATGATTACAATTAACATTTTTCGAAGAATTAGAAAATTCGCATGCGTTTTTAAGTAATTTTAAAAAATGCATTCTAATTAATTTTGTGTGAGAAAGCATTTTGTCTGAGTGGGTAATGTTAAATCAATATATGTATTACTTTTTTAATTAATTTTGTTCGTTATCATTTAAGTACTTTAGGAATTCAGATGATAATACTTGACTACACTGCTGAGCTGATAGGCCTGTTGCAGTTGATGTGTATATACGTTTATATTTAATGTAGTTTTTATTGTTGCAAAGTTTTCCCAGTGAACTTATTTTTGTTAAGCAACGGTCGATTTCTCCAGCTGGATTATGTAAGGTTGTTAAGTGCGTTCGAAGTCGTTCTCCCAGATCCCTAAAATCGATAAAAATATCAAAGCTATAAATTCACGGTTCGCAAAAAATCTAATGGCGTTTTCGATTGAAGAAAATAATTGCGCTTTCTATGAAAAGAGCAAATCTTGAAGTGCTCTTTCGATGTATTCTATGTTTCATTGAAAAAAAAAGTGCACTTCCAGGTCAATTCTTAACACAACAGAAGTGTCCGGAATATTTTTAGAGAATTGCCTTGAACTCACCAACACACACTAGCAAAATGTCAGATTGAAATGTTTGTTGTGTTATTAGAAACACATTTTTCGCTTGTAATCCGAAAATATACATAAGGAAATCTGCAATTCGAAAAGAGCACAAGAAATAAAACACGGCATATCAAGGAACAGTGTTACCTGAGTGAAGAGCATTACCAGTATTAATTATAATTTCAAGTTTACATTACAATAAAATCGAATTAATGTGAGCATTAATCCCAATGAGTCTGTTCGAGTATAATTAGTCGTCTAAGTTGTTTTGATGTTAAGTAAGTTAGCATTTTTAGTGGTTTTGATAAATAAGGAACTAGAATTGAAATAACATTAATTAAATAAATTAAAATGAAATTACTCGAAATTACTAGTAAAGTCGAATTCAGGTAACTAAGAAATACTTTAAATAAGAAGTATATTTACATGGTCCAAAGAAATAAATATTATTGTGTTGCCCGTCTAGCGTTTATGACAAAATAGTTTTTGGCCGAAATGACCTACGTAAAAAAAGTCGTACTGGCGATAGGTTCGGTAATTTTGTTATCCGTCGCCTTGGTTATGTCAATGGGTCCTTAGACTTTTTTACGATGTATGCATGAATTGATTAAGACTGTATTAAGTAAAGCATGAGAATGGAGTTCTTGGTTAAAGAAAGCAATCAATAAGTTAAAACAGTTAATGTTTGTTGCCACAAATTTCAACTGTTAACCCATTTTTTGCTTTGCAAAATAGTTGGCCCGTTAGTTTTTCGCGGCAAAATAGTTGGCCTAAGCTGGATTATGTCTTTCTCTCTTGACATTTACCGTTTATTGTTGCGTTATTTAAGTGCGGATGTCTCAAGTCAGGCATTCACTGATTGCAGTCGCAATCAAAGTTCACTATGGCGCGTGTTTATCGGAAGACATACGTAATTTAATAATAAAAGCGTACAAAAAAAAAACGTTTCGGCATATAACATAGCAAAAAAATTTGGAAATATCGAGGTCCTCAGTTCGAAACATTATTAATTTATTCAAAAAGACTGGAAATGTGAACCCACTGAAGAAAACTGGAAGACAATCAATTGCTTACGATCGTAACAGAAGGGCTTTAAGAAAAATTCTCAAGAGAGATCGTCGTGCTACAACGGCAAATATCACCTTAGAGTGGAAAAATGTGATTAAAAAGCAAGTTTCAAGAAACACCTGCATTCGAGAAATGAAGAAAATGGGATACAAATTTTATACAGTAATTTTTAACCAAATTGTTTTTGTTTTATTAACTTAGAAAATTGTTTCTTCTAAAAAACCGTCACTTAGGCAAAACAAAAACAAAAAATACTTTTAACTCCTTTGCAAAAAAAGAAGCGCTTAAGGTGAACTCGTGATCATCAAAACTGGACGCTAAGGCAATGGAGGAGTGTAGTATGGAGCGATGAGTCTTGATTCGAACTTTGTGCTGCTTTAGACGAAAAACTAAATTTACCGCTTCAGTAATGGTATGGGGATGTATGTCAGCTCAAGGAGTAGGTGACCTTCGGTTCATCGATGGTACTGTGAATGCCAGTAGGTATCAAGACATCCTAGGGCACCAACTTTTACCTTCGATTCCGAGGCTGCAAGATGGCGCACCATGTCATACAGCCAAGCAAAATATGAGCTGGCTTCGAGAACACACCATTCCAAATAGCCCGGACCTGTCTCCAATTGAGACTTTGTGGGGAAAAAATGAAAAAAGAATTAAGAACAAATCCGGCTAAAAACTCCTGAATACTGCTTTAATTTAGTGGAAACTTCCAAGTCGAATTACAGCCATTATTAAAAACAAAGGTGACGTTACTCAGTGGTAAAAGACAGTTATTTTTGTGTCGATAAAAGAGTGGGTCAACTATTTTGTGTTATATGAGTTACAATAATTTCGTTTATTTAATCATTAAATGAGCTGTTTTTATTTTATGAAGAATTATTTTTAAATGTATATGTCTAACACTTTCAGAATTCGAAATAAATTTTGAGTTTGTTTGTTTACTTTGGAGTGCCAATCTGTTTTTCGAATTTCATAAGACGGAAAGTAAACGGGCCAACTATTTTGCGTTTGGGTCGTATAGTACAAGAATGTTTATCGAAATATCCACCTCGAATATCGATAACCCGCTATTGTGCATTATCAGCACATACGCATGACGAGGGTAAATGACCAAACTCTTGAAGTGTTTTGGGTTCATTTGTGTACGATGCTTAGTTGACATATTTAGTGTCGTCCACAAATGTACCCTGGTCGCGCCGTCGGTTCGCTTATCGCTAACGTATACAATTTGTATACCCATTGCCTTCATGCACTGGATGTGCCATCAGAGTAATATGACGCTTGTGTTTAAATGTTCACTCCGAGAGTGTTTGTATGTCGTTCATATCACTCTGATGTTTGAAGCCATGTCATATACCCTGCAATGCATTGGATGAGTTCCGGGTATCGAGTATCGAGGCAGAGTGAACTTTATTTAATTGCTTTTAGGCAATTAATTAAGTGGTCGCCAGTGCGATCCCTTCACAAATTAACCAAACTGCGGTTGAGCCAAAAGCGTTATGTAGACCCAGCACAGGCAGTAATCCGACAAAAAAACGGAATATCCGCGATCAGTCATAGTAGAAATGAACGATGGAAAGCATTACATAATAATTGTTAAGAAAAATAGTTGTTGTTTGAAAGCAAATAATTTTATAATAATATTTGGCATATCACATCACACTATTATATAAAGAGGTAATGTTTGTTTGTCAGAGGTAATTTCCGGAACTACTGAGCCGATTTCAAAAATTCTTTCACTAATAGAAAGCTACGCTTTGAACTGGAGACTATATGAGTATATGATATGGTGCGTATTATAGAAAGAAATCACAAAACTCGTATTGAGAATGGATTACTTCCAGAAAAAAGAAATGGTGAAATAGTGATTTTCACGGATGAATCCATGATGGATGGCGGAGCGGGGGGCGGTATCTATTTAGAAGAGCTGGAATTTGCCCGTCACATTAGCCTAGATACACTTCAATATACCAGGCAGAGATGATTGCTTTGCTTCATGCGCTAGACTACTTGCTTGAGTGTCAGGTGGAAGGAAGAAAAATCCTTTTAGCACTGGACAATCAGACGCATGGAACAAACAAACATCACAACATCATTGAATGTGTACTTAAGCTCAATTAGTTTTCATCTAAAAATGTAGTAACACTGACTTGGGTACGAGGACACATAGGGATCGAAGGCAATGAACAGGCGGACTCCCTTGCAAAACAGGGGTCAATCGAAAAGTTGCTGGGAAGAGAACCATTCTCTTCAATTGGCAGATGAATGGTAGAATAGCTGATTCACAAATGGATCACGGCAGAACACCTGAGAAGGTAGTCAACCGTGAAACAATGTAGACAAGCTAAAATGGCATTAAAGTGGTCCACCTGCTCCACTTAAAGAAGGGTTCTAAGCATGAGTCGAGGAAGATTGAAATGGGTGGTGGCTTTGTCTACAGGACATGGTAATTTCGGGTATCACTTAAGGAAAATGGGCCCTAGAGAGGATGATACTTGTAGACTATGCCTAGAGGAATCTGAGACAGCGGTACATATACTGTGTCAATGTCCGGCATTGACTGGCAGAAGAATGAGGATCTTGGGACATCATTGAGTCGAGACCCAGTCGATGAAACAGATCTCCCATAAACAGATGCTAGCGTTAACACTAGGAATCGAGCCCAGAGAAGAACTGTGGAGAAATCCAGAGAGTCTCTCTGAATAAGATTTACAGTGGTAGAGAGACGAAAAGATACCCGACAATGATGGTCTGATTCGAATATCTCTCGAAATCTATATGCAAGGTGGGCCAAAAGAAGATGCTCTTATTTTTGCAAACGGCAGCCAATGTCAAATCTGTTTTGACATTTGTGGACTAGACAGATGCAGAATACAAGTGAACAAGCCATGGAGCGATACACTCCCCAAGAACGCGGCATAATTGTGTCTATTTTTTTGCGTCACAATTCGTCTGTAGTGTAGTCGCAAAGTGAATTCCGTCGCCGATTCCATTTCGCCTTTTGGCCACCAACCTTGAAGAGTATGGGACCACACGAGATGTTGCCAAGAGTGGCCGGCCCCGGAGCGCCCGTTGTACCGAGAATATCGCCGCTGTTGACGAGGATATCGAGCTGTCGCCGGAAACATCGACCATACACCGTGCTTCGCAATTAGCCATCAGCCGGTCGTCCCTAAGGCGAATTTTGGTCAAAAACTTGCGCATGTTCCCGTACAAAGTCCAATCCGTGCATCAGCTGCTGCATGTTCACGCTGGAGGAGTCATCGGGCCATTTTTTTTTCGAGAGCGCCGCTGGTCAAACAACAACAGTGGACTGTGCGCGCTATAGGGCCATGTTAACCGAGTTTTTTTCTGCCGCAATTGGACGAATTAGGACTGGAAGACATGTGGTTCCAACAGGACGGAGCTACGGCACACACTGCGCGAGCCACAACCGATATTCTGAAGGCGGCGTTCCAGGGTCTCCTCAACTCTCGTTTTAGCGATTTGCACTGGCCCGCAAGATCGCCCGATTTAACCGTTCCAGCCTTTTTTTGTGGGGTTTTTCGAAATCCCGTGTTTACATGAACAAGCCCGAGACCCTAAAAGCCCGAGACCCTAAAAGCCTGAGACCCTAAAAGCCCTCAAGGACAAGATTCGACACGAGTGCGAGACTCTATCGCCCGAAGTTCTCGCCAAAGTGATGAAAAATGCCATAAAACGAGGCAATCAATTGTGACGGCGCCCATTTAGCCGATATCATCTTCTTGACTTGACCAATAAAATTCTAAAGGTTCAAATAAACAGAATCGAAGTTTTTCATTTAGAAAAAAAATGAGAGCAAAACAACATCGGATGACTTCTCTTGGCCCACCTTGTATATAATCGCTTGGACCAGGGACATTTTGTCAGCAAGTTCGTTGCCAGAAATACCTTGATGACCAGGTACCCAACCAAGTTTGACCTTGTTGTGTTAGGGTTTGCAGGGAATCGTGATAGCTCTTAACTGTATTTGCATTAACTGGCTAAACTTTATATTAAAACATTCTAAATTTTCACTTAAGTGAATATTGACTGAATCGTTTTTAAGTCGTCAGAAAGATTCATAAATGATATCGATAAATGCATTTATTTTTCACTAAAATAAATAAAAGTAAACATTTATGAATCATTTAAAAGATTCATAAATGAAGGCCCATTTCTCAGGGAAATAGATTGAAATTTAGTCATAAATGAATTCATATAATGAATTCAAACCATATGATATGATTCATTTTTGAAGGCAAATGTTTGGAAGGTGAAATGTACGCACATAACTTTTCCACTTTAATGGGGATGCTAAAATACATAAACGAAGATAATAGGCGTTTTTATTTTTTAGTTCAGAGCACAACCTGAACTGTTATACAAAAAGTTCGTGTTTCTTTTTTAGCTCAGATCCATCAGAGCTCCGAATTTGTGTTTCGTTTTTCGTTCAGAGAATGATCAGAGCGCTCTCTATGAGCTCAGAATAAATTGACTGAGCAGGCTGAGTATAAAGCTGATTACATACTTACAGGCACATTTGATAGAAAAAAAACAGGATAAATAAAATAATTGAAATGGCGGACGAACCTTGTTGCTCTGGAACTGAAGGTTAACCAATTTAATTAATTACAATTAAAAAATATTCAATTTATACATATATTTATTAAAAATGACAGCTATTTGCTCAAGTGTGTTTCATAAATACATCAGAACGATCTGAGTACGCTCGGTTCAGAGCGCGCTCATAATGCTCGAGCTCGGTTCAGAGCTCAGCTCTGAACTAAAAAAGAAAAACGCCTAATGTCCGGAAAATGGTAACGCAGGTAATTTTATGTGAATTTAATAATTGAATTTTTTCATAACCGAGCGCAAAATATTCAAACGAAAATTAGTTTTACCACAAATATCCCGAATTTGTATTGTATCCCGAAGAAATATTGAGTAGGTACCTATTTACAATATTCAGTTTTATTTCCAAGTTGTTTTTATTTTCCCAGGGACTTTCAAAATCATTGCAATGGTTGTAAAACCAAATTTAAATCATTATCTCATCTATTTATCTAGTTCACAGAAATGTAGCAAAAGAAGTTTGGAATTTCAATAATTCAAAAATATTTTTTTTTGTGTTGATAATAGGCGTTTTTCTTTTTTAGTTCAGAGCACAACCTGAACTGTTATACAAAAAGTTCGTGTTTCTTTTTTAGCTCAGATACATCAGAGCTCAGATTTGTGTTTCTTTTTTCGATCTGAGCATTATCAGAGCGCGCTCGATGAGCTCAGAATAAATTTACTGAGCATGCTGAGTAAAAAGCTGAATACACACTCACAGTCACATTTGACAGAAAAAAAAACCAGGAAAACAAAATAAATGAAATGGTGGACGCACTTTGTTGTTCTGGAACTAAAGGATAACCAATTTAATAAATAAAAATTAATAAATATTCAATTTTTACATACATTTATTAAAAATGTCAGCTACGTGCTCAACTGTGTTTCATAAATACATCAGAACAATCTGAGCACGCTCGGCTCAGAGCGCGCTCATAATGCTCGAGCTCGTTCAGAGCTCAGCTCTGAACTAAAAAAGAAAAACGCCTAATGGAGCTCAATTAGAATCAGAAAGCGGCCATTTGCTGCCAAATGCATTTCTGTAGGTACTTGTACATACATTGAAGAAATGTTATTTTTTTGTTGCGTTTATTATTATTACGTCTTAATATTAATTTTATGATTCTTTTAATTAAGTTTATACTTTTAAAGTGTGAGAACATTAAACAAAAGTTAGGTTAAAATTTTAAAATGGTTTCGCTTATAACTTTTGGTACTGTCTAGTTTGTTAAAAGCGACTAAATAAATTGAACATATTTAAATGTAGGTATGTTATACGAATGTAAAACTTAATAAATATAACGCTTGTAGTCCAAATTGCAATGTTTTCTAGTCAAAGAAAAATCGGTGTGGAAAGTTTGTGCCATTAAATTGTGTATTAAATATTGATATTCGATGTAATGTGAAGAATCGAATTTGGGCGTAAAAATAGTGAACATTTTATTTTGCACACTTTCGTTTTCATTTATTTTCTCCTGCTAGTTTTTGATTTTGTCCACATAATCTTTATAGATCATTCATTTCCATTGTTTACAACAACACTGTTGGATCTCGTACTATCTATTGTTGTAAACCATGGAAATAAGTGATCTATATGATCATAAAAAACATAAAAAACGCCAAACAGTAAAAAGAACAGAAAGAGTGTCGCAAGTAGTATAATCAAACAAAAACGTTTATTTAATGTCGTACTGCAATGGCACAAGCAATTTTCAATACAACGTTTAAAATGGAAATAATTAAAGAACATTAATTAAAAGATGAACATAGGTATCTAACAATTCTAAATTACATAAAATTTACTCTAGTAAGATATTCATTATAAAACCGTTCAAGAATTTGTATCCGTGCATACCTACATTAAAACGTCATGGTGTGTGTGTGTGAGTATAAATGCGGTACCAACTTCGTTCGTATTGCAATAATTGTAACAACCTAAGACTCACAAGACCCAAACTTAATTATCATTTACTCGATTTAAATTATAAACTCGATTTCAAAAAGAAAAAAAAATTAAAAATGTCGAACCCAAATAAATTAATCAGGACAACCCGCTTAGAGGTACCAGCAGAAAATGCCGCCGCGCCTCCCGCTCCCCCCATTCCAAACCAAATTGACGACAACATAATGCAACTAATAACGAGACTAGTAACTGAACCGCTGCACATTCAGGGATGACAATTATTTAATTCAATTATGAATCCGGCCTCAGATATCAATAACGATATCGACCAATCGATTAACACCAATGTTCGGAACCTCTCTAACATGGACAAGGTTCCAGATGTGGTTAAAAGTTTGCGCGAATTTTCGGGCGAAGCTCAGGAGTTCAACTCGTGGAGAAAAAGTGTTCAAAGAATACTTAAAATCTACGAGCACCTCAAAGGTAGTCCAAAATATCATGGCATTTTGTCTGTTATTTGAAATAAAATAACAGGCCACACTGACATAGCGCTCGAATCCTCACCCCTTTGAATTGGGAAACGATTTCTAAAGGCTTGACTCTGCATTACACAGACAAGAGGGATCTAGGAACCCTCGACTACCAGAGGACAACTCTGGTACAGGGTAACAATACCCGAATTTTATCAAGCTGTCAACAAACTCTGTTGTATAGACATGAGCCATAAATCCTTAAATAACATGACACAATGCTATAGAGATAAGGCACTCAATACCTTCGTTAGAGGGCTAAAGGGTGATCTTCCCAGATTACTCAGTTTTAGGGGACCCGCCGATTTGCCGCAGGCTCTGCATCTTTGTTTAAAACTCTAAAATGTTAATTTTACAACTCAACATGCCAATAACTCTCAGTCTACAGCTCGTAAAACTTTCCAGCAAACTCCCCCACAGGTTCCTCCTACACGATTCAGTGTTTCACATCCAGTACCGGTTCCAGCCCCAAGGCAAGAATTTTTCCCGCAACTATTACATAATCTTCAATCAGCAACCCGTTTCACAGGGAACCTCAATACCACTCAAGGTCTTTTCAACAAACCCAACCGCAACGATCATTTAATTAGAACTCAGAGAGTAAACTATCTGAACGGGAGCACTCACACCAAGTTCATCAACCATATAAAATGCAACGAATCTACCATACTGGAGAATCCATCGCCGAAGAACAAGAAATAGAACAATATGAAGCCATGATATTTGGTCTGGTCTCATTGAATTTTCAGGATTCGTCATTAGTACCGAAGGCTAAGACTAACACCAAGGTTCAAGGCATTAAAGAACTACCACCTCCGAAAACACTTAAAGACTTGCGATCGTTTCTAAGTATATCAGGTTATTATCGTCGATTTATTCGAGATTATGCGAAAATAGAGAAATCCCTTTTGAGAGGGGAAGACGGACGAGCGTCCAGACATCTTTCTAAAAATAATGAAAATTGTATTAACTCTTTCAACCAAATAAAGGAATCTCTAGTTTCAAAGGAAGTAACTCTCACTCACCCGAACTTTGACTAGGAATTCGAACTTACTTGTGGTGGTGCAAGTGGTGCTGTCGTATCTTAGGATAGTAAACCCATTACATTTATTTCGAGAACACTGGCGAAGACAGAAAAAAATATGCCACTAACGAGAAAGAGATGCTCGCCATCATTTGGGCTCTAAACTCGGTTAGGAATTTCCTTTACGGATCAAAGAAGGTACAAATATATACGGACCACAAGCCATTAACATATGCCCTGAGCAATCGTAACACGAACCACAAGATATTTGCGCATGTTAAATTGGTGTATAAATGTTTTTGTTTTTTTAGTGTTAAGTCAAATAAATATACATATATTGCTTACACCTTTACTAGACGCCGAAAGATTAATTGATGTCTCAAGAGATAATAAATTTAACTAAGCGCATTTTTTGCAGAATTTCTGTAAATAAATGTTTACGAGATGTTGTGCTAGTATTATTACATAGAATTTCGTATTAACAAATGTCACGTAACTTCAAAAATTCCGTCTCACCAACACACTCAGACCTAGAAAATGTCATTTCAGTGTGAGCAGCGTTCATGGAATTTTATCCGTTCATTTTGATATATTCGTTACGTGTGGAAAAATAAGTGTACATTTGCTTAAAATATTCATGAAAATATTGCAGATTAATTGTAGAAAAATGAAAAAAATTGAATTACATCAGTTATTTAAGAAAAATGAAAAATCATGAAATTGATTTTAGTGATATCGAAGAGTTAAATTCATAACTGTAGAGACCCAATATCAAACAACCGATTGCTCTGAAGTTCAGTATCAAGTGACTTTATTTTCAGTATCTAATTAACATTTTATATAGCGTGACAGTATTTTCAATGTTTTACATTTTATAGTCAAGTGTCGCACAGTGCCGATACTACATCTACTTTCTTAATTTAATTATTTTTTCTGTCATAAGCCCTGTTTTTTTGAGCTTCGTTCTCAGCAAAGCAAAGTAAAGTAGGATTTTCAGCACGCAATTACAACAACTACGCTCACTTGACACTTCGAGACTCGCAGTAGTTGTGTGCTGAAAATCATACTTTACTTTGCTTGGCTGAGAACGAAGCTCAAAAAAACACGCCTATAGTTTGAAATTAACGAATCGAGTGGAACTGTGCGCTTCCGTGTTTATATAATAATATAATATAAATATTATAATATGCATAATATAATTATTATAATATAATATAATTATTATAATATAATATAATTATTATAATATAATATAATTATTATAATATAACATAATTATTATAATAACGTAACATTCCTGGCTACAGTTTTCCCCATATACCGCGTAATCGAATTGCGGTATGGAAATTCCAATAAATGTTGTGTCTGTAAAATATAAACAATTCCTTATTATTTCAATCCTCAATTTCTTATTTCTTTATATACAGCATTTAGGCAAAACATTAAATTCGAGATCATTCGAATTTAATTTATTCCTTCCTCTTCTTGTTCTTTTATTTGTTTTTCTACTGCATTTAAGGAAAACAGATGCTTTGAGTTCCATTTCCACACGAAATGTGTAAAACAAAATATTATTTTTTTTATTCGCTTCGCTATTTCTTTTTGTTCACATTCGAATTAAAATTACTAATATTTGGTTATTTTCTTTCTTACCTTTTATTTCGCCTGAGTTTTCCATTCTTGGTTTTTTTTTATATCGTCGCCAATAATAAAAACCCAATATCAAACAACCGATTGCTCTGAAGTTCAGTATCAAGTGACTTTATTTTCAGTACCTAATTTACATTTTATATAGTGTGGCAGTATTTTCAATGTTTTACATTTTATAGTCAAGTTTCGCACAGTGCCAATAACCAAGTTTGTCCTAATATGTTTCTAGTATATAAAACATCTCCTTTAGAAAGTTTTACTAACAAAACAAATCAAAATATTTTAAAAATACGTCTTTGCACTGCCGCCATCTAGTTTCGATACTTTTTTCGTCGTAGCGCGTTTGCCCAAATCTCACTTCCATAATAACCTGTGCTTGCCTCAATTCCAGATACCTCACCGCATCCTTGCTCTTAATGATTTCAGAGCCAAATGGGAAGTCGATTTGCGTGGGGATTCTCTTCTTCGTCAGAAGGACTATCTCAGTTTTTTCTGTTGCCAGACTGTGACCGTGGACCGTGCTCATCTATCCAGAGGATTGTTCATCGCATGACTTGGTTCAACTTTCTTTGGGCGCTTTCAGAGTCTTTTGCCGTTATCACTGCCGCGATGTCGTCTGCGTACCCAACGAGGAAGGTGTCTTCCAGCATCTCCATCCGCAGTATGTCGTCATAGGAGATGTTCCAGAGGTCTGGTCCCGGAATTGATCGCTGTGCTGCTCCAGATGTTACTTCCTCCTTCGTGGGCCTTTTGTGGTCTCGTAGATCAGCTCCCGGTCCCTGAGGTAATCATTCACCATATTTAATAGATAAGCTGGGATGTTGAACCCATTTTCTAACGCATTTATTATATCGCTCCACCTAGCTGAATTGAATGCATTTCTTACGTCCAGGGTTACCATCAAAACGATATTCTTAGAGCGGTTGGGCAGTTTGGGCAGCCTTCACCACTTCTTTAATAGCTCCGACCGTAGAGCGTCCTTTCTTGAACCCTTACTGCCTTTCTGCTAAGTCTCCTGCTCTTTGTACCATGAGCTTCCCCGCAGTGTCCAGCATACATAAGGGCCTGTCCGAGTCTCCTTTTCCTTTGCTGATCAGTTTCAGTCTTTGTTTTTTCCAGTATTTTGGGAAGGCTCCTCTTCAAGACAACTGTTGCACATATTGAGCAGCAGGTTACGGTATGTCTGGGCAGTCACTTTTATTGCTTCCGCTGGAATTCCATCTGGGCTAGCTGCTCGTCTGTTTTGCATTGTCTGCACAGCTAGCCCCCAGGGGTCGCTGTTTACGTCTCGGCGGAGATCCTCCCACTTCCGTTTTTTGCTCAGATTAATGGCCCTCTTAAACTCGAATCTTTTAGAGTTTTAGAGGAGCTAGAGCTCCCTCTATGTTTTGAGCGTGTATTGTCCTTCCACTGGTGACTATTCGGTTCTCACCAGTACACTGGATTTCTGGTTCTGTTGTGACAGCTTTTCCTGGGCACTCATTCCGTATGTCGATTATCACCAGACGTAAGCGTTTCGACGATAGCTTTGCTTCACGTAACTTCAATAATCGTCTATCGTCCAGACGATATCGTTTTGACGATTGAACATTTGCTTCACGGAACTCAATAATCGACAGACTACTATCGTCAAGACGATAGCGTTTGCCCGATAGCTAAAGAGGTATCGTCTTGTACTGTTTTGTGTATTTTGCAGACAATAGAATTTTTTTTTCATGAATTTGAATATAATTTTTTTTAATGATTCCAAATATATATATGTTATATATTGTTTCCTGCCAATTCATCCCACATTTTATTTATATGGTGTTTTCCTTGGACAGAATTGGGTTTGTAACCCTTTGCCAAGTCCGGATGTGACTCCATATATTCAATCAAAATTGCCATTTGCTTCGGCGTAGCTGACCTTAATAAAAATATGTTAGACATTTATATTATACTTACATTTTGCAATTTGAGAATCAAATAATTTGCCGGCACCAAAGACAAAAACCAAAATTGTTTAACAAATGCCATTTATGACAATTACGATGACGTCTAGTGCCTATTCCAACTACAGTTTGTGAGCTTCTTGGAGATACCGAAAGTTCTCAAACTTTGTGTTAAATAAACGATGGACGACACGATAGTAATGGAGTTACGTGAAGCAAATTAATGACGAGATCGTTCACTACTATCGCGCAAACGATTATCGTTCTCAGAGTTACGGAATGAGTGCCCTGGGCATTGAGGCATCACATGCGAGCCGTATCAGTTGCATTGTGGCTTCGGCTTTTTCTTCAGCGGGTCCTTGAACTTGGAGCACAGCACTTTCTCCTTCTTCAATGACGGATTTGAAGAGCTCTTCGTCTAACCTGTTGATGTTCCATCTCGGTGCTAGTGTACGGTTCCAAATAGGAGTTCGTTAGTTTGATTCTAAATCAAAAACAATGTGTTGATGATCGCTGCCCGTGGATTGTATGTGGATTCCGTAGCGAAGTTTACATCCGGTATGATGCATCTTTGCTCTGGCCTCCTGAAGGTCGGAGGGTTTCCTACAATTACTACGTTTAGGCCTTTTTGTCGGAAATCATCGATCATGTCATTTGGGCTGAGATAGATTATAACCGTGAGTCTTGACCCACGCAAAACATCTTGGCTATTCAGGGAGAATATCCTTGTCTGGTATCCAAATTGCAGCGGTTCCTAACGTGTCCACTATCCAGTTTGTCTCTTTGTCCACGTACTGTTCGCTGATGATGAGGGCATCAATCTGTAATTCCCTCAGTAAGTTGTTAGCCGTTGACTCCTGTGGATATTTCCCTATAAGATTCTGGTCATTGTAAGGCCTTTTTCGAGTTTTCAAGTGCGTCTCGAAAAACTTGACCCTTACCGGACCCGGGCATATGATCTAAGGCACATGCTGGAGTTTGCAGATCTGCAAAAAGACACCACTTTCGTGGTTTTCTACAGTTGAAACAGAGCCCTAATCCTCTTCTGTTCGCGCCCTTACAGGTTTTCTGATGGTTTCCGTATACGAAGCACTTGAAGCATCTAGGAATTTCAACTCTGCAGCGCATTCTGAACTGAACCCATCTTATTTTGATTCGAGGAATCTTCAGCATCTCGAGAGCTGCTCGAGCTTTTATGTGGACTATATCCATTTTCAGCGAGGTTCTGTTTATCCCAGTGACTGCCACCTATATTTCCAGGTTTTTGGTTGATGTTTTCTTCTTGATGGCTTCCTCAACCTATTCTACTGTGGTTAGTTCATCCAAGTCCTTGATTTCGAGTGCCCTTAATACAAATCCTATACACAACGCTATCTACCAAATCGAGAAAGATATTTCCTGATTATTTTGTAATCTCTATATCTACCTATATATCTATTCAAGAAAAAAATACCGCCCAAAAATAAAAATTTATTAGTCTGATTTTTAGAAAAAAAACAAGAAAGTTAACAGTATCCAAAGAGGGTTTGCTACCTGGGCACTCATTCTATAACTCTGAGAACGATAATAATCAACGATCTCGTCATCAATTTGTTTTCCGTCACAATAAACTAATTTCGTTTTTGAATTTTCAAAAAGATACATTTTTTTGAGAGAAAACCTGTTTTGTTTTTTAACTGAATTATATTAAATTATTTCGAAATGCAG
The DNA here is from genome assembly GCA_916610125.1 of Cheilosia vulpina. Lineage (NCBI taxonomy): Eukaryota > Metazoa > Arthropoda > Insecta > Diptera > Syrphidae > Cheilosia > Cheilosia vulpina. The sequence goes on along the minus strand of OU744276.1, from coordinate 59,977,861 downwards.
TCACCGACTAGCTTCCGTGCTATACGCATCATTGTCGATCGGCTTCTCTCTCCCGTGTGCCCAAGCACATTTTCTCAACTACTCTCAAAACAAACAAAACAATTTATCTTGCTTTGCTTCCCTGCTGTAACAAGACTAAAACAAAGACAGAACACGAAGAAGAAAAGGGACTACCGGTAGAGAAAACACACAGTACAACACACACACAGTTTTCAGTTTTTGAGTCGCATAGGGATTCATTATTGTGATAGCGGTCGAGGAGTAAAGTCGCATAATAAATAACTCAGTGGATATTTGAATCGGCGTTTCATTTTATAACAACTTTCAGATGTGTTACAATTCTCAGAAGTGGGATTATCCACAAAAGTGTTAGTTGTAAAACTTTGTATCTTTAACGAAACGAGTGTGTGCGGTGTATTATAGCAAAGTGCGCGTCTAATCATGTCGGAGATTGAAACCCATAAAAAATACACTGCGACGCAGTTGAAGTCATGGCTGGAGAAACTGGGAAAGAAAAAATCAGGCAACAAAAGCGAATTGCTGTTGCGCTTGCTGTCGATTCCCGAAGAGGATCGTGGTGAACCCCCAGATGTGTGCGGTGACGCCATCGAAGTAGACAACAGTAGCGGAAATAACGACACCACACAGCAAGAGGCTACTGCGCTGGACGACGACAACGACGGCGACGACGAGAACCAGACAGCTGCAACACAAAAGGAAGAAAAAATGAGTGACAGTAACATTGAGTTAAAATATATGGAAAGAGAAATAAAACTATTGAGAAAAGAGATGGAGTTACAAAGAAAAGAAATTGAGATATTGAAGCGAGAAAACGAGTGTCTTATGTTAGGGGAGAAAAGAAGAGAAGTGTCAGAAAAAGAGTGTAACGAAAAAGATTGCGACGAAAAAAAGAGTGACGGAACAGAAAGCGGAAAAAATATTACAGTGGGACAAAGTAATGAAAAAGAGTGTCAAACGAAAAGAAGCGATATAATTAAAAACGAGTGTTATCAAAACAGTGCCAGTCTGCCGAAGGATTTAATATCTGAATACTCTGGGGAGGAGGACAATTTTATGCTTTGGGAGTCTCAGCTAATGAGTGTGCAATCATCATATAAATTGGATGATAACAACATGAGAGCTCTAATAGCGTCGAAATTAAAAGGAAAGGCCCTCAAGTGGCTACATTCACGGGCTGACATTGTGACGGTCCCAATCGAATCAATCCTTGACGATATGCGGATGCTCTTCGACAACCGCATCAGCAGGCTACGAATGCGCCGAACATTTGAGATAAGAAGATGGTTATATGGAGAGGCCTTTCAGAATTATTTTCATGACAAGTTGATTCTAGCTGGTAAAGTCGATCTTACAGATGGGGAACTGGTGGAGTGTATTATTGAAGGAATACCAGACCAGCAACTGCGTACACAAGCCCAAATGCATCGCTTCGCCAACAAAAATGAGTTATTGGACGCATTTGCCAATGTTACTTTGCCAAAACCTTCGAACGACTGGTCGCGGCCAACGAACTCTACCAATGCCGGGAACAACGAGAAGCGAAACCCAATTAGATGCTTCAACTGCAACTCGGTGGGACACATTGCCGCCGAATGTCGCAAGCCAAAACGCGAGGTTGGGTCCTGTTATGTATGCGGAACAATGGGTCACCTAATGGCTAATTGCAACGAAAGAAGGAAGGTCCAGCGAGTTCACTATATGGAAGAAGAAGAAGCAGAGGACAACTATGTAAGAGACTTATTTGTTATATTGAAAAGTAGAAATTATAATTACAAATTTTTGGTAGGTACACTAATCGACACCGGTAGTCCCATCAGCTTTATCCGAGAACAATTCATCCCATTAGTATGTTTAAGAAAATTTGAAAACAATGAGAAATGTAACTTTGTAGGAATTAATAAAAGTCCATTATCCGTTCTCGGAAAAACCGAGTGTATAATTTTATATGAAGAAAAGGAAGTAAAAATGAATTTACTTGTTGTATCTGATAAAACAATGCAATGTCCTGTAGTATTAGGAAAAGATTTTCTAAAGATTGGTGGGTTTAAAATGGAACTTCAGAAAAATGTACTACCTAGTGAAAGCTATGTAAAAGAGTGTAAGGAATTATTTAATATTGAATCGATGAACAAGTTAAAGAATATATATATAACGAAGATATCAGTTTTGCACAAAGAAAGAAATTTGATGATATGTTCAAGGAATATTATGTAAACAGAAAGCGCCCCGAAATCCCAGAGGTAAGATGCGAAATGAGACTAACTTTAAATAATGAACAGCCCTTCCATTGCGCCCCTCGAAGATTGTCGTATTTCGAAAAAGAACAGGTTCAGATAATACTAGATAGCTTACTGGATCAAGGAGTTATTAGACATAGCAAATCGGAATATTCTTCACCTATCGTCTTGGTAAAGAAAAAATCCGGAGACATAAGGTTATGCGTAGACTATCGTGTGTTGAATAAAGTGACGTTGAAGGATAACTACCCTATACCATTAATAGAAGACTTGTTAGATGGACTAGTGAACATAAAGATTTTTACACTTTTGGATTTAAAGAGTGCGTTTCATCATGTTAGTATGCATCCCGAATCAATAAAGTATACGTCGTTTGTGACACCCTTAGGGCAATTCGAATATCTGAAAATGCCATTTGGGTTAAGAAATGCACCTTCAGAATTTCAGCGGTATGTAAATCGGGTATTTGACGATTTGTTAAGGGCAGGTAAAGTTAGGATATACATTGACGACATAATGATCGCTACAGAAACTGTCGAAGAGCATTTAGAAATAATGAAAGAGGTATTTGCTAGGATAGTCCAAAACAAATTAGAGTTGTCTAGATAAATGTCAGTTCATGGAATCCACGGTTAGGTACTTGGGGTATGAAGTGACAGCGGAAGGCATTAAGCCGGATGAAAAGGGTATTGAAGCCGTTACTAATTTCCCCGTGCCAAAATGTTCAAAGGCAGTACATAGCTTCTTGGGTTTGTGCTCATATTTCAGAAAATTTATTGAGGGTTTTTCACTTATAGCGCGGCCTCTGTACAGATTAGTTAAGAAAGATGTTACCTTTGCATTTGGTGAGGAAGAATTACGCTGTTTTGAACAACTGAAACGAAAAATGATCGAAACACCCATATTGGCTTTATACGACCCTAAGGATGAGACAGAATTGCATTGCGACGCTAGTGCCTTGGGCTTTGGAGCCATACTTATGCAGAAAAAGGCAGATGGAAAGTTTCACCCAATATTTTATTTCTCAAAGAGGACCTCCGAACATGAAACCAAATATCATAGTTTTGAACTGGAGACACTAGCGATCATCTATGCGTTGAAAAGGTTTAGGGTATACTTGCACGGTTTTAGGTTCAAAATAATTACTGATTGTAATTCACTAACGTTGACATTGAACAAGAAAGAAATAAATCCAAGGATAGCCAGATGGGCATTGGAGCTTCAGAATTTCGATTACGTGCTCGAGCATCGGAGTGGTACAAGAATGCAGCACGTGGACGCGCTCAGTCGTACCACGAACATTTTGATATTGGAAGAAAACACATTCGAACAAAATCTTTCAATAAAGCAATATAAAGACGAAACCATAAATAAAATTCGAGAACAACTAGAAAAGGGGGAAAGCAGTTTTTATGAGATGAGGAATGGACTTGTTTATCGTAAAGTCGGGCAACGTATTCTATTTTACGTCCCACGTAGTATGGAAGGGAATGTGATACGGGCTTACCATGATGAAATGGGACACATGGGGTCTGAAAAGGTGATTGGAATAGTAATGAAGACCTATTGGTTTCCTAAAATGAAGGAAAAGGTAAAAGACTACATTTCGAATTGCTTAAAGTGCATTGCTTTCTCACCAAAGTTTGGAAAGCATGAAGGGCTAATGCACAACATTCCAAAAGGAGATTCACCTTTTGATACTATACATGTGGACCATTTCGGTCCTGTTCTGTTGAGGGCAGCTAAGAAAAAATATGTATACCTGGTGATAGACGCGTTCACAAAATACGTCAAGCTGTACGCTACAAGTTCTACCAATACAAGAGAGGTGATACATTCAATGCGATCTTATTTCACACACTATAGTCGTCCTAAGATATTGATATCTGATCGTGGAAGTGCTTTCACATCCAGAGATTTTGAAATGTTTTTGGAGGAAAATAATGTACAGCACATAAAGATTGCTACGGGGTCTCCCCAGGCAAATGGCCAAGTCGAAAGAGTGAATAGATCCTTAGGTCCAATGATAGCTAAGATGACTAGCGCCGGTACAACTCTTTCTTTGGACAGGGTGTTGCCGCAGATAGAGTTTGCATTAAATAACACGGTACATGGGAGTACTGGTGTCACCCCTAGCGAACTACTGTTTGGAGTTGAGCAAAGAGGGGTAGTCATCGATTTTTTGAGGGAAAATATAAATGAGTGTGACAAACGAAGAGTGGACAGAGATTTAAGTAAAATAAGAGTTGAAGCCGCGGGTAAAATGGTGAAATGTCAGAATAAAAATAAATTGTCGAAGGATCGTCTTAGAGCTCAGGTTGCGTATAAAGAAAATGATTATGTAATGATAAAGAATTTTGAAAGTAGAGCTGGGATATGTAAGAAAATAATACCTAAATTTAAAGGACCATACAGAATAATGAAAGTTTTGCCGAATGATAGGTATTTAATAAAAGATGCGGAAGGTTTTCAACTAGGGCAGGTTCCATACGAGGGGATTTGGGAGGTGGCAAACATAAAACCATGGGTTGATTGTAAAAAAATAAAAGCTAGTGAAATCGGGGCGATTTCTGGTCAGGAAGGCCGAATTGTAACAAGACTAAAACAAAGACAGAACACGAAGAAGAAAAGGGACTACCGGTAGAGAAAACACACAGTACAACACACAACACACACACAGTTTTCAGTTTTTGAGTCGCACAGGGATTCATTATTGTGATAGCGGTCGAGGAGTAAAGTCGCATAATAAATAACTCAGTGGATATTTGGATCGGCGTTTCATTTTATAACAACTTTCAGATGTGTTACACTGCCCTCTCTAACAACCGAGTACTAAAAACCTTGTGAATAGTGTTATCTTGCTTTGCAGCATGGCCTCAGGGCCAAAAATAAAACCGGGAAATCGGTATAGCGGACTCTCAGAAGTCTCGCTTTCTGAACCTCGGGCAAAAAAGAATAAAATAACTGTTAACCTCCTTGAAGAATTCCCCGAGCTCCCTAAAACAACGTCCTCTAAAAATCCACGATTTATCCTGTCTAAAAATCCACGATTTATCCTGATCGCGCCCCAAAGTGAAAATAAGCCCCTCACATCTGTCAGCATATTTGCCCTAAGAAAAGCTATTGACGCAATAAGCACAGAATACGAACAAATATCCCAACTTAGAGATGGAAAAATTCTAATTCTCACTAAAAACCAAACAGTCGCCAATAGGTTTTTGTCTACCAAAAACCTATCAAATCTTTGCCCTGTTAATATAACTTTGCATAACCAACTCAACTCTTCAAAAGGAATAGCCTACGCTCCATGCCTTATAAATGTCTCCGAGGAAGAAATTGTCTCTGAAATGAGAACGCAAAAGGTAACCGAAGTATATAAATTTACAAAACTATTCGAAGGAAAGCAACGACCAACAGGTCTAATGCTCTTTACGTTCGACTCCTTCTTGACCCCCCCTACAGTTGAAATTGGCTGGTATAATGCCAAAGTCAGTGAATATATCCCCAATCCCATGCGCTGCCGGAACTGTCAACTCTTAGGGCATACTACTAAAAGATGTAACAATACACCTGTCTGCCATATATGCAATCTTCCACCACACACGAACGCCGATTGTTCAAGAACCATGTGCGCAAACTGCTATGCCCCTCACCCATCTTCATCGAAAGAATGTCCGAAATTTATTCAAATGAAAGAAATTCTAAAAATCAAAACAACAAAACAACAGCTGATGCCAAACGGTTATATAGAGATCAACACCCCTCCCAAGTAAATCAAATCACCGAGTCTTTTTCTGATAAAGCAAAGCAAGCAAACAATACCCGTTCTCACTCTAACTTCTCCAATAATCAACAATCTCCGCTCAGTGTTCCTACTGCAGAAAATTCTGCAACGGAACCTCTCAAACAAAATCTCACAGAACAAAAAACCCCTCCAAACAACAAATCTAATACAAAAATAGTTCCAACTCCCACTCCCGTATCGTCAGCAAATGTATCAAAATATGTCAAAGAAAACCCAAACGAAATCGCATCATCTCCACCAACTCTCTCTCTCACAACTTCTTCCAATTACATCCAAAAGAACTTAAAAATTAAACAACAAGAAAAGCCTAACTCTCTCCAATCCATCGAACCCAACTCAAACTTGCCTGTTGGTGGGCCCTGTGCAACCACCTCAAGTAACGCAGACATTTCTGCAAAAACTTATCACCATAACACACCCGCAAATAATCCACTCAACTCGCCAAACCAGATCACTACACCCAACATTATCGCAACACCGACTCTCTCTCCTCTCTCCAATACTACGCAATCGCTAATCATAAACAATCAATATTACATTACCCCTTCTGATGAAGAAGATGAAGAAGTTATGTAAACACAATAATTCAGCCCATAAGCACGACTCTACTGCCCAGGAATTGAATCTCTCAAGCTCCCCAGGGAACTTGAGGGATTCAACGCTTGGACAGCAGAGTCGAATCGTAACACCCTCAACTTCGACAAACCCCGATTTTTCACAGTATAGCTCGAAATATACCGTACAAAAGTCTCTAATCAGGGTTCTTCAATGGAACCTAAATGGGTTTTTAAATAATTTTCACGAACTACAGCTTCTTATAAATGAATTCACGCCATCTATCATTTCTTTACAAGAAACCCACATAGAACATAATCCAAAATTAATTCCACATGCTCCTAAGCAATACTCTCCCTATTTCCATAATTTAAATACAAACACATCTGCAAAACAAGGAGTAGGTATCCTGGTTCACAAATCTATCCCACACATACCCCTTATAATTAATTCAAACATATCAGCAGTAGGGGCAGAAATTGACTTAGGAGTAACAAAGCTTACAGTTATATCGCTATATATCCCACCTGACCAACATTTTTCTTCCTCAGACATTGAAAACATAATTAACTCTTTTAGTACCCCAATAATCTTAACCGGGGATTTTAATTCCTGGAGCCCTCTATGGGGTTCGCCATCCAGCAACGCCCGTGGCAAAAAAGTGGAAAATTTGTTAAACCATTCAAACCTAATTGTTTTAAATAACGGGAAACCCACCCATTTTTCAACCCATAGAACTTTCACCCATGTAGACCTCACCCTCATTTCCCCCCAACTCTCCCCAAACTCTACATGGACCGTTCTACCTGATCTAAACGGAAGCGATCACTATCCTATTGTGACCACAATAACATTCGGAGCTAGGCAAAAAAGCATCAAGAACACCCCTAAATACCAAACTGATAGGGCAAACTGGCACCACTTTCAAAATAAAATCACTGAACATCTGTCAGTTAAGGAAATATCCCCAAACACTAACAAAGAAGCAGCCATAATACAAAAGTCAATTCGATATGCAGCTAACGTTGCTATCCCCCAAACATGCCACAATTCCACAAAAATTCCCTGGTGGAACAAAGAGATTAAAGAGCTTCGACAGTGTAAACAAAATGCCTGGCAACAGTTTAAGAGATTTCCGACAGACTCAAACCTAATTTCATATCGAAAATCCAACGCTCTCTTCCGCAAAACTGCGAAGTCCGCTAAAAAAATTTGTTTCCAAAATTTCACATCAAACATAAATCCAAATGCTACATCAAAGAAACTGTGGGCTGATGTTAAAGCTCTAACCGGTAACTATTTACCACACTCAATAAAATTTATTAACTGCAATACAGTTTCTTTATCATGCCCGTTTGAAATCGCAGAACAATTTGCAAAAACTTGGTCCATCTACTCAAGTGACGCAAACTTTTCCGACAGGTTTATCCGCATGAAAAGATTGAGATTGAGATTGAGACCCCCATCAGTCTAATAGAATTAGAGAGCTCCATAAACACAGCCAAAGGGAAAACACCTGGCTTTGACCGAATAACATACATTATGCTCAAAAACGCTCCTCCAATATTAAAGCAACGACTTCTATTGCTATACAATAATATTTTTTCCCACGGCATCATATCACAAATGTGGAAAACTGCGAGCGTTATACCAATACCAAAACCAAACAAGAAACCTTCCGACATTAGTGGATATCGTCCAATATCCCTCCTTCCTTGCAATGGAAAAATTCTTGAAAAAATTATATCAAAAAGGCTTCTTTGGCGAACCAGGTTGCATTTAAACATGGTCGCTGCACTATGGATGCACTGCTACATGTAGACCAGTATATTGCCTCTGCTTTTTCAAATAAAAATCACGTCTCGGTGTTATCAATCGACTTTGAAAAGGCATTCGATAGAATTGGTATACATGTTATTTTAAATAAACTGATGCAGTGGAAAATTGGCCCTAAAATGTATAGGTACATTAAAGCCTTTTTAACTAACAGACAATTTCGCATAAAACTAAACAGTATCTATTCATCTATTAAACATCTTCACAATGGAATACCGCAAGGTTCACCACTCTCAGTAATCCTATTTTTAATAGCGTTTAATGAGTTAAGTGCAATAGTACGCAGATATAAAACAATCGGTCATTCCCTATACGCGGATGACCTTGTAATATTTACAAAATGCTGTAATCTAACAACTACATCTGCAGCTTTTTCAAACTTTTTGATTGACCTCACTACCTGGTGCTATACCTCTGGATCAAAGATTTCAATTGAAAAAAGTAAAATTCTGCATATATGTAGGAAAACTAGCTGCCCAAAAAATCTATCTCTACATAGTAACTTTGGAAACATAAAAAATGTAAATACATTAAATATTCTAGGTATTACTTTTGATGTTAGATTTAATTTTAAGGAACATTGCTTAAACCTCAAGAAGAGCCTAGCTACCAGACTAAATATGATTAAGTATTTCGCTTCCAAGAACAGCTTCTGCCATGTAAATTCCCTGATTAACATCACCAGATCCACTATTCTTTCTAAGATTGACTATGGACTAAGTATCTATGGGAAATGCTCCCAATCCTCATTTAAGCTCATCCAACCAACATACCACTCGGCAATAAGAACCAGCCTAAAAGCACTTAGAAGTACATCGACTAAAAACATCCTAACTGAAGCTGGACTCCCGTCTATCCAACAGAGATACAACTTCATCACTTCACTGCAAATACAAAAGATAAACTCTGTCTTCAAAACACCAATTGCTTTGGACGTTAAAAAAATCCTTCGTCGACGTAAAACACCAAAATGCCCATCCACTATATACAATACGATATCCATCGCAAAATCCATAGGTGTACCCATATTAAGCAAAACGTACAAGCCCCCCTTTCATCCGCCATGGTTGCTAAAAAAGGAATCATTTATCTCTGACCTTAACATGCTGCCAAAAGCGTCCACAAACCATGAGACTTACAATCAAATGTTCTTCAAAACCCTCGCAAATTACCGACAAAAAAACTGGTCCTTCGTTTTTACCGACGGATTAAAAACTCAGCATGGTACATCCTTCGCAGTCGTCGACCAAGATGGCAAAACTTTATCCAAAGGCCTCCTCTTACAGCTCTCATCGGTACTGTCAGCAGAAGCCATGGCAATTCTAAAAGCCACTGAACTAGCAAAACCAACAAAAATTATTATTTGCACCGATAGCCTGTCAGTAATCAAATCCATCCAAAACGTCAACAATAAAACGGAGATAATTGCAACCATCCGGGACAAACTAATAGCAAACCGATACCACATAAAACTAATGTGGATACCAGGACACGTAGACATAACTGGAAACGAAAAAGCCGACCGGACTGCGAAGGCAGCAGTAGCTGAGCCTATAATTACTTTTTATAGTCAAAATAATAAGGATACTAAAAAGGAAATATTTAGATTCTGGGAAGATGTAAGACTCGAGGATTGGAAATCCTACTCACATCACTACACAACGACTAACCCCCTGGCGGAAAAAGCGGTTTATCCAATAAATTGCTCCAACCTCAAAAACAAGATCTTTTTACGACTTCGTTTGGGACACACTTACATCACCCATAGCTACCTTATGACAAAAACTGAACCCGCAAATTGTCATCTGTGCAATAGCAACACAATGCTTACTATTAAACATCTGATATTCGAGTGTCCTACAGTCAAAACTGCCACAAAACAGCTTTCACCTGCAAACAACCTACCGGACTTAAAAACCCAACGGAAGTAAATATAGATTTAGTTTATGAGCTCTTTAAAAATATAGGATTAGAAAATAGTATATAATAACATTATTATAAATATAGATCTCACGTTAAATATAAAAATAAATCAACAAAAACTATATAATAACATTATTATAAATATAAAAATAAATCAACAAAAACTATTTTAATATAGTCAGCTGAAAGCCCTGGTAGCTAGTGCTGCAAATTTATTGTATTGATAATGTAATTTATTACTTATTAATAAAGTATATAATAATAATAATAATATTTCGAAATGCGTTATTATAAATGTATAAAAATTAATTTGAAATGGATTTCAAGTGCAGTGAAAAAAATAATTTTTTGCGGCCAACTCAATACACACAAAAACCAATAATATTTGTTCGATTTGGAAGCAGAAATCTGAAAAGCGAAATCGAAAACGACATAAGTATGAAATAGACTAATAGCGTTTCCCCGATTTCCCTCGCAATTTCATTCAATAATACTCCCTCTCTCGCGCTCTTAATATTACTGTACACGTATTTACGGAAGCAGCAAAAACAACAAAAATTAAATTGTGTAACAAAATACTGACACCCAACATTGTTCCTACAACGTGGTATTTCTACCTTTTTGTGGGAATTTCGATTTCCCAAAAACCTTCCGTGTGAAAAAAACGCAAAAAAAAATCACAATTGTAGGAATATTAATAATCGGACAAAAAAAACATTTAAACTACATAACACCATGAATATCAAAGCATCAAATGTCAATAAAAAAGAAATTTGTCTTTTAGCTAAAATTTCTAGTACACACAAATAATCATTATAATGTTAACAAACTTCTACTTTTTAACTGAAGGTTAATTTATCTGGTTCCACCGCGATGGTAGTCACCTTGACGTGGGCGCCTTTTTAAAGTGCGCTGGTGCGGAGGCTTATTGTTGCAATGACTCAGTGGGCCATGCTGTCGGAGGCGGTAGTCGTCTGTAGGGTCACCCATGACAGAAAGGCTTCTAGAGGAGCAACAAACTAAGTACTACCCATGAGGAGTAAACCTCATTAATAAATCTCTAATCCAAGGCGGAACAGCATACGCCGAGGGATGTCTGGCTATAAGAGAGATTAGTCATTAGTATGCGAACTCCGAATACCTGGCGACCTTCGGTTTCATCAGTAGCCTTGCCGTGGCGTACCGGGCTCCAGCATGGGTGATGTTTCTTTCCCGGGTACTCGTGGGACCAATATTTCTCAAGTAAATTGAAAAGAATTACAGACAGATGCCTCTGAAACCGCATCAACCTCTGACATTGCTGTTGGGCAATCAGAGGAACAAACAATTCGGGTAGCCCCGACGGTCAACACTTCTTGCGCCTTAGAGCCAAATGTGACCCTTACCTCTCGGTCTGCTGACTAAAAATAGATGTAGATGTCATGAGGGCTCCATCTATAAGTCAGGGATGTGACAGAATCCAGCGCAGGGAATCATCAACTTCCGATTCCTACGCATCCACTATAGTTGACTCCTGCAGTGTAGTATCCGAGAAGTCGGGATGCTCTTCTATTGGGAAGAGTCTGGCTGGACTACAGGTTCAACAAAGTTTTGTAAAGCTGAGCGGATTCGAAAAAAGACGCCTTAAAAGTGCATTGCGACGAGGCTTAGACAGAGAAAATGCTCTCATCCTAGCCAAATCTGCCACCAAAGATAAGTCGATCTTTAAACGAGTTAGGTCGGAAGACAACACCCCACCGACATCGGCTGCCAAGAAGGTTAGGAGAGGTCCCTTGCCTGAGGTCCCCACCTTTAGCCAGGTGGCGAACCTAGTCAGGTTGGTTGGGTATCGTTCCGACCGACTTGGTTAATGAACCCCTCTCTTCTGAGCAAATGGCTCTCGTGCAGGAGGCGGTCATTGACAGCTCGATTGAACTGACCAACAGTGGCGTGTTGCCCAAGTTCTCTGGATCAGTTCCTAAGTCGGGGTGGGTAATGTTCATTTGCACAGATGGTGCTACCGCGGGATGGATGCGCTCAAATTTTGAGAGTATCAGAGCCAAATGTGGTCTGGACCTGGCGTTGGTGGAAGAGGATTCATTTCCAAAACCACACATCGTTCGGGATTTCTTTCCGCATAGCCTGGAACTCTCAAATGAGAAAGTGCTTGCCACCCTGACGGCTCAAAATGCCGCATTAAAGGCTAACACTTGGAGGGTCGTCAAGAGGGTTAAGGATGGTGCATTCCTTCACCTAGTTCTGTCAATTGACGATGCTTCCATGGCCATGCTACTTCAGTTGAAGGGGAAAATGTCCTACCGCTTTGGGCAGATTAAGTTGATTCTTAAGAGCACCGACAAGAATCCTACGTCTGATAACGGTACCCCCTCGGCAGGAGTAGAAGCCAGCTCGGAGTCGGCACCTTTCTCTGGAATCGTGCCATCCCAACAGGCACCTGCGGTTAAGAGCAGTGCCACTATGCCGTCGAACACCAGTGACGGAAGTAGCGGAAAGGTGACGGCGTCGAGCGTTGCCGTGGACCGCACCCGAGAATTGGGCAGTGGTAATGCTGTTGGGCATACCCCTCCGAGTGGTTCTGGGTGTGGTAGAGGGTCAGCGATCGGTGCTTCATCAACCCGCCCCTTTTTCCAACCAAAGGGTAATATGGCCCACAAAACTAGTGGTAAAACCGGCCACTCGAAGAGTAGCGCAGCCTCTGGGCGCGTTACTCTCAGTAAGAACGACGAGTCTGACAGGTTCAGCAAATCAGGTGGACTTGATCAGGCTGCATACCGCAGAGGAAAAGGCCCCAAAAAGGCCCAATTACTCAGGCAAGCCTGTTCCTCCAAAAAGGACCAATGAACACCTTTAAGGTGTTACAGGCGATTATCCATCATGCTAAGGGCGCGTCCGCTACCCTTACCAAAAGGTTCGCCGTGGAAAAGATAGCCCTTGGCCTCAACCAAGAACCATGGGTTATCTGCGGACATATAAAGGGTCTTGGAAATAAAGCAGGTGAGCTTTTTTACAAACGAGATGAGCCAGTTCAATTTCAATTCAATTTAATTTATTTGCAATAATCGTAACACAGGAAGATACAGTATCTTTTAAAGTTGTGCAAGCTTCAATAATGTATATATTATATGTTACTGTTTGGAAAAAAACAAGAGAGAACAAAGAAACTAAGTTCAGTAGATAGAATTTACCATTACAATATGTTCCTAAGACTAATTTAAAATAGAAAGATAGAAAAGAAAACAAAAAAAAAGAAAAGTACAATGAAATAATGAAAAGTAATCGAAATTATTCAAATTAATCTTCATCATCACTAACTCAAAGTGCCTCCAGATGCCGCCTAAGTCTGCTCTTGAACTGAGATGTACAACCTATTACTCGTATGGTTCGTGGTAGGGAATTCCACAGCCTAATTGCGTTTACCAAAAATTGACGCTCAGAGACTAAATAAGAGAAACCTACTGGCGCAAGACCAGACATTCTAGATCGCTGAGTGGGTATCATATTGTAAAGATAGAGGGGTTGACAGGTATGTAAAACATTGTGCAGTAGATTTATTGTCCTAAATTTGAACAGATTTTCCAGCGAAAGGCCATATATAGATTTCGAGAAACTAGAAACATGGTCATACCTCCTTAGTCCGTAAATGTATCGTGCAATGCTGTTATATGCAACATTAATTCTTCTTTTATGTTTAAAGTCACAATTTCCATATATTTCACAACCAAACAATAGAATTGGGATGACTAATGTCTTGGCTAGTATTATCCGCGTCTGAATGGGTGTAATTTTTTGAGTTGTCCATAACATTCGGAGGCTCCCATATACTTTTCCTAGCGTCAACCTAATGTGGTTATTCCATGTAAGAGTTTTGCCACGTGCGGCCTGCTTAATCGACAAAAATATCAACTTTCTTCCTATTCCAGAATTCATCACAAAAGACTTGGCGGCCCTCCTAGTAGAAGTACCAACTGAACGGGGCACACAAAACATCGTATGAGTCTCAGCGTACTTCCCCGGCGACGACACCATTATTCCGCCCATCGAGGTCCAAAAACTCATCGGCTACTGCAGAAATAGCAACCTGCATTACATCATTGGGTGTGATGCAAATGCACATAACACGACATGGGGCAGCAGCAACAATAATAAAAGAGGTGAGTGTCTTTTAGAATTTCTAGTTAGTAATAATATTGATATTTGAAACAAAGGTTCTAAACCAACCTTTATAAATGCGATACGCGAAGAGGTACTTGATCTCACGCTTGCCAGTCCATTTATGTCTAACTTCATTGTAAATTGGCACGTGTCGGACGAAGCCTCATTATCTGACCACCAGCATATTAGGTTTGATATACCTGGTCAATCCACACTTGCACAAAACAGATACGATCCCAAGTCGACGGACTGGAATTTGTATCGAGAACTTGTCATCTCAAACACAAACATGCTTGTCTTTCCAATTGAATCCATATGGGACCTGGATGAGGCTGCTTACCAGCTCAACAACACGTTGATAACCTCCTACCATAGTAGTTGTGTCAGCAAAACCAGTTTGAGTAAACGTAAGGTTCCCTGGTGGAATGACCAACTTGCCAAACTCAGAATGAAGGTTAGAAAACTCTTCAATCGAGCAAAAAGAAACAAATTGTGGGACGAATACAGATTCGCTCTCACAGAATACAATTTAGAATTGAGACGATCTAAAAGGGCCTCCTGGAGAAAATGCTGTGAAGACATATCTAATATGCCAGTGGCAGCTCGTATCCACAAAGCTCTGAGAAAAGATCATTCTAACCGTGTAGGTTCCATCTGCTTTCTTAATTAGGCCTACACGGAAACAATTTAAACCTTACTGCAGGTTCATTTCCCGGGTTCGATCATCCGTGAATCACACGGAAACTCATATGACTTTGATCACATGATCTCTGCTCTCTGTCGAGTTAATAGTAGGTATATCTGGGAAGATTTTCGGTCCAGATAACGTTAGATGGGCAGTTGGCTCTTTCAAACCTTTTAAAACCCCAGGTGAAGACGGCATTTTCCTAGCCCTTCTTCAGAGGGTTATTGACGTTATACTTCCGGCAATTATAACTCTGTTTAAAGCTAGTTACAATTGGGGATATATTCCGGCCATTTGGAGACAGGTGAACGTAATTTTTATTCCTAAAAATGGCAATAGACCAAGTGAACTACCTAAATCATATAGACCTATCAGTCTAACATCATTTCTTCTTAAAATAATGGAAAGACTAATTGATGTTCATATTAGAGGTCAGGTAATAATATCTAACCCTCTACACTCAAGTCAGTTTGCGTACAGAAAGGGCAAATCCACTGAGGGTGCTCTTCACCATCTTGTCAAAAAGGTAGAAGACACCATTCGACACAAGAATATTGCATTGGGCGCATTCCTAGATGTTGAGGGTGCTTTTGACAATACCGGATACGACTCGATTGCTTGGGCAATCAGAAGTAAGGGTATTGAAGACTCGACTAACCGATGGATTCGTGCCATGCTGGAAAGTCGGGTTATTTCATCCTCGTCAGGGGGAGTAGCTGTGACAGTGACAGCAGTCAAAGGCTGCCCCAAGAGGGCGTGCTTTCCCCGCTGCTGTGGTCACTCGTCATAGACAGCCTACTAGTCAGTCTGCATAATCTTGGTTACGACGCCATCGGATATGCTGACGATTTGGCAATTGTCGTTAGTGGAAAGCTCTGTGCTACCATTAATAGTAGAATGAGAAATACTTTATTGCATGTTATGGAATGGTGTAATACGGAAGGTTTATCCATCAACCCAAACAAAACCATTCTAGTTCTTTTTACCAGAAGGAGACTGGTCAACTTACAACCCATTATCCTTAATGGAACTACGTTAAACTACTCCAGCGAAGTAAAATATCTCGGTATTATCCTTGATAAGAAACTGAACTGGAATTTACACATCAAGTCTGCCACAGAGCGTGCCACTAAAACTTGGGGTCTTAATCCCAGAATGATACACTGGTTGTACACAATGATGGTAAGACCCATTATCTCGTACGCGGCAATCGTCTGGTTTCCGAAAGTACTTGAACGAACCACGGCAATTAAGCTTCAGAAGCTTCAACGAATTGCCTGTCTCGGCATCACAGGTGCTATGCGCACTTGCCCAACAACAGCACTTGAGGCCATTATTGGGCTCTCACCTCTGCAGTTCTTCATTATGAAGACTGCTGCTAGATGCGCCATTAAGCTGCAGCTAGAAAATAGGTTTAATTCAGTTGATCATGTGGGTCATCTGAAGATACTTAACCTTATACCAAACTTGGACATGTTCCGCTCCTATGGTTAGGGAATACAGTTTCGAAATTATATGAGGTAGAACTACTTGAACGCGCTAGTTGGGCCAATGGAGTTCCAACATTAGTCTGGTAAACCGATGGATCGAAAATGGAGTTGGAGCTCCGGAGTTGGAGCTGGTGTTTTTGGACCCAACACCAAAGTCTCGATACCCATAGGGACGTGTCCCACGGTTTTTCAAGCGGAAATCCATGCGATCGAAACTTGTGCTGATCTTATCTCCAAAAAAGGTATGAAAGGCGCAATCATTAAAATTTTTTCAGACAGTCAGCAGCCTTACAAGCATTGGCATCCAATACAATGGACAATGGACAGTTAAGTGCTGTCACGATGCTCTGCAAACCCTCGCCAAACACAACAAGGTAAGGCTTGGGTGGGTACCGGGCCATCAGGGTATTGCAGGCAACGAACATGCAGACAAACTAGCTAGGGCTGGTTCAGAATCCCTTCTCTGTGGACCAGAACTGCACAGTCAATTGGACTTCTGCGCTAAGGCAAATTAATGATTGGGAGAAACAACTTCGTCTTGATCACTGGGAACATGTCCCTGGTCTAAGACAAGCGATTAATTAAGCCTTACTCCTATAAGGGAATCCTTAGGCTCAGTAAGGATAACATAAGAAAGCTAACGGGCTTCCTCACAGGTCATTGTGGCCTTAGATATCACCTCAACAAAATGAACCTTTGTCCGGAAACAGAACATTTCATGTGAATGACCAGCTTTTCATTGGTTAAGAAAACGTGTTTTTAATAGAGAGACTATAGATAGATATAGCGCACGCTGCTTAAAGACTTATTGCCCTTCGTTAGGGGGGTCGCACGTCTCTTAGATTAACTATTACCCATTGATACAATAGATCTTACAGGTCGCAGTGTCAGCCAGCTGGGCATGGGTATATATTAAAAAAAAATAATTTATCTTCAGATTCGCTCTCAGATTTCGTGTGTCTAATAGATAACATAAAAACGTTAATTGCGTTAAATTTTGCATTCACTGCTTAAATTTTGAATTAAAACATTCTAAGTTTGAGCCCATATTAATTTCTAAACATTTGTACATAAATAATTAACAAAAATGGATCCAATCGATGCAATTCCTTTCTTTGCAGTTGAAAAATTTCACGACAACGTACACAAACTCCACTAGTTGTCAAACTCAAAGGTACTTGTATTAGTAAATCTGAAGCAAATCTAAGAAAAACAGGGAATCTGAGTTTGGAGAAAAGGGAAAAATGACCACGCTTCGTGGGAAAAACTAAAGAGAGAGTGCGAAAAACAAAGATAATGGAATACAGGGATAAACTTCCCAGTGGAAAAGCTGTTATAAGCCGTTTTCCCGAAAAATTCATGAAGTCACGCAAATGTGCTCATTTTTTTCTAGTATATGTGAGTTCATAAATTGGAATTTAATGCAAGAATTATTTTAATCGAAGCCTTAACAAAAAACAAACAAGTTCAATACGAAACACAAAACAACTGAACAGCGCAATGCCCATAAAAGCAAAAGGAATAGAGGCCGGCCATTAGCAACATGCTTTTTTTCCTAAGTCGTCAGGTTGGTATTAAAATTGGGCTATGTCGGTCAAGTAGTTCTTGTACCTTCCGTATAAAACCAATATTACATCCATGTGTCTCTTTCTGTTGAAAACACGATAGTGTCCAAAGGAATCAACGTAGGCAAATGAAGTTTGGTGAAGACTTTTTTTATCGTCGTCAGGTTGGTATTAAAAATGGGATATGTCGGTCAAGTAGTTCTGGTACATTTTCAATGTAATTACGTACTACCTCACATGCCTACAATTTTGCATGACTTGTATGCAGTATCAAATCATCGGTCAGGCCGATGATAACACTTTTACTTGTTTTTTTTTTTTAAATTTGTCTTACACTTTTTTACTGTTTGTCAGTTTTGTTTAATGTTGTTGTTAATTGATTAACAAATTGACAATTAAAAAAAAAAAAAAGCAGTCGGTATTTTTTTGATATCAATATCATTCAAATTATATAGTTATGTATCCAAAATTTCTTATGGAATGACTTATACAAAATATTCATTTTCTTTGCAACATTCTTTCTATTATTTCGTATGTTTGCTTGAAGCATTTTCCATGAAAAACTTTTGCCAGAATATCGCTAAATGTAGGGTTCAATGTTAATGTTCAGAAACCCTCTTTGAAAAATAAGTTTGTTCCCCGAGAATGAGAATCTCTAATGTTGGTGTGGTTTCGGTTGGTGTGAAAAGGTTGACTTCGCGGAAAATCCTTACTATAATAAAACTTTAACTTTTTTTCCGACCTTGCCCGGAATAGATTAAAAAAGTACTGCACGAAATTGATTCCAGTTTTCACAGTTGCATTGAAAATTGTCAAGATTAAAAGATAGGATATGTTTTATCATTGTCTGCTACCCGGAAGCGGAGATCTAAGCCTTCTAGCTCTGGAATGATTCATCCAAATGAAATATAATTTTTTTTTTAAATAAAGTTCAATTACGTACAAAGATTTTTAGATAGAAATCATCTTTGTACGTTATCCTGCAGTTGAACAATAAGCATTAAAATATAAATTACAATTAAAAAAAAAGTAAAATGATCGATGGAAGCTAGATCGTTGGATTTTCCCAGCGTTGAGTGGAGGAAATTTTGTGTGCGTGTGCGGCAAAATTTGTTTCTCTCTCTGTACCTGTTGTGCTGCGTGCAGTGTGTGCTTTTTCTTTCCATTTTTTACTGCAACCTTTTCTGCTTTGTATTGTTTTTTTGTTTTTGCTCTTTTTTAAATTGAACTTGAATATGAGTAGTAGAGCGAATGTGACGCATGGGATTGAGTGAGAGAGATAGGGTATGAAGTGTAATTGAGATTGAGAGGGAGTCACACTCAATTTAGTGATTCATTTCATGTGCATTTTTTTTTTTGCTCACTTTTTTTTAAAATCATCTTCGTATGTTATCTTAAAGATAATTAATAAATCTATACTATTACTAAGTTCTTTTGCTATCAGAAAATTTCGCAGAGGTTATTTGTAACGCTAATTATTATATTTTAAATTTGAGAAGTGGAACTCTGGCGAAGCAAGGCGAGCACGGGTCAGCTAGTACAGATATAAGAATTGTCAGCATTCAGAAAAATCTACTCGAAAATTGAGGAACGTCTGGCGAAGTAACGGGGAGTATGTGCGACTTCAAGATCTACAGAATTCTGTATTACTTAGTGCGAATTCATAGAGGAGAACATGACAGCTGTAAAAGAATGTCCGCGGTATTATATTTGTTGGTTTCCCGGATTAGTTATTACACATATGTTAAATACAATTTTTAAAAGATCAAAGTGTTATTTTCACACTTTCATATACCTTTGCAAGCACTGTTTCGCTGCTTGGCAAATTATAATTCAAACGGAAAGGAATGAGCAGGCTGTTACTTTTTTCAAAGATATTCCCTTGCCAACGATTCAAATGTGATCCTTAGACTACCAATAAGCTTTGGTATGCATTATCGGACCCTACGAATAAATGAAAGCAGTCTAATAAACTGTCTTCCGTTTATTGAATAATTTGAAAGATATCCTATTACGACACAAATTCACTCATAAATCAATCGTGTGAAGTATTACAAAACGAAGAAAAGCGTACTATAAAAAGTACCGAAAATTGTGTCTGATCGAACTTACTTATTACTTACTGATTTGCATATGATATTTGACAGATCAGCGGATATTTTTTTGCATTTCCCTTTTTGTGTTTTCTTTTTTGCTTATAATAAGCTTCAAAAGGCATTTGAGAGATATACCATTTGGGCAAATTAATTTGCGTTTTATATATTCCTTTTCTTTGAATAAAATCCTCGTTGTGAAATAAACCATTGACCTTGTTTTCACGAAAACAAGTAGTGAAACGGTACCAATAAACAATTAGACCTCCACATTTGCTAGTGCGACAACTTTCTTAGAATCCATTACATTTTTTGTCATCACAGAATTCAAATTTCATAATTTGTTTTTTGTGAAAAACAAGGTCAATGGCTTATTTCACGACGAGGATTTTATTCTAAAAAAGGATAAATATATAAATTGCAAATTAATTTGCCCAACAGATATCTTTCAAAAGCTTTTTGAAGCTTACGCTTAAGCAAAAAATAAAACACAAAATAGGAAATGCACAAAATATCCGCTGATCTGTCAAATATCATATGCAAATCAGTAATGCCCTGTCATTCGATCGGACACAATTTTCGATACTTTTTATAGTACGCTTTCCTTTGTTTTCTACTACTTCAAAATTTATTTCTGAGCGAATTTATGTCGTAACTAGCTAACCCGTGCACGCCTTGCTTCGACAGAGTTCCACTTCTCAAATTTAAATAAAATAATTAGCGTTATGCAAACAAACACCGCGAAATTTTCTGATAGAAAAAGAACCATCAATATCGGTTTAGCTACTATAAGTTAAGTGTAGCCAGAAACTATGACTTAGTTTTTATTTTTACTTTTACGAAAATGATTTTAAAAAAGAGAGAAAAAAAAACAATACGGAGCACACACAGAATTTGTGGCAAATAGCATGCACATGAAATGAAATGAATCACACACTATAGTGCATTTCAAATCACAATTGAGTGTGACTCGCTCTCAATCTCAATTGCATTTCATAATCATACCCTATCCCTTTCACTCAATCCCATGCGCCACATTTGCTCTACTACTCTACCCATATTCAAGTACACTCCACACCAGTCTCCAGTTCAATTTATAAAAGAGCAAAAACAACACAAAGCAGAAAAGGCTCATAAAAATAAAGTAAGAAAAACCACACTGCGCCCAGGGACAGGACACAGCACAAAAGGTTCAGAGAGGAACAGATTTTGCCGCAACACACACAAAATTTCATCCACTCAACGCTGGGAAAATCAAACGATCTAGCTTCAATCGAACATTTTACTTTTTTGAATTGTATAAAATGTATAGAATGATTATTGTTCAATTTCAGGAAAATGTACAAAGATGATTTATGTCTTAAAATCTATGTACGTAATTAAACTTTATTTAAAAAAAAATCATATTTCATTTGGATGAGCCATTCCAAGGCTAGGAGCTAGAAGCCGATAATTATAACTATTCTTAGATATCAGCTTAGATCTCGGCTTCCGGAGAGGGGACAATGATAAAATATATCCTATATTTTAATCTCGACAATTTTCAGTGCAACTGTGATCAATTTCGTGCAGTACTTTTTTACTCTATTCCGGGCAAACACCTTACGGTCGAAAAAAGTTGCAGTTGTATTATATACTAGCTGTCTCGTGCTCGCCTTGCTTCGCCAGTGCATTTTAATTTAAATCACAATTGACAACACTAATTCTTTGCTTTATCTACTTTATAAGAAAACAGTTTTTATTGTCGTACTCAATTGAGGCCCAGGTCCGCATAAAGTAACAATATAATTTGAGCATAGTTTTTGCAATCGGTAGTCTTCGTTATAAGTAAAATGACTTCACTTTACCAAATTGACAAATTAAATGAAGAAAACTACGATGGATGGAAGGTACAGATGAAGGCTGTTTTAGTTCACAGCGATCTGTGGGGCTATGTGTCAGGAGCGATTCTGAAACCCGAGGCAACGGCAACCGATGGGCCAAACGTGGCACAATGGATGAGCAGGGATGAAAAGGCGCTGTCGACAATTTTACTATGTGTAAAATCTTCTCAACTTATCCACATCAAAAAATGCTCATCATCAAGAGACGAATGGGCAACGTTAGAGGGAATTCACCAACCGAGTGGTCCATCTTGGAAGGTAACTTTATTTAAGCAACTTCTGTCTTTGAAGATGGCGGAAAATGAATCTATGTGTACTCATTTGAACAAATTTTTTGATATATCTGAAAAATTGATGGAAATTAACATTAAAATGCAAGATGAATTGCAAGCTTGCCAAGAGATCATGAAAATTTCGTGGTAGCTATCGAGTCGAGGGATTCGCTGCCAACAATTAGCGGCATAAAGACAAAGCTTTTAGAAGAGGGGGAACGGAGAGAAGAAAATAGTTTGGAGACTGGCGAATCTGCATTTTTTAGTCGTCATCAAAATAAAGCTTCACATTCAAAAACTAAGCCGCGCATAAAGGGGTAGTGTTACAACTGTCAGAAGAAAGGCCACTTCGCTGCTGAATGCCGATCTCCAAAAAGCTCGTTGGCAAAAAATAATACGACGTCATCATTTGCTACGTTGAATAACCACACCAGTTCGTCAACACTTGATAAAAATGTGTGGGTGCTCGATACCGGATCGACCTGTCGCATGTGTTGTGAGAACATTTTTTTTAAAAGCTTAAAGACGTATTACGAGAAAATTCAATTAGCTGGCAATCGTTTCATTAATTCAATGGGTGTCGGAGAACGTTTTGTTCGTGCCAGAGTTAAAAACAAATTTTATTTCAGTGAGCAAGGCAGTAGAAAATAATCATTCTGTTTTATTTGGTGAAAAAGAAGCTAGAATTGTCGATAGCACAAACAACCTAGTTTTGCATGCGGTTAAATGTGGTGATTTGTTTCTGCATGAAAACAAAAGAGCAAATATTTTGTGTGGCATGAGTACTCAAATAGATGCTGCGATTTTAGTCGCAAAATATTTGTTTATTTTTTGAAAGCTAAGAGCGAGGTATTTCGTGGTTTTAAGGAATTCAAAGCGGAAGTAGAACGGGAAACGTCATGCAAAATAAAGGTGTTATGAAGTGACAATGCTGGAGAGTATTTAAATTCAGATTTTTCAAAATTTCTTTCTGATCAAGGTATAAAGCGACAACTGACGGTTGATTATACACCTCAGCAAAATAGTGTATCGGAACGAGCAAATAGGACTTTGGTCGAGATGGCGAGGTGCTTACTACTGAGTTCGAAATTGCCAGAATCTTTGTGGGCTGAGGCATTGAACACAGCAGTGTATATTCGAAACCGATCACCTACTAGGCTTCTAAAAAACCGAACCCCCTATGAAGTTTGGCGCAAACGAAAGCCGTATATAGTCATTTACTGGATGTCATGATGAAGGTGCCGGTTTTATTGGAGAAAGCGAGTCAAGGATTGATGATGACAACTTGGTGGATGGTGACCCCGACGTGAATGGTGAAACCGATAACCGCGATCAAGTAGATGTGGAAGATCCTACCCGGTTCAATATGAAGTTGAGGCCAAGAAATCGAAAAGTTACATACTTTATGGAAAGCAAAGCGCACTTATTAAAAACAAATTCACTTTCGGTAAGTGAGGCGTTAGGTCGACCTGATTCCAATTTGTGGCTTGAATCGATGCAAAGCGAGTACGACTCTTTAATTTCGAATGGGACTTAGGAATTAGTTGATCTTCCCCCTAATCAGCATGCAATAAAATTGAAATGGGTTTTTAATATAAAGCATGATAGACATGGGAAGCCAATCCGATATAAATCAGGGCTTGTAGCGAAGGGCTATAGCCAAAAACAAGTGGTCGACTATAATGAGACATTTTCGCCGGTTGTGAGATATTCAATCATTAGATTAATTTTGACCTTGGCAGTCGAGTTTGATCTGCAGGTACACCAAGTAGATGTCTCATGTGCTTATCTAAATGGCGCCATAATGGAGGATACTTATATGCATAAACCTGAGCATTTCGTGGAACCATCAAACAAAGGAAAGGTATGCAAGCTGAGAAAGTCGCTGTATGGTCTGAAGCAAGCAGGGAGGGAGTGGAACAGTAAACTGAATTCTACATTAAAGAAAATTGTTTTTTCTCGCTGTGATGCTAACTCGTCTCGTATATACGAGAAACAAAAGGGATGACTTCAACATCGTTGCAGTGTATGTCGACATTATTATTGCTTGCACAAATGAAATTTCTGTTTTTCGGATTAAGGAAGCACTTGCAGGCGCTTTCGATTTGGTGGACAAGGGGCCCGATAGATTGTTTCTTAGGCATTGAGATCAACCGTAATAAAGATACGGGATCGATTACATTATCTCATGAACAGTACATTCGAAACCTTTTGTCAAAATACGGCATGACTTCAACTAGGAAATGTAACACTCCTCTGGATCCGGGTGAACAACTGAAGAAATGTTCGAAGACTGATCCTAAAAATTATCAATCGTTGGTTGGATCCATGATGTATCTAGCTATTACTACAAGGACAGATATTATGCATGCTGTTAGCATATTATCTCAGTTTAATATTGAGCAACATAAAGAACACATGACCGCAGCTAAGCATTTGTTAAGATATTTGAATTCTACTGCTAATTTCAAACTTTCATTTAAGAAAACTAAAAGGCTGCTGAATGGGTATGCAGATGCTCAAGACCGAAGATTGTATACTGGCTACGCTTTTTTTCTTCGCTGGAGGGGCTGTGTCTTGGGAGTCGCGTAAACAGTACCGAAGCTGAGTATATGGCGTTGGTGGGGGCAACAAAAGAAGCGGTTTATTTATAAAGGGTACTAATTGAAATTGGATTTGGTTGTGTCGTAAGAGAACCAACTGAATTGTGCGGAGGCAATCTGAGCGCACAACACTTAGTAAGAAACCCCGTATTTCATTCTAGATCTAAACATGTAGACATAAAATACTATTATATCCGTGAAATATATAATAAATCTTTAATTACATTATGATATGTACCTACGTCTGAAATGACTGCAGATATTTTGACTAAAATTTTAAATAAATCAAAGCATTTAAAATTATTTGAGAAACTAGGCTTATCAGTTTAAAATTTGTTTTGAGAGATATTGTATTGAGAGGTAGTTTTGAAGATTAATTTATTTGGATTTACACACTACTGGCAACTCGCAACACACTACACTAAAACATTATTTATTTTTCTCTTATACTGCTTAATACCTTATTAATTGTTTAACTGTGCAACACTTATTCTTTGCTTTATCTACTTTATAATAAAACAGTTTTTCTTGTCGCACTCAATTGAGATCAAATGTCTATCAATTTTCTCGACAAAAAGAAGAGCAAAAACAAAAAAAAACACAAAAGATGCATAAAAGAAATAAAGAAAAAGCACACAGCGACAGCACAAAAGGTACATAGAGAGACAGATTTTGTCGCACACACACACAAAATTTCCTCGATTAACGCTGGGAAAATCCAACGATCTAGCTTCAACCGAACATTTTACTTTTTTCAATTGTATAAAATTTGTAGTTTTTTGCTTATTGTTCAGCTTCAGGATAACGTACAAAGATAATTTATAACTTAAAAATTTGTAAATTTCAGTTACAGTTTTATTATAGTAAGGATAGGATAGGATAAGATCCCTTTCAAATTATTCAATAAACGGAACACAGTTTATTAGAATGCTTCGATTTATTCGTAGGCTGATGATGCAAATCAAAGCTTATGGGTAGTCTAAAGATCATATTTGAATTATTATCAAATAAAAATTTTTGAAAAAATAATAGCCTGCCTGGAAATGAGTTATTTCCGTTTGAATTACAATTTGCCAAGCAACGA
The DNA here is from genome assembly GCA_916610125.1 of Cheilosia vulpina. Classification (NCBI taxonomy): domain Eukaryota; kingdom Metazoa; phylum Arthropoda; class Insecta; order Diptera; family Syrphidae; genus Cheilosia; species Cheilosia vulpina. Next base: position 59,951,657 of record OU744276.1, on the reverse strand, counting down.
AACAGTAATTACAAAAAGTAATTATATGGAAATGTGAAAATAAATATAATTTGATCTTAAAAAAATTGAAAACCGTTGACATTTTTGTACAGGAAAGCAGTCATGTGTAGGTGTATGCCCATACAAGCTAGAGGATTGGTGGCCGGGCATTATCAAATTGTTTTTTTTTTTGTAGCTCAGGCGCATTTACCTACAGGAATTGCGATAGTTTAACTGTCTTGAAAGAGATTCTTTATTCCGCCATTCGGACTAAAATAAATAATCTGCATAAAATAATTATAGGTCCCTCCCACTTGTCACAAAAATAAAAACACACAACATGAATGGTTGTAATAAGCACAGACAATACTGAGACCACCAACAACGGCTGATTTCCCTTTACTTGCCTACAAGCTATATTTTTATGGGGTGGCAAATTCTAAGTGCGCTAGTATTGTTACATAGAAATTCGTATTGATGTCACGTAACTTCAAAAATTCCGACTCACCAACACACTCGCACCTGACATATGCAACTTCCACTGTGAGCAAAGTTGCTGACAGCGTTCATAGAAATTTGTCCGTTAAATTTGAAATTATTCGTTAACTGTGGATAGTGTCGTTTTCCATTGGGACCAGCGGCAAGAGGATTACGAGTTGGGGGTCTCACTGTCTCAGTATGATTTGTTTATGGTAGTAAGCCTATGGTACCTACATAAATCTGTTGCGCTAACTATTTATTTTTTTTTATTTATTTTCTTTAAAAAAACTAAAAAAAAAACTTAGATCATGGTACTTCAAAACTGAAGTGAAGGCTCGATTCACTGAATGTATTGGATCTTAAAACCAGCTACTTCATTAGAAAGAAAATATAAGAAACTAGTCGCATCTCGGAAGGAAGCACATTCAGTGGGATGAACTTAAAAAGAAATACGTACGTCGATTCACTACGGCTCTAATATCAATTTTACCAAAGATTTACCTCCCCCGATTGTGCCACCAAGTTGAACGACTGCTCGATCTTCGATGGCACTTGAGTGCAAGAGTTCTGTCAAGTTTTAAAAATGCGGGTTTGTTTGAAATTATATATATATTTTTTCGTAGTTTTATGAAGGAGCAAAACAAACAAAATTTCCACAAAATTTGTAAAACGAAATATAGAAATACATACAGCCCAAAATTATGTTGCGCGCTCAAAATACGACAAAGCGCCTAATCTATCAACACTGCACACTGCGTGAAATAGATCTTGACGGTTATTCGACGAAGTTTTTCCGACGACCCAGAACTCCTTGACCTCTCCGGACTTACTTTAGTGGAGTTATTTGAAAGCAAACTGTACGCCAGCAGCCTCAGCGCTCAGCCCAAAGACCATTGACGAACTCAAGGCAAACATTCGTGCCGAAATCGTAAATACTCGAAAAACGCAAATACTTTTAACGCAGCAAAAAAGGTAACATTTTGCTTAGGTCAATAGAGGTGGAGGCGGCCACTTGATTAATGTTTAATTCAAAAATTATCCCAAATAAATTGTAAAGTACCAAATTAAATGAAAACACCTCATACATGGATGTTTCTTTGTTTTTTTTTTTTAAAGTTATTCAATATTCAGATACCGACATAGGGGATGGGCGTCCCAAATTAATATCAAACAATTGAGAAAATAGAGTTAATAAAGAAATAGGTTAATTGAATGCAAGGTTATATCCGACGCTTTCAGTTTTCACGAACGTTTCTTCAATTGATCAATCTCGAGCGACATTAGGCAATTTCTCTTTTGCCAACAATAGAATAGTACGAGATCCTAATGTAAAAAAAGTATCGAGATCCGAAGTGTCATCGTTTTCATAATTTATATGATTCCAAATTTATTATGTAACGAGTAGGTTATGAATTGCAACAAAATACGGTATACTATATTCAGTTCCCCAGAACTTAAAACTAACCTTCCAGCTTTGCTTTTATCCAAAGGCCATTTTTCCAATAGTTTTAACAGCTCTTTATATTTAATTGACATAGTAATCAAACGATCTATGCCAAATCCAGACAAATTTCATGCACAACCAAAAACCAAGCCAAATACCAAAGATAAATAGATAATTGTCCATATACAACCGAATAGGCAGCCAGCGCCAGGAACAAAATAATGGAACACAGAGTTATATAACTTTCCAGTGGAAAGGCGGGTACCTATTTACAAGCTGTTTTCCTGTAAAATTGATGAAGTCACGCACATATGCTCATTTCTTTTCTAGAACAAAGATAATGGAATATAGAGATATATATCTTTCCAGTGGAAAGCCGGCTGCCTACCAGAGATGAAAGAATAGAAGAGATGGATATCTTTCGTACGTCTTTCCCCCCAAAGCCATTTTTTTTACATTGTTGTTTTTGTAATTTCAATTCCCGTCTGTGAATACGTGTGAGCTACAAAAAAGCATGTTGCTAATGGCCGGCCAACATTCCTTTTGCTTTTATGGGCATCCCGCTGTTCAATGTTTTGTGTTTGGTATTGAAATTGTTTGGTTTTTGTTAAGGATTTGATTAAAATTAAAAAAATAATGACATACGCATTTTGGAGTAGCGAATTATTGCATCAATTCACGATCTCACATATACAAGAAAAGATATGAGCATAGGTGCGTGACTTCATGAATTTTACGGGCAAACAGCTTGTAGGCAGCTGGAAAGATATATATCTCTGTATTCCATTATCTTTGCTGCCTACAAGCTGTTTTCCCGTAAAATTCATGAAGTCACGCACCCATCCTCATTTCTTTTGTAGAATATGTGCGTTCATGAATTGAACTTTAATGCAATAATTCGCTAATCCGAAATGCGTATTTCATTATTTTTTTTATTTCAATCGAATCCTTAACAAAAACCAAACAAGTTCAATACCAAACACAAAACAATTGAACAGCGCGATGCCCATAAAAGCAAAAGGAATGTTGGCCGGCCATTAGCAACATGCTTTTTTGTAGCTCACACGTATTCACAGACGGGAATTGAAATTACAAAAACAACAATGTAAACAAATGGGTTTTGGGGGGATAGACGTACGAAAGATATCCATCTCTTTTATTCTGAATTGAACTTTAATGCAAGAATTCGCTATTCCAAAATGTATTCCATTACGAGGAGAATCCTTTTTTTTATTGGCCTTCGCAGCCACTTGCAAAATCTTAGTGGTGATCGTTGGGCACTGATCGCCTTTTGCTCTTACTTTTAGAGTTGTAATAAAGTTGATTTCGAATATCGTGCATTGCCTCACTTTGAGGACTTAAAAAAAATTCCACACGCTTTGCCTTATATTCTGCGTCATTAATGACCTCTGTCGATGTTGGCAAAAGAATGGCAGGAGCGCAAATCGACCCATCATCGGAGGCGGTTACTTCTTTTTCCCCCATTTTCCCATTCTACTACCCGTTTTCCTCGGTTACTGTGTTTGGATTCGCACTATCCCACTCTTATTACCGGAAAAATTTGAAAAACTCTGATTTCGGTTCCTGTTGTAGCCGGTCTCAGCACCCCTAATCAACCGAATTTTTCCACCCAAGATATCCATATCCGCTCCATCTACCTGTGAACTCAATCACCTTCTCAATCACCTCTTTAGCCTAGCCCTATTGTGAATGATATCGTTGCCGAATGGTAAACGTCAAAACAAAACAAAAACAAAAAAATTACTCGCAGTCGCATGCAGCACATGATTTGGGTGAGTTATTCTGTATTGTTTTATTTTGTTTTTGTCTAAATTTTGCTATCGTCTTCCCCTAGATATAAAGATATTACGACCATCAAGGAAAATAAACGCAACCGGGCATCCCTTTTCGGCCGGATATTCCGGCGTTCCACCGACAAAAGTGAGTAACACCATCCCTACCAGTGTCCCTTGCTTGCTTGACTTTTTAATTTATTTTTACAGGTAGCCGCAACAAAACACCCCCGCTGGCGGAATGCAAATAATGCCAGAGGTGGTGGCAACGGATAACTTTAGACTGGAGTAGTTAGCAACGTGGGGAAGAATCCCACTCCCAGCCGGGCATCACTCTTAAAGGTCAGTGTTCCTGCTGGTTACAGGGTTCTATAGGTAATAGCGACAGCAATAGTGATTTCCTTTTTGTTTCTATCGTTTAGGTCTGTGGCATTGTGGAGGAGCCGCTAGGTCCCGTGGTTGGACCTCTTTGCTCGGAAAGCAGGACTTATGTCCACAATCATTTCATCGTCTGGGTGAGTCTACATAGTACTTCGCGCATGCTTTACTAGTTACATATTTACACTTATGACCTAAGATACGGAAAAATAAATCATTCAAAAAAAAATACGCTCTACGACTTTTTCCATTGAGTGGCATTGTTGGGCCAATGTTCTGCACCCTTCGTAATTAAATAGGCCTAAAAATAATTAACAAATATATACATACATAGAGAAACAACTCCTAGATAAATAGATAACGTAGATAAGCAAATACTATAGGTGGATAAATAACAGATATAAATAGATAATATGGATGAATAAGTAGCAGAGATAGATAAATACATAATATAGATAAATAAATAACATAGATAGATAAATTATTTATATGAATAAATAATAGATAATTAAATAACATAGATAAGTACATCACGCAAATAAATCAATTATATGGATGAATAAATAACAGATAACTAAATAATATAAATAAATAAATAACATCGATAAGTAAATAATATAAAGGAATACATAACAGAGATAAATAAATAACTTAAAGGGATAAATAACATAAATAGATAGATAATACAGATGAATACATAACATAGATGAATAAATAATATCTGTTCATAACCGTGAATAACTACTTATTGTCTAATGACTAAATGGATAGACAAATAAATACCAAATATTTAACGAATACCCAATAAGCGCGTAAATAAATCCATAAATAAATTAATACGTAACCTACGATAATACATAAATAGATCAATAATACATATGTCCTTCACCATATATATTGCATATGCAGTACCTAAAGGCATTAACTAACAACGGAACGACGAAATAATATGAAGTGAGTAGTGTATTCTATCACAGATGGGATTGCATGAAGATTGCATAGACCTTTGTCCAACGGTCTCGTGCCTCTATTGCTTTAGGCCTTTAGCGTGAAAAACGCCTATTTTCTTTCCCGCGAGGTTTTTTATTTCATACATATTTTTACCGATCTCTCTTACTATCCGACACTTAGGACATAACTTAGCCGCGAGATTTTTAGACGCATCGCTCAGAACGAAGTTTCGTCGGTAGATTTCTTGTCCAGATACAAAACGTATTTTCCTGGTTCGCACATTATATGTTTTCGCGCTTCGTTCGTTGGCCCTCAGGATGTTCTCTTTTAATTGGTTACGCACACACTTCAACCGGTGGCGCCGGGAGAGCGTGAACATCTCGCTGAGGTGTAAGTCCCAATCACGTTGATCTTCCTTCAGATAGGAACGTATCGCGGCTAATAGCGTTCGGATCACCCTCTCCGACGCGTTGGATTGTGGGGCGTAATTAGCCGTGCGAAAATGACGAACTCCATATTTCGTTAAGAAGCTTTGGAACTCTTTGGCCATGAAATGTTTGCCGTTGTCGGAGTGCAGGATTTGTGGCACCCCAAACATGTCAAAAACGTCGTTCTGCAGGAATTTTATCACGCTTAAGGTGTTGGCGCTTCTAAGGGGTTTCAGCAACACATATTTCGACAAGTGGTCTAACACAACGAACACGTACGCGTTTCCGGCTTTTGACCTCGGATATGGTCCTAAGAAGTCAACATACATTTTTTGAAAGGGGCGACCGGTACAAAAACTATTACTTATCGGTAGACGGGTGACTTGATTGGATGACTTACACTGTTTGCACGTTTGACATGTAGCGACAAAGTTTCTTATTTAAACCGTCATGTTGGGCCAGTAGAAGTACTGCCGTATACGGTGCAGTGTTTTTGCCACACCTCCATGGGCTGCCTGCGGAGGCTCGTGAGCTCCGGCGATTATGGCATCGGGCAACCCAGAGGGTATCCTTAGTCGCCAAGTGTGCTAGACCAAGGTCTCCGCTCCTTCGGGCGCTAACGTCCGTTTGTAGACGAAGTTGTCTTCTACCTTCAGGTCGGGCAACTCATCTCGGTGCTCAATGACGGTAGCAATCAAACTCTGGTATTCTTCCGAGTCGAATTCCTCCGAGTTAAAGTCAATTAAGGGTGCCAATTTCTCTATCTCTAGGCCATCAGCGTGTAGTCGGGAAAGAGTGTCCGGAACCACTTTCAGCGTGCCTTTTCTGTGCTCTATGTTGAAGGTGTAGGCTTGGAGTTTAAGACTCCATCTGGCCAGTCTGCCGCTCAAGTCTTTCAGACCCATCAACCAGCGTAAACTGGAGTGGTCTGTGATGATGGTAAAATCCATCCCTTCAACATAGGGCCTGAATTTCTGAACTGATTTGACTGCAGCCAGACACTCCTTCTCCGTCACGCTATAATTTTTTTGAGAGCTTTTGTGAGAAATAGGAAATAGGCGATTCCTCATCCTCGTCGTTCTTTTGGAACAGTACTGCCCCGATTCCAGGGTCTGAGGCATCGCATTGAATGTAGAAACGCCGAGCGAAGTCCGGATGCATAAGCACCGGAGCCGTGGTCAAAGCATGCTTCATCTTTTCGAACGCTTCTAACGCCTCCTCCGTCATTCGGAACTTGTTCTGCTTCTTTTTAAACGTGTCCGTAATAGGAGCGGTCAAGCTGGAAAAATCCCGGATGAACCAAGAAGATGAAACACTGTTTCACTCTTATTTGTGTCCGCGCAACTACGGCAGTGGGTGTTATGGGGGATGCCAAGCTTGGCTGCGTGAGTTCCTAAGGGCCAATGACCCGTACTAATTGCCGTTAGTCTGGCGACATCTACACGCGTTCTGGCTTAGAGGTTGTTTGTTCTGGCACCATCATAGGTTGGCCAAATTTTTCTCGAAATGGCACAGCTCGTCAGGTTCAACCATCTGGTCTCCGCCCTAGAGGTGCAGTACAGGAGGATTTCTCCCTTAACGTATCCCAGCGGAGGGAAGACTTCCTCCGCTAGAGACACGCACAGAGTAGAGCTACGTATGGCAAGTTCATCAGCTTTCTCATTCTCCTCTATGTTCATATGGCCAGGAACCCAGACGAGAGTGATTTTAAACAGATCACAAGCCCTGGCAAGCGTCTCCCTGCAGTCCACAATAAGTTTGACTGTCGACGAAGATGCCTATATTTCTTCTGGGTGTCGTTACGTTACGAAGCAGTCTACACTCTTCCTTGATTGCAAGTACTTCTGCTTGAAAGACGCTGGCAGCGTTAGGGAGGCGGAATGATTTGGAGATGTCTAATTCTGCTGAGAAAATGCCCGTAAGCGGAGAAGTGAGAAGGTTGGTATTTTTGTTTTGGTGGTGAACAGTATCAGCTCAGTTTTGCTTGGGTTAACGCTAAGGCCACAACTTGTAGCCCAACCGCTAATCCTACCCAGAGCTCTTTCCATGATTTCACTTATCACGTTCGGAAACATTCCTGATACTAGAATCACCACGTCATCCGCATACGCAACGACTTTAATACCTTCCCTGTCGAGTCTTGACAGGATTTTGTTAAGTACCGTAATCCATAAGAGTGGCGAGATCACCCCACCTTGAGGTGTTCCTCTGCTTACTGATTTGGTTAAAAGATTTGCTTGAATGATCCTTGTTTTGAGCATGGAAATGATCCATGCAGTGACGAAATCCTCTACCCCCAGTTCTAAGAGAGATTCCTGGATCGATTCAGTATGGACGTTGTTAAAAGCGCCCTCTATGTCTAAGAAGGTAGCTAGGGTGCATTGGTGATGGGAGAGTGACCTTTCAACTGTACGCACAACTTCATGGAGAGCAGTCTCCGTCGACTTGCCCTTGAGGTATGCGTGTTGTGAATCACATAAGGGAGACCTTTCAAGGCCTGTTCTTATGTGAAGGTCGAGTATACGTTCTAATGTTTTACGTATGAAGGAGGTTAAGCTAAAAGGTCGGAAGTCCTTCGCGGATTCATGACCTCTTTTGCCGACTTTCGGTATAAAAACTACTCGGACAAACTTCCAAGACACAACTTCATGTGATTTAGTAAGATACTGCTTCTGTAAATTTTAACAAGTAAGGGTAGCATTATCCCTTCCTGTTTTTGCAGACTGATGGGGAGAATGCCGTCCTGCCCCGGTGATTTATACGGAGCGAAACTGTGAATGGCCCACGAGATCTTTTCCTTGTTTATAATGCGTTCAACTTCTTCCCGGTGCGAGGGAGAACTCCCCCGCGAATTGGACGGGATTACGCAGTGTTCTTTACAACCAGGAAAGTGAGTTTTGAATAGAAGCTCTAAGGATTCATCAGTTGATTCCGTCCAGGTCAATTCTCTTTGGGTTTCCATATGGGACTGGAGTATCTGCCTTGATACTGAGATTGAAGAGAATCCACTCGTGGTCCGAGAAGGACTTTGAGTCGGACACTCTCCAATTTTCAACCCTAACGTTGTCATTGCTTGTTTTAAGTGTAATGTCTAGCACTTCTCCCCAGCCATTATAATTTTCCGTGCTTGGAAAAATAAAGGTAGGGGTGTTACCCACATTACATACACATAGATCGGCAGTTAAAAGAAAATCAAATAAGGACTCACCTCGTTCATTTATTTCCTTGATGCCCCAAAGATGATGTCGAGCGTTAGCGTCACAGCCTATAAGCAGACTCCCTTGCCTGACTTGTATTTCTGCTGTGAGTTTCTGCACTTCTTCTGGCGGGGATGGTTTGTCGTGCGCCATGTGCGGATGATAGGAATGTTTTTTGATCCTGGGTGTGTTCTAATTTAACGACGGTTAAATCACCCGAGCTAAAGTTGTGACATAAGAAAGCGTTAATGTATTTTTTAGCTAAAATGCATGTTCTTGGCTTACCGACGTCTCTTTTGTAAAATAGGTTGTAGTTGTTATCTGAGAGGCCCAGTATAGTCGTGTTCTTGACCCAGGGCTCTTGAATGATGCCGATGTCAATGTATTCCTCTCCGAGGAAGACCAGAAGATTCTCCGATGCACATTTCGAGTGCTGGAGATTCGACTGGATGACTTTCAGTATATTATTGTTGTGGGTTGGAGGCGATCGCCAGTTCCTCCAACAACTTGTTGGCAGCGACGACATCGTCTGTGTCATCCTCGGGTACTGTCGATCGGAAGATCTTCAGTTTGGCAAGCCTTATGCCAAACCGTAGCTTAAAGCCAGCTGCTTCGAGTGCCCCTAGGCACTCCTCGTTAATTAGCAGGAGATAGGATAGGCTGTTTTTCTGGGGTTCCTCTGCCTTTATGACAGCCCAGTCGACCTTGTCCATTAGTCGGCATTACCTTTGGGCCGCGTTACATAGCCCAAAGGGCATGACCGTGAACTGCATCAAGGGTCTTCCCGGAACTGTAAATGCCGTCTTTTCCCTACTCCGCTTCTCCAGCGGCATTTGCCAAAAAGCATCTTTCTTACACTGGCCATCCAGTACGTATCGGGTAGCCGACTGACAATCCCGTCGATTTGGTTGAGAGGGTAGGCGTCCTTTTTAGTTACGGTATTCACCCCGCGGAAGTCAAGACAAAAGCGATTCTTCCCGGGCTATCGTATCAGGACTACGGGTGAATTCCACCGAATCTCGCTCTCTTCGACAACGCCGAGACTAATCATTCATTTATATACTCCTCGTATAAAAGGGCTTGTATTGCTGGAGAAACGGGGTAGAGACGCTGTTTTATGGGAGCCGCATCTCCGGTATCAATAACATGCTCTTCCAGATGCGTCCTTCCCAATCCGTGCTGCGTGTAGCAGAGGAATTTTCGCTTGACCGCTTCCAACTCAGACTGTTGCTCAAATGTCAGTTGGTGCTTATTGGGGACGTCGAGATGGCACTTATGAGGTGCGGAGCGATTTGTAACGCTTTCCAAAACTCGACGCCGAGGTATAGTTCTTGATTAAGGATTGGAACTAGGTAGAAGCTGACGTCGTGCTTTAGATTTCGGTACTCGACTGGAGCGTGCACTTTCCCTACTATTGACTGGTTTGCTGGCCTGAAAGTCCTCCCTTGAAAATTCTATCCCTAACTGTATTATAATTCTTCATCCTAATGTGTAACGGTTTAATCTCTACCCTATTTGTCTTGTGTTCTACTTTTACCCCTGGATCCCGTTGCAGTATTTTAATTTCGGAGCTTCCTGGAGAACTGAGCCTTTCTTCAGTTTGGCTTTCCTTTTCTTCCCTTCCTATTGATTGGGGGTTTGTGTCGAACGCGATTCCCCCGTCGACATCGCGCTCTGCGTTCGGTTTCCTGGCCACAGTTGTAGCAGAAGATGTTACGTATCGTTGACGGACAATCTACGAACGAATGGCCGTCGACCCTACAATTCCAGCACATCATCCGCCCGCCGGCGTACCTACGAGGAGCATTTGGGGGTGCACTACCGTAATGTAGCGCTGAAACCTGTTCTTCGGGATCGTAAGGTACTTCGTCGTGGTAGTCCAATTCATTCGCCGCGTATCGAGCGGGAGGTCTGTGCGGTCTGGGAACATCTCGGTTTGGGAACGCAGTCTTTGGGTCCTTACCTTAGCTGGTCCAGTGTGAATATGGCCATTGGGTACACAAATCGGCCCATCCTCTCGTTGAGATTCCGTTTTAAAATGGTCACCATTTCGCTCTCCGGAATTATTTTTTATTTTTATTTATTTGACGTCGATCCATGAGGTCGCGCATAATTTCGAAGTCGGCCTTCGAATTACGAAATTGTCGCATTAGGGCATCGCGCAATACCAACCAATCGGGACAATAGTTCGTACGCTGGAATTGCCAGTACCACTCGTAAGCGGTACCCGAAAGAAGCAGATGAAAATCTCTTAAGATTTCAGCCCAAGTGCAGTCGTATTGACGCTGCAACGTTTCGAGACGGAACACAAAATCTTCGACGGTGAGCGTTTCGGGTTTACCCTCAAAATTAATCGGGCCTCTGGGACCAGACTGAACGTATGAATCTGGGGGTCGCGGTGGGGGAACAGAGAACACCGGAGGATGCTGCATCATCTGTGGGTGCGGTACCTGCTCAGGGTGGTACGTGTGGTGATACGCCCGACCATGCCCGGATCTTCTGAGACCATGATTTCGGCTAGTGGAATGATTTGGGGGTGGATTGGACGGGGGAATCGTATTAGCATTTACGGGTGGGATTGCTGGTGGGGCCGAGTGTAAGCTATACAGGGGTCTAAGAAAAAAAATGAAGTATCTTATTTTATTTTGTAGTAGCGTCGGTACGCTTGCGGTTGCACGGCATGAACTCGTCCGTGGGGTGGGACCTTTCTACTATATACCCTATGCTTACTAAAACATCGTACCGAAATTAAGAGAGAAAGGGAAAGGCAAATGAAATTGTGATAGGTTAAGCTTAAAAATTAGTAATCACTCGAGGAAATTACGTTAAGTTATGATACAAATAAGAATGCACTATAATTAACCGATGAGATTCTTGATCTTTTTATGTAATTAAAACTGAATGTGATTGGGGCTTGATTGAAGAAATGGGTTGTGGGTGCTTAATGATTGGTTTCCTTTTTTTGTTGTTTTGTGTTGTTTTGGTGTGATCTTGCGGTATGAATGATGGCAGAATTGATGAGTTGTGCGTTGAGAAGGTAGGTGGATCCAATATTAGTTTTGGTGAATTTTGGTACAGTTCTGCAAAACTTTGGTAGGAGATTCCATAGGCTGGTTTGATCAGCGCGTAGCTGCACTGCGTGAGTGGAACTGCACGATGGAATAAGCCGATATGTATCGGGTGGGACAAAACTATATAATCCTCGGCGGATGTTAGTTTGTGACCATGTGGAGACACTTTGCTGCCGAATTCCTTTACAGGGAACTGTGGTTTGTTGTACTTAGTAGCCAAGTGGTAAAATGAACTACTGAGCACTAGTACACCAGGTTTTCGTTTTCAGTCGAAATTAAGCATACTATGCCTGTCAAAATTAGCAGATTACAGTCGACTATTCGATCATTTGATTAAAATAGCTTACCTTCGCGTGATTACGAATAATTACGTGGAATTTCGGCATACGCACGCTGGTCTGAGCAAACTATGGAGGATTTTGTCCACTGATCTAAAAATCTTTACTGCTTGTTTCCTACTCAGCTATACGCAATCAAACGTATGAATCAAAAATTTAAAGAGAAATCTAACCTCTAGGTAACTTACATCGTGATATGTAATTGTCCCGCCTCGGTGAAAAGTTTTTTGCAGAAAAGAAGGACAAATAGATAGGCAGTGGCTTAAATAGTTTTCGTTTGCGAAAAAAAGTGACTAAATGCCTTTCGACATCGAAAATACCACAACGAAATGGTATAAACCGCCATGAACAGCATTCATGCAAATGGATCCGGTTTCCGTGTCAGGTAGGTAGCTCGACGGTTGAGTTTAAAAAAAAACTGATTTATTTGCAGGCAAATAAAATTCAAACATTTTTTTTTTATTTATTTTTTTGTGTATAAATATGCCACAAAATCGTGAATTTCTGAGACTGCTATGGATACGAAAGGCACGAAGATCATAATTCATACACTGTATCGCTGTCAACATGTTGGATCCATGACCCTGACTACCGAGAAGTCTGTTCAGGTGTTATTTGCGCAAACCTTTGGCATGATAAACACCAATTCTTTTTCCGTCCAGATTCTCAACTTCATATAATGAGTTTCCTACTAACCCAACCACTCTGCATTTCAAAAACTTTGCACACAGCTTAGCGTTGATATTCTTTGTTGCATCGCTCAGAACGAAATTTCTTCTGTAGACTATGTCTCCAGGACTAAAAGATCTTTTCGAACTTCGTAGGTTATAGGTCCTAACGTTTCGATCGTAGGCAAGTTTAAGATTGTCTTTCATCTTATTTCTAATGATAGCAAGTTTGTCGTTCTGTGGTAGACAGTGCACTTCACCATCATCGAGGGCTCCAAGACTTCGTAACAGTTTATATACACTTGCATGGGTTGTCATATGCTGACCATACAAACAGTAATACGGAGTTACCCCAGTGGATTGATGTACCGAAGTACACAGGGCCTGTTGGATTTCGGATAGCAGCTTATCCCAGTCCTTTTGTTCTTTTTTGAGGTAAGTCCGTACAGCTGAAAGAATAGACTGGTTTTCTCTTTCCGATGCGTTAGCTTGTGGAGAGTAAACTGCATTACGTATATGGGTGCACCCGTACTTAGCAATAAATTCTTGAAAATCTTTTGACACAAACTGTCCGCCGTTATAGCTGTGCACAAACTCGGGCACACCGAACTGCTGGAAAATATTCTGCTCCAAGTATTCAACTACTGCGCCAGTGTTGGCTTTTCGCATTGCTTTAAGTTGTACGTACTTGGAGAATCCGTCTAACACTACGAAGATGAACGCATTGAATAGGGTCCCATGAAATCTATATAAAGTTTTTGAAAGGGACGATGTATTTCATGTTGAGACCCCATTGGAGGTCTAAGCGTCATATTTGGAGACTTGTTTTTCTTGCACTCAGTGCAGCCGTTTAGATAGTTACGAACATCTAATGTCATATTCGGCCAAAAATAGAGTTCTTTAAGTTTTGCTAGAGTCTTAACTATCAATATTAACTTGAACTTTTCTGGAACCCACAGCTTCCACTCGAACTCAGAATCAAGACTGTTACAACCTGCTTTCTTATAAGCAATACCATCTTTAACCTTTATGTCGGGGAAGTTGAGTGGATTCTGCGAGACAATGTTTACAAGATCGAGGTAATCGGATGACTTGAACTCAGGTGAATTAAGGTCAATGCAAGCAGATGTTGGATTCGCGGAGAGCTCTTCATTAAATGCACGAGAGAGTGTATCTGGCACAACGTTTTCTGCCCCTTTTCGATGCTGTATGTCAAAGGTAAAAGCCTGAAGTTTCAACGACCATCTAGCCAATCTGCCACTCAAATCTTTAAGGCCCATGAGCCACTTTAAGCTGGCATGATCGGTTACGATGGTAAAAGCTGACCCTTCGACATACGCACGGAACTTGCGTCACAGCTTGCACAGCCGCATAACATTCTTGCTTAGTAACGCTATAATTGCGTTGGCATGCGTTTAGTTTTTCTGAGAAGAATGCTATGGGCTTCTCATTCCTCTCGTCGTCGTACTGATACAAGACTCCTCCTATCCCATATCTAGATAAATCGAACTGAATGGTGAATGGTTTCGAAAAGTCAGGATTTGATAAAAGTGGTGCAGAAATGAGCGCATTTTTCAAGGCGTTGAAGGACATCAACGCATCCGGAGTCATTAGGAAGAGTTTGGTTTTCTTGAGGCTATCAGTGAGTGGACTAGCAATCGCGGCAAAGTTACGAATGAATCGTCGGTACCACCCGCACAATCCCAGAAATCTTCGTACTTGCTTTTGTGCTGTTGGCATCGGGAAGTCTTTGATTGCTGAAACTTTGTTTGGATCTGGTTTTATATGACCCTCTCCGACGATATACCCTAAATATTTCAACTCCCTGAAGCAGAAACTTGATTTTTCAACGTTTATCGTTAAATTCGCCTGTTTCAAACATTTCGCTACTTCTTCTAAGATTTTTATGTGGCTGGTAAAATCCTTGGACATGATTAACAAATCATCCAGGTATACAAAAACTTGTTCCCTAAGTGCACCGGGGATCGCCTTATCCATCAGCCGACACATCCTTTGAGCTGCGTTGCACAACCCAAAAGGCATGACGGTGAATTGATAAAGTGGTCTTCCCGGCACAGTGAACGCTGTTTTCTCTCTGGACTCTTCCTCTAGAAGAATTTGCCAAAATGCATCCTTAAGACCCACACTACTTATATAGTGAGTATCTTGCAGACGGCTTAGCATTCCCTCTATGTGAGGAAGAGGAGTTCACTTTTCGAGAGTCTAGGCAGAGTCGATTTTTACCAGGTTTTCTGATTAGGACGATGGGTGAACTCCAAGAACTCATACTCTGCTCTATCACTCCCAAAGAAAACATGCTATCTAATTCGTTGTAAATCATTTCCTGAATTGGAGTCGAAACTGGATAGTGCCGCTGTTTGACGGGCTCGGCATTGCCAGTGTCCATGATGAGCTTCTCGAGTGAAGTTTTACCTAACCCGCGCTCAGAGAAAGAAGGAAACTTTGATATTGCTTGTCTTAAATGTTCAGCTTCGCAATCGGTTAACTTAAGCTGCTGCCTCTCCGCACTCTTTGACTTTATCTCAGAATTTGGATCCTCAGCTAACTCGTTTATAATATGTGGTGCAATTTTGAATGTTTGCCAGAAGTCAATGCCTAAGTAAAGAGACTGAGATAACGATGGTATTAGATAAAAGTCCAGCGTTTCCCGCTGATTATTGAAAATGACTTCGGTGCTTATTCGGCCTATAATTGATTGCTGTTTTCCATCGGCTGTTCTGATGAACGAAGAGAATTCAAGGATTGGAATGTTCAGCTCAGTAACGGTTTTCAAACAGTCTTTGCCGAGGAACGAAATGCTTGCTCCGCTATCTAACAATCCGATCATCTCTTTACCCTGCATGTGACCTTGGCATATGGTCGGGAATCTACAGAACTATTCAAGATACTAGAAGAAATAATTTGCTTGAAGATTTTTCGATTTTTAAAACGCAAGCATGTTTTCAAAAATTTGTTTGTATCTTGGATATTCTTAAGTTCTTCTATTTGCATTATTTTTGAACGAAGTTGATTGTATTGTTTTAGTCGGTTTTCATATGACTGCTTTCGAAACATATGTTCTTTTAATTCATTTGAAGTAATATTTATCTGATTTTGAAAAGGTGTTATGAGGTCAAGGTTGGTGTTTGTACATGCATCAACCATGGTTAGTCGGGGCCGGTTTGAGTCGAACGAGCCTCCCCGTAGCTCATCTCGTTGGATTGCGGGTTTTCCCGTGAAGTATTGCATCGGGTACAATCTACAACCGTAAACCCGTCCGAACCACATCTATAACAGAAAAGTCTGTTAATCGGCGACGAACAGTCAGCAAAGAAGTGACCTTGGCGTTTGCAGTTAAAACAAATTGGCATTTTGGGTGCAGAAGGTTTTATTTGTTTGCCCTTCAAAGGTACTCTGCCAACAGCGCCAGAAATCACTGAAATATTAAATGATTCCTTCTCCGCACACTGATCCTCTCCATCCTCGAGTTCATGAACTGTATGATACGGCATACTTCGGTTTTGCGAATTGAATCGGGAATTGATCATCCGTTCGGTTTTTCTGCACTCGTCCTTGAAGTGCTCGAGAGTGTAGAATTTCATTGGATAAATGAATTGCATTCATTTTGAGTTAATGTTCGATTTAAGAATTTGAATTAAATCGTGGTCTCTCATTGGTTGGCGCAATTGATTTTTCAGCTGGTGTATTGAATTGTAAAATTCTTCGAAACACTCCCGCGGTAATTGCCTTCTCTCCATTAGTTGCTTTATAATTTCTAAATCATTTTCATGATTTCGAAATTGTTTAACCAAAGCTCGACGTAAGCCTGACCAATCATCGCGCGGATTGCTTCGAATATTCTGCCAATACCAATCCTGAGCGACTCCTTTTAACAAGTGATGGAAATGCATCAAAACGTCACTCCAGGATGCATTGTAGTTAGTTTTCAAAATATCTACCCGATACACGAAATCTTCAACATGTTGTATCGCCGTTCGCCGTGCTTTCCTGTCACCAGGAGAAGAGCGAACTTGCGGAGAGGTTGAAAGAAAACAAAGTATTAATTTTTTATTAGAAAGGCCCGCTGTCTATAGCTTGGCTGCGACCTTTACTAATAGTATATTTTATTTTAATTAAATCAATATAGTAAGGCCCGCTGTCTATAGCTTGGCTGCAACCTTTACTATTCAAAAATCAATTAACAACTCTCTGCCTGACCCTTTCAACCACTCCTTTTTATATTCATTTTAACAGTTAAATTCCCCTCCAATCACTTGGAATCAGCAACCCAAGACAATTCTTATCCCAAAAACCTATTTTCGTAATCATGGTGCCCAAAGCAATATCCAAAGAATATGCTATGCCATCAATGTGTCGCAACATGTCATTGGCACTTCGACCATTCTGAGTTGAACCCGAAGTGAGTCAATGCGCTATCAGCATTACCCATGTCATTAGCACTTGTGTTCCTTTCCGTGTTCCCAGCGGTCGCCATGCGTCACCATTCATTGATACACGATACCCATAGTATACTCGTACTCGTAGTATGTAGTATATCGTATGAGTGTGCCTGATGGGTATAGTATGTCGCTTGGGTACCAATATGCAAGTGTTGCATTTTGGTGTTTACGGAATTGAAGTGGATTGCGCAAGTGAAATGCATTAGCGCGATAGTGACCTAGTGCCGACAAATTTATAGGTCATTTGTTTTATACTTTATGTGGACGTATATATTGGATTACGAAAGATAGAGTTTAGGGTAAAGATATCATAGTGGATGTTGCTGTGAAAGGAGTTGTGTGGGAAAACAGAGATAATTATGATGGGATATTGTGGGATATGTAGCGTGGATACTACATCCCATCCCCCTAAAAAAAAGAAAATTACTACCTTGAAGAGGTTAATTTTCTGTGGAGTCGTAGTGGGTGTAAGGTACAGGTCAGTTGATTATTAGTTTTTACTTATTATCTATTACAAAAAGATAATGATAATTTTATAAAATGGGTTACATATAATTTTTTCTTAAATGTATAAAAAATTTTTTTCTTTTTCAGAATTATTACGTAAACAATATATTTTTAGTTGTAAACAATTTGTAATATAAAAGTAATGTTTATGAATCGTAAGAAGTAATTTTATATTATTAGATACTTTTCTATTACAAAAACTTAATGATAATTTTATAGAATGGGTTACATATATATTTTTTTCTTAAATGTATACAAAAAAATTTTCTTTTTCAAAATTATTACGTAAACAGTATATTTTTAGTTGTAAACAATTTGTAATATAAAGGTAATGTTTTATGAATCGTAAGAAGTAATTTTATATTATTAGATACTATAAATTATGTTTTTACAAGAATAATGGTATAAATGTATTGTAGTTATTTTTGTTTTGTTTAATTATTTGCAGTTTTAAGTTTTATTAATTTCCAAGTGTAATGGTAGGAGTCTCAATATCATTGAGTGTTTTGGGATTGGTTTTGATTTCGGAAGTGGTTTCGGGAGTAATGGAATCATGTTTGAACCTGTACTTAGTGTACTGTTTGTAACAGAATAATGTTAGAATTAAAGCGATGATAAGGTAAGTAGAGACGTAGTGGTGGATATTATGTTTGTCTAGTGGTATCAGGGGATCGTCTTCTAAGTTTTTCATGAGATTTATGCTTTCAGAGAGTGCATTTAGATCGTCCTGGCTTGAGAATTTTACGAAGGATGGTTTGTTAGTTTCGTTCCAGGGTCTACTGGTATGATTTGTGAGGATAGTGGAAATGTTAAGGGAGGGGATAAAAATGTTGTGGATGTATGTGGTTTTTTCCTTATGTGATCGTATGGTTAGTTCCTTGGTTTTGAGGTAGCAATCTCCAGAAATTAGTAATGTAGCTGTGTCTTTTAAAGAATAGGTCGTGAGGGTGTCTTGACAGATTTCGTCAAAAGTATACTCATTGATGGTTGAGAATAACCATTTATTAGTTTGAGACAATTGTATCCAAACCGTTGGGATGTTTGATTCCCTTATATTGCAGTTAGTGGGGTATGTGTTTGTCCTTTGGAGTATTTGGATTTCACACGGAGGGTTATTGGTGTTTTTACAAAAAGAAACTAATTATTATCCGGCTCCCATACAACTGTGTCGGTAGATTCGTACCCGTCTTCTGAATCATCTTCGTATTCGACTCGGTGCGGTGGGTTGCGTATCGCGGGGTTCCAACGTCGTGGGAGTGGACCTTTCAGTATATAAGTGGGACAGAATTCTAGTTCGTAATCTTCTTCTCTTATACCAAAGCTTATTGTGTCCCCGAAATGGAGCTTCCTTATAGTACAAGGGGTGAGTCTTTCCCCATTGATATAGGTTCCACGTGAGATATGGTGGTCCGCTATGTGTACTCTTTGATCGTTGAGGTCTACGTGAATTGCTGATTGACCAGGGGACACAAGCGGAGTAGACAGTTCTATGTCATTTGGATATCCCCTGCCTATCTTCGTGGTTCCGCGGCGCAGACGGAGTTCTTTTTGTGAAACTATATTAAATAGTGTCCATTCCGAATCTGGCTCGTAGTATATCGACTCCATCTTCTAAAAGAAGAGGATTGGGAGTAATTAAATCGGGGTCTCGGCAATATATTTGTATAATCTAAGCTTATCTGAGTGTGTGGGAAAGTATATAATGGTCTTATTCGTGGTAAAACTGTAAATTATTGTTGTGTATTAGTTTGGACTTGTTTTTTATTTTAATTATGGTGTTTTCGTTGGATAGGATTTTTATCACTTCGAAGGGACCTTCCCATAGAGGGGATAGTTTATTCTTTCTAGCGTTATTTCTTAGCAAGACCTTATCACCAACATTAAAGATTTTGGGGTTGGTTTTCTTGTCAAAATAATTTTTCGAGTTCTCTTTTCGTTTGTTTAGTATTACTTTAGCTGCTTGGTACCCATGTTGCAATCGTGCCTTTAATTCGTTTGCATAATTATCATAATTATACGAAACGTTTGGTTGTTGTGAGAGTTTGCTAGGTACGTTGGCTGGATAGCCGTAGAGCAATTCATATGGCGTAAAGCCTGTGCTTGAATGGGGAGTAGTGTTATACACGAACATCGCGTAAGGAATCCACGTGTCCCATGTAAGTGGATCTTGGTTGACGTAATGTCGTAAATACTCAATCAAGGTTTTGTGGCTACGTTCTAGTGCTCCATTTGTTTGGGGGTGATATGGGGTTGTGTTTAATTTTTTTATCTTCATAAGTGAACACGTTTCTAAAAACATTTTACTTAGGAAATTCGCACCTTGGTCCGTTAACAGTGAGAATGGAATGCCGTGTCGACAAACAATGTTTTCGACGAAAATTCTTGCAACTGTTGGAGCTTCTGCGTTGGGTATTGCGTATGCTTCTGAGTATTTGGTAAGGTCATCTTGAAAGGTTAAAAGATATTTACGGTCACTATAACTTGTTGGCAAGGGTCCAACTATGTCTAGAGCTATCCTTTCAAACGGTCTTGAACTAGTAGTCGTAATTTTCATGGGTATGGGCGGATTTCGCCTGCTCTTATTAACCTGGCATGAGGTGCACTTTCTAATATGGTCAGTAATATCTTGTGCCATTGTGGGCCAGTAGTATTTTTCTTTGATTCTTTTTAGGGTGCGTGAAACTCCTTGGTGACCTCCAAAAGGTGAATCATGGTATTCAAATATGATTGTTTTGATACTTTCTTGGTCGGTCAAAGTGACTCTGTCGTTGCTGTATAAGATTATTTCGATATCATTTTTATCAAAAACTTTTTCTATCAATATTTTGATGGTAGTTTTCATGTTGATACCTACATTTGGGGTTGTAATACCTATTGATTTTGGCTGGTTCTTATTTATGATGTCCCTTATTTTAATTAAACATTTTTCGGTTATTGATTCGTCTTTGTGACTTCTAAATGGTATAGGTAGTGTAGTAACATACCCGAATTTGGTTTCGGAAATGTTTGCTATATCAGGTTTAACGAAGTTTGGTATTAATTCTTGGAGATCTTTTTCTTCTGAAGATTCTACTAGAGGCAGTATTATTACTTTAAAATTTAGGTTTTTGTCTTGATATACCGTACCTTTCTTTTCTATCAAGGAAAAGCTGGAAATTGTTTGTAATTCGTCTTGGTTACTTTGTGGCGAACTATCTTCTTCAAGTATTTTCTTTTGGTTACGCGTGATCGCCATGACGTTGTTACTCTGATTGCTAGGTATTCGACTTAATGCATCTGCGTTAGTGTTGCATTTTCCTGATTTATAAATGATTTTATACTGGTATTCCTCTAACAAAATTCTCCACCGTGCTAATCGTGAAGTCGGATCCTTAAGGTTCATTAGCCATTGTAAGGGCCGGTGATCGGTGTATATGGTAAACTTGGTATTGTAGATATATGGTCGAAACTGTCTGATTGCGAAGATAATAGCCAATAATTCCTTTTCAGTTGTTGTGTATCGTGTTTCAGCACTGTTTAGTGTCCTGCTAGTGAAACAAATTGGTTTATCCTGTCCTATCGCTCCTTGTGATAAAACTGCTCCTAGTGCCAAGTCGCTTGCATCTGTTGTTACTACGAATTCTTGACTGAAGTCTGGGTAAGCTAATATAGGAGGGTTAACTATTTTTTGTTTTAAGGTTCTAAATGCTTCGTCGCAAAAGGCGTCCCATACGAAAGCAATATTTTTCTTTAAAAGATTAGTTAAAGGTTTGGCAGTTCTGGCGAAGTCAGGGATGAATCTTCTGTAATACCCGACAAAGCCTAGGAATGATTTTATACCTTTTACATTTGTCGGTTGTGGATAAGTGGTAACTGCTTTTATCTTCTCTGGGTCCGGCATTATGCCGTTTTCTGTGATTACATGTCCCAAGTATATTAACTCTTTTCTGATGAATTGGCATTTTTCTGGCTGAAGTTTTAGATTATGCTCCCGCAGTCGGTTGAGCACTTTTATAAGCCGATTATTGTGATCGTTAAGATCGTATCCGTATATAACTATGTCGTCTACGTAAACAAAACATTCAATTCCTTGAAGTCCCATTAGTACGTTGTTCATTAGTCTCTGAAATGTGGCAGGAGCATTTTTTAGACCGAAAGGCATACGATTGTATTCGTAGTGTCCAAACGGCGTGCTAAATGCCGTTTTGTGCTTGTCTGCTTTGTCCATAAGAATTTGGTGGAAACCTTTGGCTAGATCGAGAGTGCTAAAATACTTTGCCCTTCCCAATTGATCCAAAATATCTGTGATATTGGGTAAAGGATAAGCATCTCCCACAGTTGCTTCGTTTAATTTTCTGAAATCGACAACAACTCTCCAGCGTTTAGTACCATCTGGACCTGCCTTTTTTGGGACTAATAGCAGTGGTGAATTCCAAGGACTATAGCTTGGTTGCACCACACCATCCTGTAACATTTCATTTACCTGTTTGTGTATTTCCTCCTTAGTACTGTCTGGGAGGCGATATGGTTTAATGAACAAGGGGAGTTTTCCTTCGTCGGTTATTATTCTGTGTTGCGTAGTGTCGGTATAAGTAAGGTGGTCGCCATCGAGGAAGAATAAGTCGTTGTATTCCCGACAGATGTTAAGAACGGACCCCTTTTCTTCGGTATTACAATGCTGGAAGTCTAAGAGTGATTCTAATTTCTTTAAACGGTTCTTTACTGGGTCTCTTAACCTGTCTGCTTTGACTATTTCAAATTCGTTTAATTTTTCCCATCTTGGTCTTATATTGTTAAGACTTACTTCTTGGTCGATGTCTAAGGTATTCATCATGAGTACTTTGATTTTGGAATCCTTAGGTTGGGTTATTGTTTCACCTACGTATATACCTGGTAGGATTTCTTCTTTCTGTATTATTATGTCTTCGTTTACTTCTTTCTCGCTGAATGGAATGTCCACTACTTGACGCATTCGTGGCATTAACCTGATGGAGTTTTTTGTTTCTTCTTTGTTATTGAGGGCTGCTTTAGTTTTTCTGCTATTTACTTGGATGTCTCCAGTTCTATTTTTGACTGGGATTTCGTTTATATTTTTATTTGTAGGTTTATGGACTTGTGGATGAGGGAAGATATCAGAGATGACTTCCTTAGTGTCGTTTTTTGCAGAATCATCTGTTTTATTCCGTTGATAACCGGAACCAGATTTAGATTCCCATGCATGATTTGTATTATGGACCAAATCAGTATGGTTCGACTCTTGGACGCATCGTCTATCTTCTTTCTTGCTAGATCTACCCGTAGGTAGCACCTCGTAAGGTGTAGCATTTTGCTCCTCTTCTGTTGCCTCTTTTACCTGTTTAAGTTTTACATATACGTATTTATTTATATATTTATTGCCCTTTTTTAATTTTGCTTCTAGTTGACCTTTTCCATAGTTCACGTTACATTCGAATTTAGTTAGGAAATCGTTTCCCAGAATGCCGTCGTATGGTAGGTTTATTTCTTTGCTCATTATTTGGAAAGAATGTTTCAGGGATATGATACGTTCATCAGTTTCGAATTCCAATATTCCTGACCTTTCTCCAAGTGTATTTAGAGCGTCTCCAGCAATTGTGGATATGACACATTGCGTATTGTTTTCTTGTCTTAAAGAGTGCTGCGTTCCTTTTATTAGGCTTATACCGGCGCCTGTGTCAACGAGGAACGTAGAATTTTTTTTATCCGATGGCTTGAACTTGATGCATATCACTGGCTCCTCATATTCGGGACAGAATGATACGATCATATTCAAGTCTACATTCGGTTGGGGTGTACGTCGGCTGTTGTCACAACTCGGGAGGTGTCGACGTGGTTCGCCTCCCGAGGGGTGGTGTTTTCCGAATCATTACCTAAGTTATGGGGGGCACTGTATCTTACGTCACGATTTCTGCCGCGAGGGGGGTAATTGGAGATGTTGGGGTTTGGTCTGTTGTTATTTTGGGAGCTATCTGTATTATTAATATTATTAGTATTGTTATTTGCCGGAGGTCTAATTTGCGCCAATCTTACTCGGCACTCATTATGACTGTGATTATAACGATTACAATAGCTACATTGTAACCGCTGAACTTCTCTTTTTACCTGTTGGGGAATGAATTGGGGAAGGTTTTGGTTGCGGTAGCAAGTCGCAGCAGTGTGTCCTACCTTATTGCAGGTTTGACAGACTGGAGAACTAGTACGACCTGCTGTAAGAAAGCAAGTACTTGAGGTGTGGCCCACTTTGTTGCAAGTTTGGCAAACAGGTCTTTGACGATTGGGATATTCTCGGTTGTGCGAGGTGAAGTTTGTCGTGTGTTCCATTCGAGCTGAATGTTCACTAGCATAAGCGATGGCCCTTTTGAGGTCTCTTTCGCCATGTGCTTGGACGATCAATTTTAAGTTGTGGCTTTTTATTCCGTCCTCAAAAGCTTGCACTGCCTGCTTTTCATTTTCCGAGACTAAATACCTTCGCACGGCTTCCTCTCTAGTACTGAAAAATGTGGCTGAATTTAGCGAATTTAGTAACCGTAATATTCGATCGCCAAATTCTTTAATGGATTCCCCATTTTTTTGTTTAGCATTTGTCAATGCTCTTTGTGCAGAGGAACGTGATTGTTCTTCTTTAAATTGGCTTTCTAGCTCGCTCACTAGATCGTCCCATTTATTTAAAGTGGTGAACTGAGTAAGTTCAAATGCGGGTCCTTGGAGTCTAGTTTTAACAACTTCAAGGAACAGTTTATGTTCTGCATCTGTTTTGACAGATGAAAAGAGAACATTACCACAAGCGGTGAACTTGCTAAGTTCGGCTGGGTCTCCGTTGAAGGTGGGGACAATGTTGTATATGTCCCCGAGACTAATTTTGTACTCCATAAGGGTGTCAGGTGAATTTGTTTGTTTGAAAAAGGGTAATTCTTGAAGTAGCTGTACTCTTGCAGCTCTACTTCTAGTTATTATAAACGGAATGGTGGTTGGTTGAGGAAAATTTGGATGACCGAAAGGGGAGACTTAAAATTGCAATTACAAATTTTTGTATTTATTGTGATAAAATATATATATGTTTTTAGGTAAACTTAATAGTAGGGCTACCTTATGATGTTCTTCTTTCCTTGGTGGTGGATTTTTTTCTTGCTGTGTTGTCGTCTCTTGATGTGGATGCGCCAGGCAAGCTTCACGCCCTAAAGCTGAGGTCTCCTGGTCTTTTGTTGCTGCTTTTTAATTTTCACTATATTTCTGGTGTAAGCCCCAGATACGCTTCACAATATCATTTTTTTTTTTTTTTTCACACTTTTTTTTTTTTACTCCTGGTGTATAGCCCCAGTACGCATCGAGTGTTTACTCGTTTTTGGTAGAGTGGATCCCTTTTACGTGGATCCCACCGCTGCCACCAAATGTTGTATCGCCGTTCGCCGTGCTTTCCTGTCACCAGGAGAAGAGCGAACTTGCGGAGAGGTTGAAAGAAAACAAAGTATTAATTTTTTATTAGAAAGGCCCGCTGTCTATAGCTTGGCTGCGACCTTTACTAATAGTATATTTTATTTTAATTAAATCAATATAGTAAGGCCCGCTGTCTATAGCTTGGCTGCAACCTTTACTATTCAAAAATCAATTAACAACTCTCTGCCTGACCCTTTCAACCACTCCTTTTTATATTCATTTTAACAGTTAAATTCCCCTCCAATCACTTGGAATCAGCAACCCAAGACAATTCTTATCCCAAAAACCTATTTTCGTAATCATGGTGCCCAAAGCAATATCCAAAGAATATGCTATGCCATCAATGTGTCGCAACATGTCATTGGCACTTCGACCATTCTGAGTTGAACCCGAAGTGAGTCAATGCGCTATCAGCATTACCCATGTCATTAGCACTTGTGTTCCTTTCCGTGTTCCCAGCGGTCGCCATGCGTCACCATTCATTGATACACGATACCCATAGTATACTCGTACTCGTAGTATGTAGTATATCGTATGAGTGTGCCTGATGGGTATAGTATGTCGCTTGGGTACCAATATGCAAGTGTTGCATTTTGGTGTTTACGGAATTGAAGTGGATTGCGCAAGTGAAATGCATTAGCGCGATAGTGACCTAGTGCCGACAAATTTATAGGTCATTTGTTTTATACTTTATGTGGACGTATATATTGGATTACGAAAGATAGAGTTTAGGGTAAAGATATCATAGTGGATGTTGCTGTGAAAGGAGTTGTGTGGGAAAACAGAGATAATTATGATGGGATATTGTGGGATATGTAGCGTGGATACTACAAACCGATATACTTTTGGATGAGCCATCGTAATCGTAGCAAGGATCCATCAGTTGACCTTGGTTGACTTCCCCTATCATTAGGATATGCTGCGTCCAAACGCACGCTATGCCGAGAATCATTATTGGAACCTTCGTCTGGTTGATCATTATTAAAACCATTTAAATGTTGTTGATTTTGAGGATTCATAGGTAGAACAGATTCCTTGATGTTAAAATTTGAATTGAGGAATGGTTGTAGTGCCTTGTCTATATTTGTTTTTATTAATTTAGGAATCAAGTCCCCTAACGAATTTTGTACGACTTTTTTTATATCTTCATCCAGCTGTATCATTTCTGGTGCGTTGCTGGAAATGAACTGCGTATGTGATACATTATGCAGTAGATCAGCTGGTCATCTACCAGCTGATCATCATCAAAGTTTTAATAATCAGTTATTAAAACCCCCCTTGATCTAAGCACATGTTTGGATCATTAAGAGAGAGCTGCGAATTTAGAGACATTCTTGTAGGAGAGTGTCTAACAGCTTGGAACTTGGTATGGGAAATGGGTGTGTCCGAATTATTCATGGTCTGAGAACGTGTGGTAATTCCTTTTGACGGCTTAGGAATAGTACCGTTGCCTGTTTTGTTTTTGTTCATTTTATATTTTGATTCTAGTTTATTTAAGAGAAACCAAAGTGGAATATTAGGAGTACGATATAAAAGGAGTATTGTTTTGATTGTTGGTAAATGAGAATTTTAATTCATTAAAGTCGTCGTTGAGACTTTTGCTTAATTGAAATGTTTGAGAGAGTGCATAATAAGAAGTTCATATTAATAGAAAGAAAAGGAGAAATTAAAATGTTTTGGTGAATGAGAATTTGTTGACTATTTTTTTTTGTCGTTTTCGTTATGCTCTGGACTATTAGGCGATTCTCCCTAACGACTCAGGAGAAATAAACGAAAACATTTGTAACTGAAGGCAAGTGCCTATGGTGACGCAAGCTCTTTTGATGACCTTATAAAAATTACCTACTAAGTATGCTTGGACTCATATGCGATAATCCTTAGTATTCACTTGAAGTCAAAGTCAACTAGTTCTTGACTAAAGAATTGCATTTCAGATTTTCCAGTGCGCAAAGGAATGGTCTGAAATACAAATTAATTACCCAAGCTTCCGCAAGAAGGCTGGTTTTGGTGATAATGTACACGATATGCATACGGATTGTATTTGTACGCCAATTAAAAAAAAATATGTTGAAATGAAATGTACATTTATTTGGATGCCATTTAAAAAGCAAAGCTATTGTTTCTAGGCTTGGCATCTTTGAGCTGCAAGTTGGGCGCCATTGTAAGCTATACAAGGGTCTAAGTGAAGTATCTTATTTTATTTTGTAGTAGCGTCGGTACGCTTGCGGTTGCACGGCATGAACTCATCGGTGGGGTGGGACCTTTCTACTATATACCCTATGCTTACTAAAACATCGTACCGAAATTAAGAGAGAAAGGAAAAGGCAAATGAAATTGTGACATAAGGTCAGTTTATTTCTGCACAGCGGCAGCGTAATTATTGCATAATGAAAAGGCGCGTATTATGAACGTTCTTATTATTTGATGGTGTCCTGGGTGTTTTGTGTAAAACCGTGTCGAACTGTTCAAAAATATAAAAGGAAATATTCTTCCCGTTGTAACTTTATTGTAAAACAGTTGAAATGAAAAAAAAACGCACAGTAATTTTCGTCAACGTTATAATTGCGGGTTTATTACGAATATGAAATGTTTTGAAAAAATTATTGACATTTATACTTTTTCCTTGTGTACAAATTAGTGTAGACTTTATGACAAATGTCAATTACAAGCTTTAGGCTCTAAATACAATGGCTATTACTTAAACTTGACAATTTTACTTTATATTAATTAATTTTATAAACATCCTCAACATTTACCCCCACAGTGAACTCTGTTCGCAACAAGATCGGCTCATCAAGTAATGAAAAGTGGCATCACTGGTCTTCGATAAGATTCGATAATATTTTCGCCTCATCTCTGGAATTGATCTGCTATCGTCTCTGCAATTGTGATTTGCTCTTCTATGGCGCTGTTAAAGAAACAATTAGTGTAACAGAGAAAGACATAATAACAAACAAACAACGTTGACACAATGGTAGATATGTTTATGACTGCCTAATTGAAGTGAGTAAATTGCCTTATGCCCTTACTTGCCGTTTCTTTCCTACTACATACATTGCTTAGATTTTTTTTTTGTATTATGTTTATGCCATTTCCATATCGCCGTGATTTCTTACGTTTTTTGTTTTCGGTGGAATCATTTTGTTGAAAAAGTTGTGTTTTTAGTGCAAATTGTTGGGTGTTTTAGTGATTTTCAGGTGAGTAATTCATGTTTTGAAAATATTAGTATAAAATATAAGTGATTTAGTGTAGTTTTAGATAATTTCTGTTCTGTTAATTTTGTTGCATCATGCGGTGGATTTATATATGTGTGTGTGGGTGTACTATTCCAAGGGAAACTGCAATCAGCAGCAACGAAAATTTTGAAGAATGAATGGGCTTATAAATATGTTATATGATATTTCGATTTGAGTGCATTTATGACTTCATTGAGTGGACTGTATTATGATGTGTAGTGTTGATGCGGAAGGGAAATTTCCGAAATGAGAATTTTTAGAGTTGTGTTGATTTTGGTATATTTTGTAATGTAGTATATTGTATATTTTAATAAATATAATTTTGTGTTTGTGTAGAGGTGCATTTGTTTGTGTAGTGTTGTGTTGAATAAAAAAAAAATTAAAAATTATTTGTATTAATATTATTTTTTTTGATATTTTACTTGTGAGAAAGTGTGTGTATGAAAATGTATGTGTGTTTTTTTGTGATAATTTATTAATTGTTTTGGAAAGAAATGATTTATATTAGGGATTGTTCTGGGGTTATTTTGTTGCTAGGAAGCGGACATATTTTTGTAATTGGTCGTTTTAATTCACCGGTTTGTGTTTTTAAAGTTACGACGCGTATTAAATTATCCGATCCAGGGTGTAGCTTAATAATACGTGCCATCATCCACTTTGATGGTGGTAATCTCTCGTCCCTTATTAGAACGAGATCTCCTAGCTCTGGGTTTTCTGCTGTTTTCAGCCATTTTGGACGCTGTTGTAGACGAGCTAAATACTCTGAACTCCATTGCTCCAAAAATGTTGATAGAGTTGCTGAATCCTTTTCCAGCGGTCATTGTTGCATATTTTCTCCTCTTTAGTGTCTGGCTCTGGCACGCTTTGTATGGGTTCTCCTATAAGGAAGTGTGCTGGAGTTAAGGCGGTGAAGTCGTCGGGGTTACTGGTAAGGGGACACAGTGGCCTAGAGTTGAGAGAGCCTTCTATTTGTATCAGCAATGTTGAGAGCTCCTCAAAAGTAAGAGTAGAATTACCATATCTTTTTAAATGATATTTCACTGATTTAACCCCAGCTTCCCATAAACCTCCAAAATGTGGAGATGCTGGAGGAATAAAATTCCACTTCGTACCTTCTGCTAACAAAGCCTCTGCGACATGCTTCTCATTGAAATTGGCTGCTTTTCGAAGATTTTGCAGCTCCTTAGCAGCACCCACGAAATTTTGTCCGCAGTCGCTAAACATGTCCTTACAGGTTCCTCGTCTCGAAGAAAAACGTCTAAAGGCTGCTATAAACGCTTGCGTCGTCATATCGCTAACCACTTCCAAATGAAGCGCCTTGGTAGCCAAACAAACAAAAATCGCGAAATATGCTTTAAACATTTTTGATCCTCGACCCTTCCATGCCTTAACATCGATGGGACCAGCGTAGTCAACGCCAGTAAAGGAAAAGGGCCGAGAAATCCTTACCCTCGGTGCTGGCAAATTGCCCATGAGTTGGCAACTGGGTTTAGCCCTTTGTCTAAAGCAAATGTTGCAGTCATGGATACATTTTTTGACAGCATTTTTGAGATTTAATATCCAGAATCTTTGCCGAAGTTGAGCGATCATCCGCTGAATTCCTCCGTGATATGTTGTGATATGTGCGTCGTTAATAATTAGTCGACTGAAATGATGATTTGGCTTCAAGATCATAGGATGACGTTGTTCATAGCTTAGATCAGCGTTTTGCAGCCTACCTCCTACTCTCAAAATTCCTGAATCATCTATAAAGGCTTGTAATGATTTTACTCCTTTCAGGTTAGGTTGATCGTCCCTGGTTAAGTCAGTGAAAAACATGCTCCTTTGAACTGTTCTTATAGCTGCCTTCAATGCTAAATCCATTTCCATCGGCGAAAGTACCATTAGCAACTTATCTGTTCGTCGAACGTTTGAAATAAATCTGCAGCAATATGCCAGAATCCGCAATAGCTTCCTCAAATTCGACTGGCGAAGTATGAGTTGATTTATTTCACAACTCTCTGTGCTGGCGCAATGAGATTGGATATTCCGCATCTCTTCGTCAGTCGTCCCGATTGATGGTTGAGCTGGTGTTTCGAAAATCCATTCGGAACTTAGGAATTCAGGTCCGTTCCACCAAAGTTTATTAGCATTTAAATCGGTCGGCAATAGACCACGTGATGCCAGGTCAGCAGGATTTTGGTGCGTTGGGATGTAGCTCCATATACTACAATTTGGTAGACGTTGAATCTCTGCAACGCGATTGTTGACAAAAGTTTTCCACCTAGCTGGAGGTGCCATAATCCATGCCAGCGTAATCTTCGAGTCCGACCAAGCGTACTTCCTAACGCTGTTTAACTTCAAGACCCTTGTAGTGTAGTCCAGAAGTACCGCTAGTGTGACTGCTCCACAAAGTTCAAACCTGGGAAGGGTTACGGTCTTTAACGGGGCAACTCTGGTTTTGGACATCAGGAGGTGGACGTGAATACTACCGTCATCATCTAATACACGTAAGTAGACTACCGCTCCATATGCCTTTTCTGATGCATCACTAAATCCGTGTAATTCCAGGTCCTTTGGTTCATTTCTCAGGTGAATCCATCGTGGTATCTGTATACTTTCGATAGAGGGCAGCTCGCGTCGAAAGTCTTCCCAACGATTTTTAAACTCCTCTGGAATCGGGTCATCCCACTCTAGACCGCGACAACACAGCTGTTGCATCAAGATCTTTGCTAAGATAATGCACGGCGAGATCCATCCAAGAGGATCGAAAAGTTTAGCGATAGTGGATAACATCGTTCTCTTTGTTGGAGTTTCAACTTCATCAACGAAGACGTTCTGAAAAGAAAAAGTATCTCCTAAAGGGAACCATCTAATACCTAACGTCTTAATCTGTGGAACCGCGCTAGTTTCAAATGGTAAAGAAAATCCTATCTCTCTTTGATCAAGTGGAATATCGTTTAAAAGCGCGTCATTATTAGATGTCCATTTTCGCAAGTTGAAGCCCGCGGATGCCAACAAATCTTTGGCTTGATCGCGTATAAGGCGTGCCTCTTCCAAAGTGTCAGCTCCAGTGATTAGATCGTCCACGTACATGCCGTTTAGGATGACCTTTGATCCAATCGGATAACGATGCTCCTCATCGACTGCAGCTCTTTGCATTGTGCGATTGGCAAGGTACGGTGCATTTGAAGTACCAAAAGTGACCGTTTGCATCCGATAAGTCCTTATGGTTTGATTCGGATTGTCACGCCACAGAATAAGCTGGTAATACGAATCCTCCTTTCTCATTTGTATTTGCCTAAACATTTTCTCAATGTCGGCGGTGAAGGTAAATTGATACGTTCTCCATACTAACACTATATCACTAATGTTGTTTTGCGTTTTAGGTCCTATCAATAAGTGCTCGTTCAAGGATGTACCATCTAAAGTCTTCGCAGCGGCATCAAAGACAACTCGCAACTTAGTTGTCGTGCTAGACTCCTTAAGGACAGCATGATGTGGAACAAAGTAGTGATATGGAGTATCAAGAACAGTATCGTTATGGACATCGACTTCTGACATCTGACATCCAGGTATTCCTTAATACACTTAGAGTACTCATTGTGTAGTGTTGAGTTCGCCTCGAACCGTTTCTCCAACTGATGAAACCTACGCAAGGCGTTTTGAGGGTCCAAGCCCAGGTTTGCATCCATCCTTAAAGGGAAGAGATACTTCATATCTCCCATCTGAAAGACGTCGGGTCGTCTCTTCATAGTGTTTTTCACAAGCGACATCTTCTTCAGTCTTAGCATCGGCATATGGTGCTTCTTCCATTTCCCAAAATTTTCTTAATTGTCGATGTCGATGTCGAAAACGTGTAGAAAACACTGCTTTGATAATTTTTGGGTTTCTATTGGTACTTTACCGAGCAGAATCCATCCTAGCTCCGTCTTTTGAGCAATGGGTGAAATCCTATTTTCACCACGGACAATCTACGGACGAATAATGTCTGCAAAAACATCAGTTCCTAAAAGCAGATCCACTGTAGCCGGTTTGTAGAAGGTAGGGTCCGCTAATTCTAATCCGCTAAGGTGTTTCCAGTTGCTGAGTGTCAGTAACTGGAAGTTAGGGACTTAAATACGAAGGCCTGAGTGCTCGCCTCAAAGGTAGAGCGCAGAGACGCAAAGGTTATGTCAACACACTTGTGACATGCTCCGCTGCTGACCTTTCCCAACCCTGACACTTCAACTAACGTACTCCGAGTCCTCAGGTTTAGCATTTGTACGGCTGCTTCCGTGATGAAAGTGGCTTCCGACCCCGGATCAATTAATGCTCGAAGATTAAAATACTTCCCCCTAGAACACCTCACCTTAACAATAGCTGTAGCTAATAAAATGTGAGTATTTTCATTTTGTTTCGCATAGTAAGTATTTACGTTGCTAGTACTAGGGCGATCTGCATTACCAGGATGAGACATTTGAGTACTTGAGCCTGCTGAAGGAATAAATGTACCAGATTGTTGGAACGTAGATGGATAAGAAGATATTTGTGGAGTGGGGTTACAACTATAACTTGAATTTGTATTTGGGTTTTGAATAGGAGCGGAATGCAGAAGAGAGTGGTGTTTTTGTTGACAATAATAGCAACGTGCCTGACTAGGGCAATGTTGAGTTTGATGACTATAGGCAAGGCAGTTGCTACAAACACCTATCTTGTCAACGATGTTGCACCGCTCAACGGGATTCATTTTTCCAAAAGAGTTACATTTACGAAGCGAATGTTGACCTTTACAACATATCTTGCAACTGTATTTGTCCTTTGGTTTTTGTTGCAGATGATATACGGTCTTCAGTGTAGATTGTCGTTGACTAGAACCTCCGGCAAAACTCTTTCCTGACTTGGGTTTATCTTGGTCAATAACTTCCATCGTTCGGAACCTCGTTTCCAAAAACTCAGAAAATTCGCCGAAAGTTGGTAACTCCTTTCTTGCTCCGAGTCGTTCTTCCCATAATTGCTGTGTACAAGATGGTAATTTGTGTAGCAATATATAAATAACTATTAAATCCCAATGTTCTGTAGGAACATCAAGATTCTTGAGCGAATGTAGACACTCAGTGGATGTATCCAGCATTCTCTTAAGGCTAAACGAGTTTTCGGTTGTAATTGTCGTTTGATTAATAAACATTTTCAGATGAGTATTTACTAAAAACCGTTTATTATCATATCGTGAACATAAAAGTGACCATGCCTTTTCGTAGTTACCTTCTTCCACTTCCAGATGCTGTAACAAGCTATCGGCATCTTTGGATAGACCGGACTTTAAATAATGGAGTTTTTGAATTTCACTTAAACTAGTGTTGTTGTGAATCATGAACTCAAATTTGCTTTTAAATGGCCGCCATTTTTCGTATTGTCCTGAAAAAACAGGAAGAGACATTCAGGAAGGCGAATGCTATGCGGATTTGAGCTGATTGGAGGTGGCTTGTTTGCAGAAGATGATTCGACAATCTTATCCAAACAATCAATGAGATCGGCCCTGTATTCGAGGTAAACCTTGCGAATTTCATCGAAAATTCCCTTAAACAGAGAAAAATCGTCATCGGCTTCATCCACCAACATTGTCAGCTTATCACTGATGTGTTTGCTGTCCCTAAAAACATCTTCCATAATGACTAAGCGACCATTGACGAGATTTTTCGTCCGTTTGGCTTCCACAGTCGAAGAAAAGGTTTTAAAATCATTTTGAAGGATCGAAAGAGAGTTTTTGAGTAATTTTAACTCTTTTGCGGCGGTCATTTTGTCAAATAATTTAGTGACAAGTAATGACAATTAGGAAAATTAGGCTTACTCACTCACCTCAATTATTCTGCATTCACTGCTGATGTCGCTAAAGTGTTTTGTAGCGTGGGAACCTCGGTTGCTTGTATACTTGGTAAATTACGCGGCGCGAGAAACCGATTTACACACAAAACTCACAAGAAATTGTCTTTATTATTGCTATTTCAACAAAAAATGAGAAAAATGTTTAATAAAAATTGTTTTTTTTTTTTTCTTCTGTCTTGCAGATATAAAACACACAAAACTGTCACTGGAAAGTAGGGTTATATGGCTCGAACGGACCAAATGTTTTGTCTAAAACCGTGTCGAACTGTTCAAAAATATAAAAAGAAAGATTCTTCCCGTTGTAACTTTATTGTAAAACAGTTGAAATAACGCACAATAATTTTCGTCAACGTTATAATTGCGGGTTTATTACGAATATGAAATGTTTTGAAAAAAATGATTTACATTTATACTTTTTCCTTGTGTACAAATTAGTGTAGACTTTATGACAAATGTCAATTATAAGCTTTAGGCTCTAAATACAATGGCTATTACTTAAACTTGACAATTTTACTTTATATTAATTAATTTTATAAACATCCTCAACACTGGGTGTTATGACACCTGGAGGGACCCTCCCCTTGCGACTGACCGCGGCCATCGCACCATGACTATCCCATCCTCGATCTCTGTTGGGATAGTCCCTTACTCGCCATCTCGCTCACTTCTCTCAGCGACTCATCTCAACGACAACAAAAAATATTGTTTAGCACATGCTCATATTTATGACATGAACCAAAGAGACAAAAAACCGTTTAACATTTCAAGATTGAGAATATCAATACCGATTTATTGAAAGAGACAAATCCAAATCAAATGGTAGCACCTGTGCATCTTACGAGAACCAAATATGCTCTTAAATAAATGCAATTTAAATTTTATCAAGCAAATTCATAGGCTAATTTGAATTAACAAGACGATTTAGGGTATACGAAATAACATGATAGCTTTATATAAACGAAATGAATATCGTTACGAAATAAATCTTAAATAGTTATATAGGTAAATCAAATTCTAGTAACTAATTTATTTTTTTCCAACGTACAACGCAGGTATGTACGTAAATTTAAAATGGTTATTATGAACGATGATATTAAAAATAATACTAAGTAAGCCAAAGAAAATATGATATGTATGTATATGAGCAATGTACTCACGTTTTGTATGTTGATTCTGGAGCGATGAAATTTGTGCACAAAGTTCCGCTGATGAATATAATGTACCTTTTTAATTTGGTTTAAAACACTTCTATTTTCATTGGCTATGTTTTCGAACAATAAGTTTACGTTAAAAATGAAATAGGTTAAGCTTAAGAATTAGTAATTACTCGAGGAAATTACGTTAAGTTATGATACAAATAAGAATGCACTATAATTAACCGATGAGATTCTTGATCTTTTTATGTAATTAAAACTGAATGTGATTGGGGCTTGATTGAAGAAATGGGTTGTGGGTGCTTAATGATTGGTTTCCTTTTTTTGTTGTTTTGGTGTGATCTTGCGGTATGAATGATGTGCGTTTAGAAGGTAGGTGGATCCAATATTAGTTTTGGTGAATTTTGGTACAGTTCTGCAAAACTTTGGTAGGAGATTCCATAGGCTGGTTTGATCAGCGCGTAGCTGCACTGCGTAAGTGGAAGTGCGCGAGAGAATAGTTTGTGACTATGTGGAGACACTTTGCTGCCGAATTCCTTTACAGGGAACTGTGGTTTGTTGTACTTAGTAGCCGAGTGGTAAAATGAACTACTGAGCACTAGAACACCAGGTTTTCGTTTTCAGTTGAAATTAAGCATACCATGCCTGTCAAAATTAGCAGATTACAGTCGACTATGCGATCATTTGATTAAAATAGCTTACCTTCGCGTGATTACGAATAATTACGTGGAATTTCGGCATACGCACGCTGGTCTGAGCAAACTATGGAGGATTTTGTCCACTGATCTAAAAATCTTTACTGCTTGTTTCCTACTCAGCTATACGCAATCAAAAAAAAAAATATTAAACGATTCATATGAATCAAAAATTTAAAGAGAAATCTAACCTCTAGGTAACTTACATCGTGCCATGTAATTGTCCCGCCTCGGTGAAAAGTTTTTTGCAGAAAAGAAGGACAAATAGATAGGCAGTGGCTTAAATAGTTTTCGTTTTCGAAAGAAAGTGACTAAATGCCTTTCGACATCGAAAATACAACAACAAAATGGTATAAACCGCCATGAACAGCATTCATGCAAATGGATCCGGTTTCCGTGTCGGGTAGGTAGCTCGACGATTGAGTTTAAAAAAAAACAAATTTATTTGCAGGCAAATAAAATTCAAAAATTTTTTTTTTTTTATTTATTTGTTTGTGTATAAATATGCCACACGAGGTCTGGCTAAAAGGCATCGACGTTGGATCCGACTGAGGTTGGGCCATGGATACCGTCGGCTGTTTGGTCGTTGGCCAAGGAATTCCGGTTGCCTGGGCTGAAGCGCCTGGCACTGGCACTTCGGCTGGCAGATTCGGACGGGTAACAACATTTATATCCCGCATAAAATTCAGAAAACTAATCCTCATCTCTTCCCTCGGGCTTTGTGAAATGTCCTCTTTCAAAGAGTTTTGATACGAGGAAAAGGCGCTTCCCACAGCCATGTTGATGCAAGCTTTCAGATCTGCTGAGATATTCAAGGTGCCATGGTCGGCATGAACGGGGATTGCCCCTGCCATATTCGAGAGGTCTTGATGACTCTCAGCGGCTTGGAGGGTCCTGAAACTCGATTCGGTGTAGTCTAACGCGGCGGCACCCTGCTCACTTATGCCGCTATACGAGGGAGCGGCTATAGATTCTGAGGAACTGGTATTGCGACTGATCGCACCTGTACTGGATGGAAGTTGCACCTGTGGTGGGGGTAGATCGGGTTGTTGGTGACCTACTGGAGGGGGACAGTGCGTTTGAGTCAGCGGTAATGCTGGAGGCGGATAATTACTGGGCCCTGATCGAAGTATTGGGAGAGAAGAAGCCGGAGGCAGCCCGCTCTCGGCCGTGCTTTTGGCTGGGGGAGTGCGTTGAACCGACATTTCGTTCAACTCTTGTGCTACGCGTAAACTGTGAGACCGGGTAAGTACTCGGTTGCTATCTACTATTGTTTCTCTTCTTATACGTCTGTTTATCGTATCTTTTTCCTATGATTTCATCCTCCCGGTGCTCTACCAAAGGGAAAGCAAAAAATATTAGACGACGACTTAACCCAATATAATAACGATGAACCTACACTATAAACGACGATAACAAAACTAACACCTAAATCCAAAAAAAAAACAAGGTAAATAAACGAAATAAATTTATTATATATAAATAAGGTGTAACAAAACAAAACACAAAAACAACCTTACAAAATAGTAACTAAGAACTCGAAATCGTATATACCTACAATAATAATATAATACATATTCGTATATGTAATATACAACCTTCTTACCATTCATACCAAACGAAAATTAATGACTTTGCGTTTTTTTTTTTCCTGGAGTTGGATTATTCTGACAACTCTAAATTATGAACCGGACACTCGAAAATTCACTTTGATTGAACTGTATTTATCATCGAAGTAGGGGTGCGTTGGGGAAGGTGTCTTCGACGACGTGGTTGGCGAATCTATGACGGTGGGATCCTTCAACCGCATCTGGACTTTGTAGACTGCAGACGGACAAAGTATTTTATCCCTCAGTGTGGTGAAATAGTAACATCAATGAACACGGACTTAAATTTTTTATCCTTCCCGTTACAGCAATACCAGACAACCATGTAGACTTGCTGGCAGACGTGAAACGTTCCGTTCAACACACTGAAGAAAGCTACGGACGAGACAGTGCAACATGCTACAATAGAATCATGACAAGATCACTATACTCGTAATGCTATATACTGACAATACTAATAGGAATTCGAAATTCAAAGTTTAGATAGGAAAGTAAAATTCACATTTAACATCAGGAATATGGACTGACAAAGACTAACAGGTTCCAATTGGTTCGGTTGTCAGTATCACCGTTATTCGTCGCGATTCAATTAGGTACGTTCACGAACCTTCCCATTCGAAGACTTACGAGTGCACTGATGCTGGCAACTGAATCAACTGTGGACTTACGACTACATAAAGGACATAAGACGTGCAAAAACATTGGGCGCCATTTGTAATGTGGTTAGTAATAGGATCTTGAAGGAGTTCGGAGTTGAAAAGGGAAGTAGAAAGGGGAAGGACTGTCGAGAGCGAAGAGCTTGGCATGCTTGCTCAGCACGGCTCAGCTCGCCGGAATGGTGTGGTTCTTGCTCCCCACCGCTCGACCTAACCCACATAAACATGCTAATAAAAAAAACACACAGGTGCTTACTTTACCTTCACCACAGAAGCGGACGGACCTTCATCGCACTGAGGGGCGCTGTGGTTGTTGTACAGCGCTGGCCATTCCCACCCCTCCTGGAAATTCGGGGCCGATGCTTGAATTTCGCCTTTATTGGAGATGCTGTCGTCCGACCACACCGTCGGCGCCGAAAGGGATTTAACTTACCCCATTAAACCCCTAAAAAAGTGTGGAGCAACACTCTTCATAAAAAAAAACAACGACCAATTGGCGTGGCTTAGAGAGCATACTCAGTTAGGATTCAATTTATTCATTCGTGAGCAAATTTGGAAATAAAAAAAAATCAACAAAAACAAATATAAATTAACAGAAAAAGGCAAGTACAAAATTTCATGGGGGAAAAATGTCCTCGCGACACGTTTCCTACCTAAACAGAGCTCTATGTAGGTATCCTCTAATCTTTATTTTCGACATACAACGAATACGTTTAAACAACGGGGGTCAAACTGGGCTTATTACAAACTCAAATCACTTAAATCACTACAACAAAAGTTCACGCCAAAAAAAATATCCCTTCCAACAATCAAATCTTAAAA
Organism: Cheilosia vulpina; assembly: GCA_916610125.1. Lineage (NCBI taxonomy): Eukaryota > Metazoa > Arthropoda > Insecta > Diptera > Syrphidae > Cheilosia > Cheilosia vulpina. The sequence goes on along the minus strand of OU744276.1, from coordinate 59,912,518 downwards.
CTAGTTTATCACCTCTTCCGAACAACATATAGCCTTATATCTATACTTTTTATAATTAACTATATATAGTGAAGCTTGCTACACGTAATAATCAAAACTTATTGTTTAAAAAAAATGATCAATCTACTTAATTCCTAGCATCGAGTGTCCCCCGCCAGACCGACGGGTATTCCGACTTCAGGTGCTTCGTATCGCAGTCTGCTTTCTGGTGGGCTTCCACAAACGCTTAGTCCGCCCTAATTTATGCTTCGGCAAGCTTGGTCGCGGGAATTTAAAAATATGTCCCCCGCGCCAGACGCCTGTTCTGATATTTGCCGTGCCACTGAAGGTCACAACGGTCAACGGACGTGTAAGATATGTACCTCTGCGCACCGTGGCCAAGAAAAATCGGGCGACCACGACTTTCAAGTCTGTCTATGACCGCCACACGCAATTAATGCCTCCTTTTTGGTAAGAGAATTCTTACGAGGAGAATCCTTTTTTTATTATTATATTATTATTATTATTATTATATTATTGGCCTTCGTAGCCACTTGCAAAATCTTAGTGGTGATCGTTGGGCACTGATCGCCTTTTGCTCTTACTTTTAGCGATGTAATAAAGTTGATTTCGAATATCGAGCACTGCCTCACTTTGAGGACTTAAAAAAAATTCCACACGCTTTGCCTTATATTCTGCGTCATTAATGACCTCTGTCGATGTTGGCAAAAGAATGGCACGAGCACAAATCGACCCATCATCGGAGGAGGTTACTTCTGTCTCCCCCATTTTCCCATTCTACTACCCGTTTTCCTCGGATACTGTGTTTGGATTCGCACTATCCCACTCTTATTACCGGAAAAATTTTAAAAACTCTGATTTCGGTTCCTGCTGTAGCCGATCTCAGCACCCCTAATCAAACGAATTTTTCCACCCAAGATATCCACATCCGCTCCATCTACCTGTGAACTCAATCACCTTCTCAATCACCTCTTTAGCCTAGCCCTATTGTGAATGATTTCGTTGCCGAATGGTAAACGTCAAAACAAAACAAAAACAAAAAAATTACTCGCAGCCGCATGCAGCACATGATTTGGGTGAGTTATTCTGTATTGTTTTATTTTGTTTTGGTCTAAATTTTGCTATCGTCTTCCCCTAGATATAAAGATATTACGACCATCAAGGAAAATAAACGCAACCGGGCATCCCTTTTCGGCCGGATATTCCGTGCGTTCCACCGACAAAAGTGAGTAACACCATCCCTACCAGTGTACTCCAACACATGGTACTCCAAAACTGAATTAAGGGCTGGATTCACTGAATGTATTCGATTATAAAACTAGCTACTAACTAGACAAAATAAGAAACTAGTCGCTTCTCGCATATCTCATAATGGATAAAATGGCTATAAGGAAGCACATTCAGTGGGATGAACTTAAAAAGAAATACGTACGTCGATTGACTACAGCTTTAATTTCAATTTTTCCAAAGATTTACCTCCCCTGATTGTGCCAGCAAGCTGAACGACTGTTCGATCTTCGATGTCACTTGACTGTAAGAGTGTTGTCAAGTTTTAAAAAGGCGGGTTTGTTTGAAAATATATATATATATTTTTTTAGTTTTATGAAGGTGCAAAACAAACAAAATTTCCGCAAAATTTTTAAACCGAAATATAGAAATACATACAGCCCAATATTATGTTGCGCGCTTAAAATACGACAAAGCGTCTAATCTGTCAACACTGCACACTGCGTGGAAAGGATCTCGACGGTTATTCGACGACGTTTTTCCAACGACCCAGATCTCCTTGAACTCTCCGGACTTACTTTAGTGAGGTTATTTGAATGCAAAGTGTACGCCAGCAGCCTCAGCGCTCAGCACAAAGACCATTGACGAATTCAAGGCAAACATTCGTGCCGAAATCATAGAGATACTCGAAAAACGCAAATACTTTTAACGCAACAAAATAGGTAACATTTTGCTTAGGTCAATAGAGGCAGAGGCGGCCACTTGATTAATGTTTAATTCAAAAATTATCCCAAATAAATTGTAAAGGACCAAATTAAATGAAAATACCTCATATACGGAACTTTTTTTTTTTTTTTAACGTTATTCAATATTCAGATACCAACATAGGGGATGGCCGTCCCAAATTATTATCAAAAAATTGAGAAAATTTAGTTAATAAAGAAATAGATTAATTCAATGCAAGGTTATCTGGCGCTTTTGATAGTTCATAAAAAAGCGAACAAATTTCAGTTTTCACGAACGTTTCTTCTATTGATCAATCTCGAGCGACATTAGACAATTTTTCTTTTGCCTACAAAATATTGGTATCCGAAAAGTGTCATCGTTTTCATAATTCATGTGATTCCAAATTGATTATGTATTGTAAGGAAAAGGCCCTCTACACTGCGGTGACTATGTTGTCCTTGCCTAGATCCTCGAGGAGATTAAATAATTCTAAGACCATTTTTGACCTGATCGAGTACGATCTTAGGGCCTTAAGAGCTGCTTGGCTGTCTGAGAGGATGTAAATGCGGGCACCTCTAGTGCGCCTACGTAAGCATTCTCGGATACATATCTTTATGGCGTGTACCTACGCTTGAAAGATGTCTGGTGATTTTCCCAGTGCTATAGCTCTTTGGAACCTAGGCCCATAGACCCCAGCACCGGTGGCGTCATCTTCCATCTTTGTACCAGATTGGTGATCCTGATGGTATTATGAATTGGTTGGTTCTCCAGTCACTTCTATCAGATATTATTATCTTAAATTTCCTGGAGAAGCGAAACCTTTTAAGCATGGTGTCTGATACCTTGATCACAGGATCATCTTGAAGCATTTGTATTACCGAAGGTGTCCTGTGAGGTTTCCTGCTTTAAAATTTGATGTATCAGGGAGCCTAAGGGCACAGAGACCAGCTTCCTTCTTTACAGAAATATGTAAAGGCGTAAGGCTGAACATTGCTCCTATGGCTGCAGTTGGACAAGTTTCATTGCCTCCCAACGCATGCTAAGCGATATATCTTGTTAAGTTTTTGTTGGGCCGTTATTTGTTCGATTTTTGGCCACCATGATTACGCTGCATAGGTGATCACTGGTTTGGTGATTGTGTTGTATGACCAATAGATCATTTTTGGTTTTAAGCCCCAGGTTTTGCCGTAAAGGCGCTGGCACATATAAATTCCCTTGTCGCCTTTTTGGTGACTTGATCAAGGTGTGAATTCCAGGTAAGCGTCTTGTCTAGGAATACTCCTAGGTATTTTACCTCTCCTAATAAGTTGATAACTTCATTATTCATCGTGATCGGTTTCAGTTCTGGTTTTCTCTTTCTTGAGAATGGTATCATGACGGTTTTTGCGGGATTTATGGTCAATACTTTGTTCTGACACCATCAATAAGTTAAGTTTAAGGTCCTTTGCATGATCTCAGATATCGTGGAGTCATGCTTGCCCCTAACAGTGATTACTACATGATCTGCATAACCTTGTATTATGTACCCCGATTGTGTGAGGTGGTATAGGAGTTCATCTATGACTAAAGTCCACAAAAGAGGGGAAAGTACTCCCCCTTGAGGACAGCCCATAGTGGCCTTAACAGTCTTTTGTGAGCCTCCATACGCCAGACTAATGATTCTGCTTTCTAACATGTTTCGAACCCATTTTATGATTAGTGGGACAATACCTTTCCTTATCATAGGTTTCTTTATGGCATCAAAGGAGGTATTGTCAAACGCTCCCTGGATGTCTATAAAGGCACACAGGGCCGTTTCTTTTACTGCCAGGCCTTTTTCCATCGTCGTTGTAAGGCTGTGTATGGCAGTTTCGGTAGACTTACCGGCTTGGTATGCGAACTGGCTTGCATGAAGTGGGTTATCTGTAAGGAACTTATGTATTGGTCGAGGACTTTCTCCATGGTTTTTAGTAGTAAGGAGCTAAGGCTTATGGGGCGATATGATTTCGCTAGTTGTTCGGATTTCCCACCTGCCTTTGGTATAAAGACCACCTTGACCTTATTCCAGATTGATGGTACATGGCCTAGAGATAGTCTTGATTTGAAGACCCTAATTAGTTGAGGAGTCAATAGATCCATACCCTGTTGTAGGAGACAGGAGTAGGTGCCATCCGGTGCTTTAAAAGGGCTAAAGGACGAGATCGCCCATTTCACCCGGTCTCGTTGAAATATTTTTCCGGATAGACTATAATCCCATTTTATTACCGTGAGATCCGGGTGCCTCCTCGGTTCGAGTGGGTTATCCATGCGGATGCATTCTGGGAAGTGTGTATCAAAAGCTTTCCTCAGGGGTATCTGTAAATTCACCATTGTGCTTTTTCAGAGAACAGATGCCGTTTGAGTGATCGCGAGCAAGGACCTTCTGGAGTCGGGTAGCTGCAGGGAGATTTTCAATGATCTCACAGTGTTTTCCCCAAGTACCTCGTTTTGATTTTCTCAATTATTTACTGTAATCAGTAAGAGCTGTTCTGTATTGGCACCAGTTGACATTTTTCTTAGCTCCATTGAAAAGTTTTCTTTCTGTGCTCCTAAGGGCGTCAAGTCTTTGATATTATATATGAATAGACTTGCCAGAGTGAGATCGAGAACCTCTTGACGAATCGCATTTATGAAGGTTGGATCTGCCCTTCTTTTTACCACCACCAATTTATTAGCACAAATGAATTCAAAAAAGGGACTCACCTCTTTTGTTTATGTTGGTGCTTCCCCCCACCGTGTGATGGGCATTGGCGTCACAGCACACACAGGATCCACTGTAGTTTCCTTTCCTTGCAATAATTTATCAAAGCCGTTACCTCTGAAGTTGGTGCTTCAGAAGTGTCTCCAGGGAAGTAGGCAGAGGCGATGACAAGCTTCAAATCCCCTCCCTTTTGACCGGCGTTTGGTATTGCCATGAGTGCCGCGAGAAAATCTCCTTGAATAAATTCTGAAATTGGAAAAGTTGTTTTAATTAAGTTTTTATTTATCATGAGCTGCCCTTGGGCGGGCATGCAGTTTATCGTAAATTAACTTACAGGTTTCTTTATTTGGGAGCCCTTTTACGGCTCCTGAAAAGGTCCGTGGTCGTGAATCATGACTAGATCCTGGTTTTCTTTAATAAATCTTCTGCATACGACACTAGAGTGTGCCTTAGCATGGTGGAGATTTATTTGAAGGCACTTAAGTTGCCTTCTGGTGATGTTTGCGGATGGACGTCGCATATTTATTTTCTTTGGTGGCCCCTCTGTGCCACCTTTTTACCCCTGCTACTATTTAACAGTGCCGCCTCTTCAGGGTCACGTCTCTCGCATTTGCGGTACCGGTTGTCTGTGCGAGCAGCTAGGGGTATCATTTGTTGTGGTCTTCGATGTAACAGCCACAGTCTTTGGAGAACAGCGCTTGTGACTGCAGTCTCCATTTTGGTGACTTTTGGCCTCGGGATATCCTTATTTCTTGGCCGTAGGTGTTCATCACCGAAACCGTAGCTAATGCTGCCAATTAGGGCCTTGAGAGTTTCTGCAGACTTTGAATCTAGAGCTAAAGTGAGCTCCGTTATTTGGGGCCTTGAGTGCTCTCCAGTCGTTTACTCTCAGACCGTTGTTTTGGCCTTCCACGAGGCCCAGTATCTTTCTGGTTGGGGTTTGCTTCTCAGGGGAAGTAGCCAACAAATATTTGCGGTCGAGGAACTTATTCCTCGCCCACAGCTCTGAGTTTGGCGTCTTCCCATGGTACCAAAGTTGGTATTTTTTTCTCCAACCAGTCACTCGTTGTTTGGTGCTTGCACGTAAAGGCAAGCCAACCGGGTTTGAAAGTGCAACCACGGAACTGGGGTTTGGTGACATTTTCCTGTTGCTTAATTATGCTATCCAGGACATTGTTCTGTACCAACTTTAGTTGGTGTGTGGACCATAGGGTAGCAGGGTAGTCTGTTGGTATTACCCCTATCTTCTTACATCCAACAACGTCCCGGAAGGTGGATAGGTGCTTAGGTGATAGATGTGCAGCCTCAGTAGCCTTCCGTTTAGGAGTGTTGCTCGTTGGAGTTGAACTGTCAGCTCTTATCATTTTTGGACGAATGTCTTTACACTTTACAGGTTCCAAGGCCATTGAACGTGCCTCCCCAATGTGATAACCTGCGTCCAGCAGTTTCTTCAGGCGTTTACGTCCAGCACCTGATAGCTTGACTTTCCCAGTATCGTTAGGCTTGACTGACCCAGATGGTCTGTCGATAGCTGTTGATGATTTCGGGTATGCGAGTAAAGCAGCTTCCTCTTCCGCCGACATAACATCCATGGGAGTGGTAACGACCGAGTCTTCTCCAATCGACATGGTGTCATAGTGTTAATTTTTTTGCAGCAGGACCAAGTGCCCTAGCTGTTGAAACTGGAAGGTCCAAAGTGACCTCTGGTTGCATTCCTTGTTGTTTTATATTTTTTATTGTTTGTTTCCATTTAATTTTTTGAAAATTGCGAGAAATACGTTCACCCGAGGCAGATCTCCATACCTCGAGAGGGCTAGTTTAAACCAGAGGTCGCCTGTTATCCGGAGTTCACCGTAATAAGACACACTTACGTAGTGCCATTCATCCCATAGGCACGGTTGTTAGACATCTAGGATTACGGGTTTTTATTGAGTTTTTTCCCTCTAGGTCCGTCATATTCAATCGAAAGCAGTGGTACCTCGTGCAAGTTGTGGCTCTACACCACGTATGACGATCTGGGAAACGTTGCTCCCTGGTATCCTTTTGGCCGGAGAGTAACTTACTCAAGGTGAGAGGTGATGACCTTTACTCCTCGATCCAGTCGACTTTCCTACCTTATGAGAAACCTTCACCACCAGTTGATTATGTAACGAGTAGGGTATGAATTGTAACAAAATACAGTTACCAAAACAAACCAAATTATTCGCATTTTAACAATATATAATAACTAACCAATGGCATTCAGTATTGTAAAAATGTGATATTCCCGAACTCTAACACATTTCCCCACGGATGACGAGGTTGGCAGCATTGATTTTTGTATTTTTTGTATGTTTCTAGCATGTCACACGGATTCCTAATTGAGATAACACCCATAGGAAAACAAAATGGTGAATTTGAAAAAAAAATGAGGGGGCCAGCGGCAAGAGGATTGCGAGTTAAAGGTTTCAGTATGATTTGTCTATGCTTTTATCCAAAGGCCATTTTTCCAATAGTCTTAACAGCTCTTTTTATTTAATTGACATAGTAATCAAACGATCTATGGAAAATCCAGATAAACTTCTTGCACAACCAAAAACCAAGCCAAATACTAAAGATAACTAGATAATAGACCATATACAACAGAACAGTCAGCTAGCGCCAGAAACAAAATAATGGAATACGGAGATATATAACTTTCCAGTGGAAAGGCGGGCTTTTTTTTTTTCCCGTAAAATTGATGAAGTCACGCAATATGCTCATTTCTTTTCTAGAATTTGTGAGTTCAGAAAATTGGACTTTAATGCAAAAATTCGCTATTCCAAAATGTATATTTCACATTTTTATTTTTATTTTAATCGGAGCATTACCAAAAACTAAACAAGTTCAATACCAAATACAAAACAATTGAACAGCGTATTTCTGGCTGCAAAATTGGGCCCTGTGCTGCCGTTTTTGAATGTAACCCTCAATAAGCAAAATCCGTATGATGAAATGGTAGAGGAGGATTTATTCTCTGTAAAATATAGTTTTAAAAACGATTTAAAGAAGTAGGTAAACTTACTCTTTTTGGCAACACGTTCGGCAATTTGGGCTTCCAATCTTTAAATCAGAGACAATACTGAGACCACCAACTCCGGCCGATTTCCCGTAAAGTAGCCTACAATCTATATTTTTACGGAGTGGTCACGATTTGGTGCGCTAGTATTGTTGCACAGAAATTCGTATTGACAAATGTCACGTAACTTCAAAAATTCGGGCTCACCAACCCACTCGCAAATAATATGAGCCACTTCCGCTGTGGACAAAGTTGCTGACAGCGTTCATAGAATTTTATCCGTTAAATTTGAAATTATTCGTTACGTGTGGATAATATTTTCTTTTAGGAATAATTGGAAATTTGCTTAAAATATTAATGAAAAATAAACCATGTAGATTGGTTGAAGAAAAATTTACACAAGAAATCGAAGTTAAAGATATTCAAAAGCTAAAACTACTCAACCATGTTTGTCCTAATAATTTTCAAGTATATAGAACATCTCCATTGGATAGTTTTATTTACCAACAAAATCAATTTATTCGCCTTTTATCAATTTATAATAACTGGCATTCAGTAATGACGCCGACGTTCACAAATATATTTAATTTAAATATGAAGCTGTTGAAAACACAGCGCGATGCCCATAAAAGCAAAAGGAATGTGACGAAATTGAATAATAAAGAATTATTTTTTTCTTTAAAACGCTCGATCGAATTTTGTTAGTTGCGTTTACAGAGTAAGAACTGATATAGGATTTGTTAGTGTTTTTGAATTATTTATTTACCTACAGATATTTTTGCCTTCTACTTGGGCTTAGTATCTATATCTACTTAGTTCCGTATTTGCAAATTTTACTACATATGAACAGCGATAGGTATGTATGCCCATAAAAGCAAGAGGATTGGTGGCCGGGCATGAGGAAATTGTTATTGTTTTGCAGCTCAAACGCATTTACCTAGAGGAATTGCAAATAAAAAACAACAATGTAAGCAAAAGGGGGTCTGTTCGAGAGTTTAATTGTCTTCAAAGAGATTCTTTATTCAGCCGTTCGGACTAAAATAAATAATCAGCATAAAATAAATACAATTCAAATAAAAACACACAACACGAATGGTTGTAATAAGCTAAGCCTATGTTACCTACATAAATCTGTTGGGCTAAATATTTATTTATTATTTTTGTATAGACAGTTGTTTTTTATTCAAATAAAAAAACCCTTAGATCATGGTACTCCAAAACTGAATTGAGGGCTGGATTCACTGAATGTATTCAATCTTAAAACTAGCTACTTCACATTCAGTGGTGTGATGATAGCACCACCAAGAACCGTGGAAGACGGTAAACAAAATCTTCGTAACTTTCACGTATCATCGAAGCCTTACTGCTGCCCCATCTGCAAGGGGGAACATAAAATTTACACATGTCAACGGTTTATAAATTGGACTCCCAAAGAACGTTTGGATCAAGCCAAACTAGCCAACCTTTGTATCAACTGTTTACAACATGAGAAACAAAATCCATTCAGAAGCACAAAAACATGGAAATTCTGCAACAGAAGACACCACTCGTTATTACATCTGGAAAGACCTGAGAGGACTCAACAATCGAGGCACGAGAGAGCAAACAATTCACAAATTCAAATCAACCATGGTTCACAAAATCAAAATATTTTGCTTTCTACCGCCATATTAAAAGCATGCAATGCAAGTGGACACGTTATTTAACTGAGAGCACTCATCGGACAACAAAAGGATACATTGCGATTTTCGTATGTTTCGTTACTAAAGCCATTCACATTGAAATGGTAAGGGACCTCATATCAGAATCATTCCTAGCAGCAGTCAGAAGATTCATCTAAAGACAAGGGTTATGTGCGCACTTCTACAGTGACAACGGGGCTACATTTGTGGGAGCCAACAAGGAACTACAAGGCATCATTAAGCATTTGCAACAAGATATTTCAAGAAACCTCGTGGTCGAAGGCATCGAATGGCATTTTATACCCCCTGCTGCTCCGCACTTTGGAGGATTATCGGAAGTGGGTTTTAAAGCAATTAAGTATCATCTGAAAAGAATAATCGGTGATACAAGGCTAACATTTGAGGAGATGACGACGTTAGATAGAAGCATGTATTAGACAATGATCAAGACAACACCCCAATTCTCACGCCTGGTCATTTTCTCATTGGATCAGCTTTGAATGCCGCACCTGATAAATACAATCATGGAAGAACCACGCAGCTATCGTTCCCGCTGGAAACTAACACAAAAATGACTCAAAATGTTTGGAAGACCTGAATACCTTTCCTCGCTACAGCGACGTACCAAATGGAAAAGGGAGGAAATCAATATTAAAATTGGCGGCATTATGCTTGTGAAAGACGATCGTTTACCACCAACTAATTGGATGATGGGACGTGTTACTGAAATACATGCAGGAATAGATAACAAGGTGTGTAGTTGACATGTGTTTGGTGAACAAAGAAAACCAAAAATATATTAAAAGATGAAGCGTTCACAACGTTATAAAGGTTTTATTGGAAGGATTGTCAAGAATTAATTGTACACTCGTTTCGTACACTAAACCAATTTGTGTATAATATTTATGTTTTTAACAAAATATAATGTCTTACAAGTATATGTCAACTGTTATTACATTGTTTGTTTATTTATATTTAGGTGTCATCGATGTAAACAGCCTTCGTGGATGGGTGTGGGCATTGTTTGTCAGGAATGTGCATCCAATTACTTCGCAACATTCTCCCCGCCCGTGAACTTAGTTCGCCAAACTTCCTTTAGCGAAAATTGTAGAGCAGCCTTAACGCTGATGAAATTCGTCCACCTCACTAACTATCCCGTCGATTTTGACTACTTTGCCGACCTTCGTCACTTCCACAAATTGCATGTAAAGAGAGAGACAATTAATATTCTGACATAAAAAATAATAAGTTTTCCACGTAAGAGAGACAAAGATAAACATAATAACGAAGTACCACAAAAAATATAAACATTAATGCGAATGTGCATCTCCCTTACACCAATTGTCTCGTACTCCACTCTAAGTCCAGTTTCGTGACGTATGTGTTTTTGTTTTTTTTTTGCAATCAATGGCGATCGTGCGGTGCCGGTGATATTTTTATTTGTTAAGTTATTGTTAAGTATTGTTGTAAAGGTGTATAAAGTGTTTGTTTTTATTGTTGTAACAAAAAGTGATCTATATGTCGCTGCCGAGACATATGGAATGGTACCCATGCTGATGATGATATTGATAACAATGACGATGATAACTATGAGTTGCACAACAGGTAGGTAACAGCATTGTGCAAATAAATTGCGTGCATTTGATCTAATTTGAATTAGATTTATATAGTGTAATTTCGTAGCAAGTACATATAATTAGAATTAATATTAGTGTGTGTGTGTATTCCCGCAAAAGAAAAAAAAAAATGTTTGACATTATGAGTTGAGTGCATTGTGTTTTTATATTTGTGTAATTAGAGTGGTTGTGTTGGTGGTGGGGTGTTGTATGAATAGGTTAGACACTGATTGGTATCAACCTGGCGATGCCCAGCTGTTGCAACTGTTTCATACACATCAATTGTGCTTATTTTACCTCCCCGTGGTAGCCACCGGATACTGGTCTCGTCCACCCGGGCTTGACTTGCTAAACTTATAAGCGCGAGTGTTGAGCACGAAGAAAATAGCAACACTATAATGCTCTGTCGGAATGACTGCCTGATTGAGTCTCAGAGGTCTTACATGAGCCCCTCAGAAAGAGGACATACAGCGGATGAATCCACAAGGTTGGATCAACGGTGGTGCCAACAGTCAAGATGGCAGATACCTTACGTGAGCTACTCTGACGTATTTGGAGCTAAGGTCAGTAAGGAATTTTCAGCACTAGTCAGGGTGTTGAAATAGAGATGGTGGCGGATGAACCCTCTATGGGCCAACGGCAGCACTCATATCCCCGAAGTGGGTTACTGACAACGGAATATCCGACCCGCTGTCCTAGGGTCAATCTAGGGCCTGGTCCTCCAAGTTGGGGGTTGTGCGTGGGGCTAACTACCCAACCACGGAAAAAAAAATACTGTTGCGAAGCAACCAAAAGCCTCGGAAAAGGACGGATTCACTGTTGACGACCCTGGAAAACGAAAAAAGGACAACGACGTTCGTATCTGCACGTGGAATGTTCGAACCCTGAACCGGCCGCGTGCAGCCGAACAATTAGCGGAGGCCCTAGACTGCTACAAAGCAGATATCACCGCCATCCAGGAAGTGCGGTGGGATGGGCCGGGCAAAAGAAGGATGAAAACCTGTGACATTTACTACGGTGATTGCTATAGGGAACGAAAGCAGCGTCTATTTGGATGCGGATTTGTTGTAAGCGGCAGACTTAGGCAAGAAGTCTTGAGCTTTCGACACGTTAGTGAACGCCTTACAACAATCCGCATCAAGGCTAAATTCGCCAACATCAGCCTAATATGCGCTCACGCCCCCACTGCCAAAGAGTGTTTCTACGAGCTCCTCGACAAAGCATATGAGCAATGTCCTAACTATGACGTTAAGATTGTCTTAGGTGATTTTAACGCCAAAATAGGAAAGGAGGACATCTTTGGTAGCACAATCGGAAAGCACAGCCTACACGACATTACGTCTGGGAACGGACTTAGGCTAATTGACTTTGCTGCGGGGCGTAATGTTACTATAGCTAGCACACGGTTTCCTCACCTCAATATCCACAAAGGAACATGGCGGTCGCCAGATCATCAAACCGTCAACCAAATTGATCATGTTGCGATCGACGTAAGGCACTCCTCCAGTGTTCTAGATGTCCGAACTTTCCGAGCGGCCAACATAGACTCGGACCACTACCTTGTTGTAGCCAAGGTGCGTATGCGGATATCTCGAACGCCACAACAACGGGGAAATACTGTGAGGAGATTTAACGTTGAACGGCTACAATCGCAACAAACCGCCAGAACCTTTGCTGATCGCGTATCCCTCAACCTCTCGAGAAGTCCTATGCAGCCAGCATCAAGTGCTGATGACCAGTGGCATAGATGCCAAGACGCCATCAGAAACGCCGCAACCGATGTGCTGGGTTTCACACGACCACCCTCACGAAACCCCTGGTTTGATGAAGAATGCCGGCAAGCACATGCAGCAAAACAAAGCGCGTACAAAGCGGCGCTGCACAGAAGGACGAGGGAGTTCGGAAGTTTTACCAAAGGGTAAAAAGAACGTGCAATCGCAAAAAGACCCGAACAGAGACCTGTAGAGACGAACAAGGAAACCTTGTGGTAGAGTCACAGTCGGTGCTGAGGATATGGAAACACCATTTCTGCAAACTGTTAAACGGCGAAGACGACCCAAATTCCGCTGTCAGGCAGAACGAACCATTCAACTTAGACGATGAAAGCCAAGACTTCCGTCCACCCGACCAAAACGAAGTGAGGATAGCAATATCCAAGCTTAAGACCAACAAAGCTGCTGGACCAGATGGCTTGACTGCCGAGCTTTTTAAGGCAGCGGGAGATGACTTGGTAGAGAGCATACACCAACTCGTCTCCAAGATTTGGTCGGAGGAAAGTATGCCTGATGAATGGAACCTCAGCATCGTTTGCCCGATCCACAAGAAAGGAGACACTCTAAACTGCGCCAACTATAGGGGTATCAGTCTTCTTAACATCGCATACAAGATCCTGTCTGCCATACTATGTGAACGCCTGAAACCTTTTGTCAACGATCTGGTTGGTCCCTACCAGTGCGGTTTTAGGCCCGGTAAGTCCACAACCGACCAAATATTCACACTACGGCAGATCCTGGAGAAAACCCAAGAAGTCCAGATCGATACTCACCATCTTTTTATCGATTTTAAGGCCGCATACGACAGCATTTATAGAGACGAGCTGTATAGAGCTATGTCTAGTTTTGACATCCCTGCCAAACTCGTCCGATTGTGCAGAATGACGATGGAGAATGCTCGCTGCTCCATAAAGGTCGGAAACAATCTCACCGAGACCTTTGATATCAAAAAAGGATTTAGACAAGGTGACGCGCTGTCGTGTGACTTCTTCAACATCATTCTTGAGAAGATTGTGCGAAACTCGCAAGCCAACACCAGAGGCACAATCTTCCAGAAGTCTGTGCAACTACTTGCATACGCTGATGACATCGACATCATTGGCAGAACACAGCGAGCTGTCACTGGTGCGTTTGCAAGTATCAGTACAGAAGCGGCAAAAATGGGCTTAGTGGTGAATGAGGGCAAAACAAAATATATGCTGTCAACAAGAAGGGAAACACAACATCGACGAATCGGTCAGAACGTCACGACAGACAGCTATAATTTTGAGGTAGTTAGGGATTTTGTCTACCTCGGCTCCGCTATAAATTCTGACAACGACATCACATCAGAAATCAATCGAAGAATTACACTTGCCAACCGCTGTTTCTTTGGCCTAAGAAGGCAATTGAGAAGGCCTTGTCAAGAACCACTAAGGAGACTCTATATAAGACCCTCATCATCCCAGTCCTACTCTATGGCGCAGAAACATGGACGCTATCAAAGGCTAAGATGGCTAGGACATGTAGAGCGAATGGACACCAACGCTCCGGCCCGAAGAGTCTTCGATTCAAACCCGGAGGGACAACGCAGTAGAGGAAGACCTCGCCTTAGGTGGCGCGCGAGTTACGTGCACAGAGACACCCTTAGATGCACCATAGCACATCTTGCTTAGGATGCATTTTCCTTTACTGTAATTGAATATACTCATTTCATATTTTTTTTCCATTGTAATCAAATATATTTCACATTTTTCTGTAACATAAGATACATAAGAATCATAATGTACATTAACCTGTCCTTCCGTTCTCACGCTGCGAATAGTCGCAGCGTCAACATTAATACTGTATAAAAACCCAAGGAAAATTATTGTAATCATCATTCGTGTTCAAATAAATATCAGAGGCAGAAGCTCTGCCCAAAAATTAAAAGTTGTTTTTTTTTATTTTGTGTCGCGAAGTTCATGTAATTGGCGCAGTCGAAAAAGAAGAACATAGCTCCATGTAAAAACTCATATTTGATTTTGATAAGCTACAAATACGACGGATTATCGTGTTAATGTGCTATCGTGTGAAAAACTTAATGTAAGAATAAATATTTTAAAGTGAAGATAGAAAGTGATTGATAAGACTATACGACGGATTATCGTATTATTGCATTATCTACTACCGATCTTGAGTGCAAAAACAGAATCTCACCACGTATAAATATCGTGAACCAAATAAACGTTCCAACATTACGAAGGATCATCGTAACTACAAGGACCCGTATACAGATAAGGATGATACTGATCTTCCTGTAAGTCCCTTTCCTTAAATAATTTTTTATGAATTTCGTAAAGAAAACACATAAATTTGATATAAATAGAGGAATTAATATAGATATAGAAAGCTCTGAAGATTCAGATTTAGAGGTAGAAATGGCTGTTAACCAAGCAAATGATATAGCTCGAGATTTAAATATGGAGGCAAGAAACACTCCCATTCAAATAAATTTACCAAATGGTGGTCAAGCTGTTGCTAATCTCACTGAACTGTTTAATTCACTAAAAATTCCAGACGCAATTAAGGACCTCCCGAAATTTGACGGGAATCCAAGGTTGCTTTTCGAATTTATAAAAAATGTTGAAGAAATTCTTGTTATAATGAGACCCATTGATGGTACACCGCAAAGCAGGATATTGCTTCGTGCTATAAGAAATAAAATAGAAGGAAATGCCAACGAAGTATTAAATATGTATGGGACACCCATGATATGGAATGATATCAAGAACAATCTCATCCTGCACTATGCAGACAAGCGAAACGAGACGTCCTTGATCAGAGACCTTCACGGTCTAACCCAAGGTACAAAATCAGTCGAAAAATATTACAGTAATATAATTGAAATACTAGCAGCAATGTGTAATCACGTCCAAATTCATGAATTGAACCAAAACGTTATTACTGCCAAAACAGCATTATATAACGAAATGTGCCTGAACTCATTTCTTTCAGGCTTAAAGGAACCTTTAGGCTCAACAGTAAGAGCCATGAGACCCGACACGTTAAGTAAAGCATTTTCATTCTGTATCACAGAACAGAATATTTTCTACTCAAAATATGATCAAGACAGACAACAACCCAGACCCCAACTTCAAAGACCATATCAGAACAACTACCAACAACAATACCGACCAAGACCCATTAACCAAAACAATCCTAGTTACAATCATACTCCTCAACAGTATAGACCACAAAACAATACACCAAGGTACAATACACCACAACAACATAACAATTTTAATAGGTACTACACACAAAATAGGCTAGAACCAATGGAAGTTTCATCAGGTAATAGTCGTATCCGGAATGGACCACCCAACCAGGGAGAACCAATGGATACATATTCAGGAAATAGCAGGAACAGGCAGAACAATAACAATTTTAGGCAAAATTTGCAAAACACTAACAGGGAACTTAATAACGTGACCCATCATGTCATTGAACCTAGCGATACATCACCAGGCTACTATCCAAACTTAGATCAATTTCAGACAGTCGAAGGAATAAACGACCAAAATTTTTTTCCAATAGCCTCGGACCCCCAACAAACTTTATAGACATAAATATACATGGCAACACTCTACCTTATATAAACATTTCTTCACCTTTTGGTAATTTGAAGTTCCTAATAGACACGGGGGCTTCCTCTTCCTTCATCAACCCCGAGTACATCCAATCGAAGGACATACAGTATACTACACCTACAGTTATTTCTACTGTCTTGAATAAACACCATGTTAACAAATTAGTCACACTTCGTATGTTTTTAGAATTTAACCAAGAAGGTTACATACAATTTTTACTATTCAGGTTTCATAAATACTTCGACGGTCTCATAGGACTGGATATCCTAACAAAAATAGGAGCCCAAATCGATATTAAAAATCAACAATTAGTAACAAATAACTCAAATATTCCCCTGTCCTTCAAACCGAATTTAATCTCACACGAATATGTCATACCAGCATATTCAAAAATTACAGCAAAATTACCAGTAGACATTTCAGACGGAGATATACTAATCGAACCAATAGAACTTAAACCCAAACTTTACATACCCGAAGGAATCTATCATGCAGAAAACTGGTTCAGTTTTATAGAAATTCTAAATTACTCTCCTCAAGACCAAACCATTCTTTTAGATCAACCACTTAAAACAACAAAATATGAAAATTGCAATTATATAGAACTAAATAACCTTAATATAAACACCACCTTTGAGAAAGAAACTATATACACAAAAGATGATATTTCAAACTCTATAAGAACCTCCCACCTCAACACTGAAGAAAAGAAAACAATCCTTAAAATTTGCCATGAATTTGAAGATATATTTTTTCAGGAGGGAACAAAACTAACATTTACAAATAAAATTAAACATAAGATTAAGACTAGCGATGACTTGCCTATATATACAAAGTCATATAGGTACCCCTATATACATAAAGAAGAAGTAAAAAAACAGGTCAATGAGATGCTGAACAATGGCATTATCCGACCAAGTTATTCGCCGTGGAGTTCGCCGATCTGGATAGTACCCAAAAAACTCGACTCCAGTGGCAAAAGAAAATGGCGACTTGTCATTGATTACCGGAAGGTAAATGAGAAAACTATTAGTGACAGATATCCTCTGCCCAACATCAACGATATACTAGACAAACTCGGCAGATCAATGTACTTCTCTACACTTGATCTAGCCAGCGGCTTCCATCTAATAGAGATGGATCCCGCCGACATACAAAAAACAGCCTTCACGGTTGATGGTGGCCACTTTGAGTACGTACGAATGCCTTTCGGGCTTAAAAATGCCCCTTCGACGTTTCAAAGGGTCATGGACAATGTACTAGGTGAACTATTGGGCAAAATATGCCTGGTTTACCTTGACGATATTATAGTCTTCTCAACCTCACTACAAGAACATAAAGAAAACTTAAAAAAAATATTTACCAGATTACGAGAAGCTAACTTAAAAATGCAATTAGACAAGTGCGAATTTTTGCACAAAGAAATTGCATTTCTAGGTCATTTGGTAACTACAGAAGGAGTTAAACCAAACCCAGACCGTATAAAAGCAATTAAGGATTTTCCAATACCCAATACCCAAAAAGAAGTCAGGAGTTTTCTTGGCTTAGTCGGGTATTACCGTAAATTCATTAAA
Organism: Cheilosia vulpina; assembly: GCA_916610125.1. Taxonomy (NCBI): domain Eukaryota; kingdom Metazoa; phylum Arthropoda; class Insecta; order Diptera; family Syrphidae; genus Cheilosia; species Cheilosia vulpina. The sequence continues at coordinate 59,894,557 of OU744276.1, read as the reverse complement.
GATTTTGCGCGATTAACAAAACCTTTAACAGAATGCTTAAAAAAGAACAAGAAAGTCGTTCACACAGATGAATTTATTAAAACATTTGATCATTGTCGAGACATCCTTTCAAACAATCCGATATTACAATACCCAGACTTTGAAAAACCCTTCATTTTAACCACCGACGCAAGTAACTTTGCATTGGGAGCTATATTATCCCAGGGTACCATTGGAAACGACCTAGCTATATGTTATGCCAGCAGGACATTAACAGATACGGAAATCAATTACTCAACAGTAGAGAAGGAACTTTTGGCCATAATATGGGCAACAAGATATTTTCGTCCATATTTATATGGAAATAAATTCAAGATCGTAACGGATCATAAGCCGCTCACTTGGCTAATGAACCTAAGAGACCCTAATTCAAAATTAATAAGATGGCGGTTGAAACTCGAAGAATTCGACTATGAGGTCATTTACAAAAAAGGTAAATTAAATCTGAATGCTGATGCCCTCAGTAGGGTCATCATCAATAATGAAGAAAATAGAATCGAATCAAATCCACAAATACAGAATACCGCAGAGATAAACTCTAATGAACAAGGAACCGGTTGTTCCACAGTACATTCCGCTCAAGAAAATCTTAACGATCACATTTACATTTCAGAACGTCCTTTAAACGAATTCTCACTCCAACTAATATTAGAAAGAAATAACAATCGACCCAAAAATTTGTTCGAAATGATTTTTAGGAATAAACAAAGGAGAACTATAAGATCTCAAGAATTCACAGAACAAGACATAATAGATATACTAAAAAAATTTGCTTCCCCAAACAAACTTAACGCTATCTTTACGGACGACGATACCTTCAAGAAAATCCAGTCTGTATATGCTAAATACTTTTCCCGATTCAAGGTAATAAGATGTACCGAAAAAGTCTTAGATGTTACCAATGAAGATGACCAAGATAAAACTATTCGGGATTATCACCTAAATAATAATCACAGGGGTATCAATGAAACACTCATGCACTTAAAGAGAACCCTTTATTTTCCATTTATGAAAAACAAAATTATCAAAGTAATAAACAACTGCGACACCTGTCAGACGTTAAAATATAATCGTACCCCTCCTAAAATTGAGTTTAGAATCACAGAAACCCCAGAAAAACCATTAGACATAGTTCATGCAGATATCTATTGCATAAACCACAGGCAAATATTAACAATAGTTGACAAATTTTCTAAATTTGCGGCAGCTTACACCTTAGTTAATAGGAACAGTCTCACAGTTATCACATCCTTTAAACATTTTATGAGCCTTCATGGCATCCCTAAGAAATTAGTCACAGACCAAGGTAGTGAATTCACAGCCACCATATTTGCAGATTTCTGCAAACAATATAATATAAATCACCACATAACGTCTCTCCAACAGAGTAGTAGTAACTCCCCTGTTGAAAGAATGCACTCTACCTTCACAGAAATATATAGAATAATCCACGCAAAGCGAACAACTAAAAATCACGATGACATCCTGAATGAAACATTAATAACCTATAACAATGCCATTCACTCTTCAACCAAGCTCACCCCATTCGAATTATGCTATGGTCGTACACATAAATTTAAAAATATTCAATATAATAACATCCACGAATATCTAGATAAACTTAACGAATTCCAAAATAGATTATATCCCGAAATAAAAAGCATTATGGAGAAACAAAAACAACTTAACATAGAAAAACTCAATAGAAATAGAGGAAAACCCATGTCTCGTAAATCAGGTTCAATAATTTACCGTAGGGAAAACAGGAGAAACAAAATCACCCCCAGATTTAGCAAACATAGAGTAAAGAGGAATAATAGATATACAGTACTAACAGTTAGGAACCAAAAGCTTCATAAAAGCAAACTAATTAATAAAAGAAAATTTCAGACTGTTGACTCCGATCCTGGCCCAAGTACTAGAAATTCAGGACCTAACCAATAGCAACGGCGTACTCCCTCTAAAATTAGGCAAATCCAGGACAATAAACTCCCACAAAAATTTCTTCCACATAATAAAATTGGAAAATTATAAAAACAACATTGAGAAAATATCAAACTCCATAGAAATACTTAGCGAAACCAAAGAAGCCAAAGAACCTCTTAGTATCCTGAAACTAAAATTAAAAGATTTAACTGCAAAATTTCAATTAGTAACCCCTAGAACTAGACCTCGTAGAGGACTGATAAATGGACTTGGAACCATAATCAAAACAATCACTGGTAATATGGACTCAGAAGATGCACTACACATTAATAACCAAATAGAAAAACTATTAACGAACGAAGACAATACTAAAACTACGTTAAACAACCAAAGCAAACTGAACGAACAAATGATCGAACGCTTCGAAAACATAACAAAACATATTAACCAACAACAGACTCTGATAAGCAATTTTGTACAAAAATCACAAAACAATATGGGGAAAGAATTAACGTCCCAGACTATCACCATACAAATGCTACAACATTTCCATACAATAAACTATAACATAGAAATTCTGAGAAACCATTTAAACGATATCATCGAAGCCATATCCTTAGCTAGAATGAACATAATTTCTAAAACAATCCTTAGTCTAGAAGAATTAAATCACATTGAAACTATTTTAAAAGAACAAAATATCAAAATAATATCCACAGAGCATATCTATGAATTGCTTGGTTTGCAGGCCTACTACAATGACACTAATGTTATATTTAACGTCAAAATTCCACTCTTTACGAATGATATAAATGATTATTTCCATCTCATTCCTATTCCCATCCAAAAAACATCCATACAAACAAAACCCTACATATCCCTATCCAACACTAAAATTCTGTATTACGAAGAAAAATGCAAGAACGTAGAAAACATATATTACTGTCCAGAAACCAGATTCAAAGAAAACCTATCAGATTCAAAATGTATCGGAAAATTATTACACCACCAGGACGCAGAATGTGATTTAATAACAACAGATAACTTATCGGACATCCAACAACCAGAGCATCAGTTCATACTAATCATCAACACTCCCGAAACTACGCTGACATCAACTTGCACCTCAAGCAATCTTACAATTAAAGGTACGGCTTTAATACACTTCAAGGACTGTATAGTTAACGTTAACAACTACACATACGACAATACCGCAATCAACCATTTCGATGAGATACAGATACATCCAGCCCTATTTAACAAAATAACAGCTGCCAAAACAACAGAAACATTAACGTTGGCAAAACTTCAAAACTTTGGACTTCAAAATTTGGCCAAAATAAACCTAATGGAGGGAAACTCAAAAACAACAAACATGTTCACCAACTCCAACATAGTCCTATCATCCATCATCATCATCAGCATCATCATCACCATCACCATTAAAAACAAGAAGAAAATACCATCAACCCAAGATACCGGCAATCTCGAAACAGCTCCAACAGCATCCCAGAACGCTCAGCCCATAGAAGAACCAAGACCTGAGCCCCGTCTTCTCTGGTCATCGCTCTATTCCAAGGGGGGAGGAGTTACGTGCACAGAGACACCCTTAGATGCACCATAGCACATCTTGCTTAGGATGCATTTTCATTAAACCACGATCCATATCTGATTGAAATTCCTTTACTGTAATTGAATATACTCATTTCATATTTTTTTTCCATTGTAATCAAATATATTTCACATTTTTCTGTAACATAAGATACATAAGAATCATAATGTACATTAACCTGTCCTTCCGTTCTCACGCTGCGAATAGTCGCAGCGTCAACATTAATACTGTATAAAAACCCAAGGAAAATTATTGTAATCATCATTCGTGTTCAAATAAATATCAGAGGCAGAAGCTCTGCCCAAAAATTAAAAGTTGTTTTTTTTTATTTTGTGTCGCGAAGTTCATGTAATTCGCGCAAGTGGAAGGGGACCTCAACCAACTTGGAGTGCGCAACTGGAGGCAGTTAGCCAAAGATCGCGCTAACTGGAGAGGCGTATTGGTTGAGGCCCAGGTCCACCCTGGACTGTAGCGCCACCTAAGTAAGTAAGTAAGTAATTAGAGTGGTTAGGGTTGCGTTTGATAACTATCGATAACAACAATAGTTGTGTTCAATATTATATATTTTTTTTAATTGTATTCGATATTTTTGTGTAGTTGAATACGTTTTATGTTATAAATAAATAGAAATATTTGTTAAATTTTTGGTTATTGTTGGTTAGTGTTTTTGATACGACGCGTTTTGTTTTCGTGAAATGTCGAAATTTTTTTTTTTTAATTCATGTTTGTTACAGTACATATTTTAAAAATTTGTTTGTGAACGCTTAGTTTTGTTTGAATGTGATGTTTTGCAATTGCATGTTTGACACAGTACATATTTTGGAATTTGTTTTGTCAAAGTTTGTGTTTTGTTTGAATGTGGACTGTAATTAGATGTTTAGGTTGCTAGTTATTAATTTGTTAATTATATTATTTTATGTAGTTACATTGTATTTTATTTGAAAATATATATATATATATTTTTTTTTTCAGATTAGATTTTTCATCGTATAATTTATATATTATTGTATCATCCTCGTTGTTTTTGTTTGTTGGCAGGTAGCATATTTTCGAGATCGGTCGTTTAAGAAATCCTGTTTTTGTTTTTACTGTTACGACCCGATATAGTCCGTCCGTTCCGGGAGACTCCAATGAGATGGTGGAAGACGTTCATCCTTGATTAGAACCCAAGTCTCGGGCGTTGTTGAATCTGTAAGTGTGCTGGCGTAATGACTTCCAGGTCATCGACATTGTCGGACAGAGGGCATAAAGGCCTTGAATTCGGAAACGTTTCTATTTCTTTGAGAAGCGTGTTGAGTTCCGCGTGGGTCAGGCTCTCATTGCCGAAAACTCTTTTGAACTGGTACTTGACCGACTTCACCCCGGCTTCCCTTAAGCCTCCAAGATGAGGAGAAGCGGGAGGAAATAAATGCCATTCAGTACCTAAATTCGCTAATTTGCCAGCAACCCCATTCCAATCGTGGTGAGCATTACAATACGCGCTTAGATCAAAAAATTGCTGCATCATAATTTGAATGATTAAATGGCAGAATCAGTCTATAGTTCCCGTAAGACAAACTTTTGGTATTGTATTTGCGAACAATTACTTCTTCAGGATCTCTGAATTGGTTGGGTTCCTCTTCATTTTTCGAAATTGTTTGCAACTGGAAACTCTGATCCGTAAACTGTGCAAAGCTTCGTACATGTTGCGGATTCTCGGCTGGAACCTTGCCAAAGATTATCCATCCAAGTCGAGTCTTCTGCGCTATAGGAGCTACATTGCCTTCACTGCGCACGATGTATTTCGGCGAAAACATCACTTCCAAACAATAAATCGACTGGTGCAGGAACGTAGAAATCGGGATCTGCTAAATGCAAACCGGAAAGATGTTGCCATTTGTCGGGTATCATCTGCTGAGTCGGAAGAAGCCCAGTCAGCGACTTGAAAACGAACGCCTTGACGGTGCTCACAAATGTCGAATGTTGCGACGCAAACATTATGTCAACATAATTTTGTGCTATGCCGCTGCTGACCATCCCCAACCCAGATACCTCGACAATGGTACGATGACTTTTAAGCCTCAACAACTCTGCCGCAGATTCGGAAATGAATGTCGCTTCTGATCCGGGATCGCTCAAAGCACGCAAATTATGGAAGCGTCCATCATCGACCTCCCCCTTACCATCGCTGTTGCCAATAGCACTTTGGACCGTTGCGAGAGTGAGTAAAAGGTGTTGATTTAACTGCTCGTAGATGGCTGTGGTTGATCCGATGGTTGAAATACAGGTGCGTTTGGATTCACGCGTACCTGATTTGATTGCGCATTACTCGATCTGGGCTGTTGAGAGGGAAAATTACTACTCTGGTTGATGTGGCCGTTGTTGTTGTTATTGTGATAATTGTTGTTTTTGTTATAATTTCTGTTCTGGTTGTTGAAATCTGTCTATAAATCGTGGACATGGTGACGTTGTTGGCAAAAATAGCAACACTTAATACTTGGACAATCGTGCACATTGTGGCTATAGCCGAGACAATTTTCACAAACATTGACATTCCTGACTGTCTGTTTGCGTTGAATGGGGTTCAAGTTTAAAAAGCGTTGACATTTTCTCCTAGCATGTTGACCCTGATGACACAACTTACAGGAAATCGTCTCCCTAGAAGATGTCTTTGCTAAAAGAACCCGTGGTGCCTTGTGTTGACAGTTGTATCACCCCTTACCCAAGGCATGAAACTCCCCTTCAGATCCTGCTGGTCGACCACCTCAAGAGTGCGGAAGCGTGTTTCCGAAAAACCAGTGAATTATTTGTAAGTTGGCAGCTCATTGAGGCTCCCCAACTTCTCTTCCCATAGTTGCTGAATAGAATTTGGCAATTTATGCAGAAGGACGAATATTAAAACTGCATCCCAGTATACTACCCGCAAACCCAGGTTCGCGAAGCCGTGAACACACTCCTGAGATGTGTCCAACAACTCCTTCAGTCCGTTCGCTGATTCCTTGGATAAAGATGATTGTCCGATAAGCAATTTCAGCTGGGCGTTGACTAGAACACGTTTGTGTTGTAGCGCGAAGTTTTAGCAAATCCCATGCCGTTGCGTAGTTGCCCGCATCGCAAGGTAGATGTTGTAGTAGTCGCTCAGCCTCACCCTGCAAGCACGATTTGAGATAATGCATCTTATCAACTTCACTCAACGAAGCGTTGTTGTATAACATGGTTTGAAACAAATATTGGAAAGACCTCCATGTTGTGTACGAGCCGCTAAACTTGGGAATATCGATTTCTCGAAGCCTAATTTTGTTGCTGGATGCCGCTGATTCACCAGACGCCGCACTTGCAGCCGGCGTTGGCTGGGAGAATTTTTCCAATGCTTCCAGCAAGTCGCTGCGGTACTCCAGGTAAATTTCCTGTATTTGCTCGTATACGATCACTAATTCTTCCATCTTCAGATCTGCTTCAAGCCTTCCGCCACCGACGATTGCCTCGTGATATTGCCTGGAGATTCGCATATTATCTTCTAGCATGTCAAGGCGACTTGCGACATATGATTGCTGCTTACGCTTCTTCGTGGAGTTTTTAAAGCTAGTGCAGCAATTTACCAGCGTGGTTAAAACGCCTTTTTGCAACATACCGCAATCAAAATTACCCTTATCCATTATGTTAACACGTAGACTTAATTATTTAGGTTATAAATATGTATATATTATTGTAAAAGTAGTTATAGAAGCAAAACTTACTTGCTTTCTAGGTTTTTTGTATAAAATGTTGTTGTACGCGTCACAGATGAAGTTTGCTCAATCCTTCAGATTCCGGATAAAGCTGGTTGTTCTATCTGGCAATTTTTTTTTCGTTACACGACGCGTAGAATACACACACCAAATGTCAATAGATTTACGATTTATATTAGTTAGTTTGTTAAAATTGGATGTAAGTTTTACGTGTCAAGAAATGAATTGTACTTTTTAATGCACTCTTTATTTTTTTTTTTCGTATACTGAATTTATTGTCAAAGTTCAATGTTTTTAGATACAATTAACATTAAATTAGACGCGAAAAGGACCAAAATGTAATTGACATGTGTTTTTACTACTGAACAAAGAAAACCAAAAATATGTTAAAAGATGAAGCGTTCACAACGTTATTAAGGTTTTATTGGAATGATTGTCAAGAATCAATTGTACACTCGTTTCGTACACTAAACCAATTTATGTATAATATTTATGTTTTTCACAAAATATAATGTCTTACATATATATGTCAACTGTTATTACATTGTTTGTTTATTTATATGTAGGTGTCATCGATGTAAACAGCCTTCGTGGATGGGTGTGGGCATTGTTTGTCAGGAATGTGCATCCAATTATTTCGCAACAAGGTGCGTTCTGTTACTGAATATATCTCAAGAGACCAATAACAAAATTGTGACCAATTCCGATTGAATCTCACATACGTGAGTCTCCAGAGGAACCAAAGAACCTATCAATACAACAAGTGAACCTAGGAACGACAAAGTCAGAAGAGCCGAAGACAAACATGATGAAAAAGAGTGAACATGATTGCAAGTTCTTGGAAGACTGTAGTATTTTTCAACCTAACAAACTACTGGGCCGAATTCATCATAGAACTTACACTCCCTTTAGTATACAATGAAGATTTTAAGTCGTTCAGAGTGTTATCAGTTCTCACGTTACATAACTGAAACTATACATTTATAGTCCCATCTACGGACTATTTATTAGTAAACTTGCAAGGAGATCATCTTTATCCAATGACCAACGAAGAGTTTAAATCATCTTATACATCTTCTGTAAGCGTTTGCTAGCTGAGCATACTTCAACACAACAAATAATTGTCCGATTCGGGCGTAACGCAAACCGTCGTAGCCAAGACTTATTGAATAGAAATGCATCAGCGAAACTCATAGATCTTCTGCATACCCGATGAGTGCAATGTGAATATTGTCTGCAACTTCAACACAAGGACTATTCGATTAGTTGGAAGCGGGATCCTCCAGTTGCAATCCAATTGTATGATTCAATATTAAACGATGATTATAATCGGACAACACTCATTAATGCCCAATTTGGATTAATCATTCCTGCCAGCCACTAATGTATCACACCAACTCAAAAAATTCAGACACACTGCGATAAAAGCTCATGTTCTACAAACTGATTTTTCAAACGAAATATTAAAGGTGGAGCATGACGTACAAATCCAGAAAAGCCAGGAAAAAATGCCGAAGAAACTAAAAAACCATCACTATACTACAATTGGAGCTACAACGACAATTTTGCTTATATGTAGTAGTGTTCCTCATCTTAGCCGTACAACAAAGTGACAATTCATTTTATAATGAATATTGTATTAATTACCAATGGAATGAATAAATTAATTACCTTATTACCTTACCTTACCTTACCTTACTTAAGGAAGAAGTGTAAAGCTCGATCACAAAGAAGATCGGAAGCAGCAGCCCGTATAAGTTTACACAAGGCAACAGCAGCGACAGCCGAGACAGAACTATATGAATCCCATTATTGTGCGACGTCAGCATAAAGCGGCCCCAACATGTTGTGCCTGCACAAGAACATTATTATATTTTTTTCGCATCTTAAGAATAATTTTCGCAAGCGCTGCAATTTGATAATATCAAATGACTCGCTGCAATACACGCCATTCGCGTTCTGAGCATATTGCATTTCGAATACGCATGCAAATCATAAATTTTGTAGAATAAGCAATAATTTAGTATATAAGGTAGTTCATACAATAAAAAAACTGTGACTTATGATAGCAACTTCAAGGTGTATCATTTATTTCTGTTGACTTCCCCCCACCAGAGGTTAGGTGTCAATATAAATTAATTTTCAAGTGGGATGAACTTAAAAAAAAATACGTACGTCGATTGACTACTGCTCTAATTTCAATTTTACCAAAGATTTACCTCCCCTGATTGTGCCAGCAAGTTGAACGACTGTTCGATCTTCGATGTCACTTGACTGCAAGAGTGCTCTCAAGTTTTAAAAATGCGGGTTTGTTTGAAAATATATATTTTTTATGAAGGAGCAAAACAAACAAAATTTCCACAAATTTGTAAAACGAAATATAGAAATACATACAGCCAAATATTATATTGCGCGCTTAAAATACAACAAAGTGACTAATCTTTCAACACTGCACACTGCGTGAAAAAGATCTCGACGGTTTTGCGACGAAGTTTTTCCAATGACCCAGATCTCCTTGACCTCTCCGCACTTACTTTAGTGAGCAGCCTCAGCGCTCAGCCCAAAGACCATTGACGAACTCAAGCAAACATTCGTGCCGAAATCGTAGGGATACTCGAAAAACGCAAATACTTTTAACGCAACAAAAATATAGTTAATAAGGAACTAGATTAATTCAATGCAAGGTTATCTGGCGCTTTTGATAGTTCATAAAAAAGCGAAGAAATTTCAGTTTTCACGAACGTTTCTTCTATTGATCGATCTCGACCGACATTAGGCAATTTTTCTTTTGCCTACAATAGAATAGTACGAAATCCAAATGTAAAAAAAAATATCGAGATCCGATAATTGTCATCGTTTTCATAATTCATGTGATTGATTATGTAACGAGTAGGTTATGAATTGCAACAAAATACGGTATACTATATTCAGTTCTCACATACTTCAGCGTTAACTTAAAACTTACCTTTCAGCTGTACTTTTATCCAGAGACAGTACTGAGACCAACAACCTCGCTGATTTCCCGTTACTTGCCTACAATCTATATTTTTATGGGGTGGCAAATGCTAACTGCGCTAGTATTGCTACATAGAAATCGTATTGACAAATGTCACGTAACTTCCAAAATGCCGGCTCACCAACACCCTCGCACCTTGCATATGACACTCCCGCTGTGGGCGTTCATAGAATTTTATCCGTTAAATTTGAAATTATTCGTTACGTGTGGAAAATATTTTTTTTTAGGAATAGGTGTACATTTGCTTAAAATATTAATGAAAAATGAACAATGTAGATTGGTTGAAGGAAAATGAAAACATTTTGAGCAAATTTTCTAAGAAAAATTTACACATGAAATCGAAGTTAAAGATATTCAAAAACAGAAAATACGCAACCATGTTAGTCCTAATAAGTTTCTAGTATGTAGAATATCTAATTTAGATAGTTTTATTGATAGACAAATCATACTGGTCCCCCAACTCGCAGTCCTCTTGCCGCTGGCCCCTTAAATTTTTTTTCAAATTCGCCATTTTGTTTTCCTATGGGTGTTATGTCAATTAAGAATCCATGTGACATGCAAAAACATACAACAAATAAATGCTGCCAACCTCGGCAACCGTGGGGAAATGTGTTAGAGTTCGGGAATACCATATTCTTACATTACTGAATGCCATTGGTTAGTTATTATATATTGTTAAAATGCGAATAATTTGGTTTGTTTGGGTAATAAAACCTGAGACCACCGACTGCGGCCGATTTCGCGTTACTTGCCTACAAGCAATATTTTTATGGGGTGGCAAATGCTAAGTGCGCTAGTATTGCTACATAAAAATTCGTATTGACAAATGTCACGTAACTTCAAAAATTCCGGCTCACCAACACACTCGCAAAGAATATGAGCTGACAGCGTTCATAGAATTTCATCAGTTAAATTTGAAATTATTCGTTACATGTAGATAATATTTTTTTTAGGAATAAGTGGAAATTTGCTTAAAATATTAATGGAAAATGAACAATGTAGATTGGTTGAAGAAAAATGAAAACATTTTGATCAAATTTTCTTCAGTCATCTAAGAAAAATTTACACATGAAATCGAAGTTAAAGATATTCAAAAGCAAAAAATACGCAGCCATGTTTGTCCCTACAAGTTTTTAGTATATAGAACATCTCCATTGGATAGTTTTATTGACCAACAAAATCGATTTATTCGCCTTTTATAAATTTATAATAACTAATCAATGGCATTCAGTAATGACGCCGACGTTCACAAATATATTTAATTTAAATATGAAACTTTTCAACACAACGTGATGCTCAGGATTGTGACGAAATTGAATAATAAAGAATTATATTTTTCTTTAAAACGCTCGATCGAATTTTGTTAGTTGCGTTAACAGAGTAAGAACTGATATAGATATGTTTGCCTTCTACTTCGGCTCAGTCGGCGCAGTGGTTTAGTGGGTAGTGTCCGAGGGGTTCCAGGTTCGTATCCCGAGAAAATCCAAATTCCAACTAAAGGTTTTTTCCATGCGCCACCTCTCGCGAACGTCTGACAAACATCCGAGAGTATAACTGTCATGAAAGAGCTCCTCAATTGGCCGTTTGGACTCGGCATAAAATTGTAGATCCCTTCCATTCGTCCCAAAAACAAAAACTCACACACCACGAATGGTTGTGAGAAGCTAGGCCTAGAGTCCCTACGGACCTGTTGAGACATTTATTTATTTATTTTTTATTTACTTGGGCTTAGTATCAGTTAACACGATCGTCCAAGGCCAGGTGCAAAACGCGCGATTGGCTGCGTCATCCTTTTTATATATCTACCTGTTGACGATTATAAGTCAACAAAGATGCAAGTGTACTAAACGCACCCACCCAATTTGAAATTTCCCCAAAGGGAAATTATGCGAAATGTCAAATGCCAAATGTTAGATGTAATATAATGTAAACCAACTTTGTGTATAAGAACGTTGGCTTCACAAATAAAATTCTAATTCTGTTTATAACGTTTTAATAAGCGGTGGTTTTTATTTTACGGAATTGTTTAAAGCGTTTTCTTTCTTATAAGAACAGTTGCAACTGCGAACAGTTTTCTTTGCTATTGTTCCATACTGAACATTTTGGTCACTTCAAACCGGATTACAATATCCCGTCATAAATTTTCGCATTGCAAAATTCCATTGTTCTTTTTACATATACATATTTTTAAATTTTCGTAAATTAAATTGGACACAATATACAACACATTTCTGGATTTGGATTTACTGCGACTCAACTGGAATCATCATCGCCATCAATTGCAACTGATAGACAAGCTGAACTGATCTGTTTCTGTGTTTGGCTGTGTGACTTCTCGTGTGCGATTCTCTGGATAATTTGCAAGTAAGTACATCACTTGCACTTCTTGTATTATTTCTTTGTGTATCTGCAAATAAGGTAGAATTTAAATTATGAAGCCGAAAATGCTAAAACGCGTACTTACCCGCTTAGAAAAAGATATTGAAAATTTCGGCAAACGGGGATCCATTACCCGAACGGCAAATTATTTGTCGGGCCGATTACTAATGCTGAAAGAAACAATGCAGACAGCGGAAAAGGTTTACGAAGAGTTAGTAGATGGGCAGGATGATGAAGATGTTTGTTCTGAAGTAGAGGAAATGTACGATAAATTGCGCGAGTTGTATTTAGACTACAGAGCCGCTCTTCTTGATGCAAAGGACAAGGTTAAAGCTAAGGAAGATCAAAATGATGTCGCGAAAGCGGAATTAAACAACACAACGCATAATCCAGATGTTAAATTCAGCAATATTCCAGTGCCTGTTTTCTCCGGAAATTATGAATCGTGGCGAGGGTTTCGTGATTTGTTTGTTTCTCTTGTACATCAGAATGCATCGTTGTCTGAAATACAGAAAATGCATTACTTAAAAACTAGTGTGTCAGGCGAGGCAGACAAAATTTTATCGCATTTATCCATTTGCAATGGAAATTATGCAAAGGTGTGGAATATTTTGCAAGATAGGTATGACCACCAACGATTTCTTGTTAACACCCAAATGAAGTGCCTTTTTAATCAGCCTTCAATAACGCAGGAGCGATCCGAAGCGATAAAAGAATTGTTGGATACATCTACCGAAATAGTTCATAGCCTAGACAATTTAAAAGTGCCAGTCGAACACTGGGATGTGGTGTTAATTTATCTTCTTTTACAAAAATTACCTACCAAACACAACAACTTTGGGAAGAGAAATTCCAAAACCAACACAAAGGAACTGCCGACTTTTGCTGAATTTAAACAGTTTCTTGAATCGAGGTTCCGTACACTGGAGGCTATGAGCTATCGTTGTCAAAGTATAGGTAAACTATGTCTCTGTAGGAATTGCTTAGCGTACAGTCATGTGTCTGCTAATTGTCCAAATACCCGTAGATGTTACTATTGTCAACAACCACACCACTCCCTTTTGCATAATTCGTCTCTCAACGCTCCGCAACCAAATCATTTGTCTCACAATTGTAATATGTTAACCTGTAGTCAAACCTCATCACAACAATCATGTTCAAAAAATAAGAATGTTCTCACCTCAACAATAAATCCCGATGCTCCAAGTTATACGCCACCCAATATAGAACAGCCAGGTCCATTTTCTGGATCTCAGCTTCGGACTGCGCAAACGGCAAACGAAGAGCAGGCCTGTTGTAGCAGGTCTCTTAGCACATATCACTCTATGCCACACCAGTTCAATTGCTGCGTCTAAACCATAAACCAACATTTGTCGAGGTATCCGGGTTAGGTATGGTCAGCAGCGGCCCATGTAGAAAGGTCGTTGATATAACGATTCCTTCTCACCATTCGGCCTTTCAAATCAGCACACAAGCCCTCGTGTTCAAGTTGCTGTCTGGTCATATTCCCATATTCCGACCCGGACACTTCCCATCCTCGATTGGGAACACCTTGATGGCTTGAGCTTAGCCGACCCTTACTTTTTTAGGCCAGCCAAAGTTGATCTGTTATTGGGAAGTGACGTTTTAGCCGATGTTCTTTTACCGGATTTGATTAAACCCAAAAACTTAAATTTGCCAGTGGCACAAAAAACCGAATTCGGGTGGATTCTCTTTGGACGTGCACCATTTACGTCTCAACCCGTAAAGAGTTTCCATCAAACTTGTACTTTGGATGCAAGCATGCAAAAATTTTGGGAGTTAGAAGAAGCTCCATTTCTAAACCCAGAAACTCCTGAAAACATTGCGTGTGAGGATCATTTTTTAAATAACATCAAACGCTTAGCAGATGTACGATGTGAAGGAAATATACGACCGCTGCTAGGCAAATCAAGAGAAGGTGCCGAGCGACGTTTCAAAAAATTGGAAGGACGTCTACTGAAAAACCATCAGTTTAAAATAGATTATTCCACATGTATCGAGGATTACTTACGATTGGGTCACATGAGCGAAGTTGAAAACGAACAAGTTTTGGAGAGCACTTCCCATTACTTCCTGCCGCACCATGCGGTTATGAAGGAGAGTAGTTCCTCCATCAAATTAAGGGTAGTTTTTGACGCTTCCTTCAAAACTTCCGACGGGACTTCTCTAAATGATCATTTGATGGTAGGCCCAACGCTCCAAAATAACATAATTGATGTCATTCTCAGATGGAGGCTGTACAAGTACACATTTACAGCTGATATAGAGAAAATGTACCGCCAAATCTGGATAAATGATAGAGATTCAATATATCAGCTGATTCTTTGGCGAAGGGATCCAAGTGAGGAGTTAAAAACATACCGACGCGGAGCTAAGTGCCATAAAGGTTATTTAGCCATTTTTATTTGCCTAGCAACCAAAGCAATGCATCTGGAAGCGGTCACCGACTTAACCACCCAAGCTTTTCTGGCCGCCTTTCGACGATTTGCGGCACTTCGTGGGAGCTGATGCAGAATTACGACGGCTTATGAAAAGTGGGATTCAGGACTGGAAAGATATTGCGGACGTTCTAGCAACCCATGGAACTAAGTGGAACTTCATTCCACCGGCTTTTCCCCACTTCGGAGGATTGTGGGAAGCGGGGGTGAAGAGTGTTAAGTTCCACCTTAAAAGGATCGTTGGAAACGGGACACTAACTTACGAAGAGCTCGCCACGCTTCTGAGCCAAATCGAAGCGTGTCAAAATACGAGACCTTTATGTCCCCTTACAGAAGGCCCAGAAGACTTTCAAGACAACCGGCACACTTCCTGATAGGCGAAACTCTCTTCACAGTTCCTGAACCAGACTTAACCACATGCTACCTTGATCGTTGGAGGACGATTCAGGCGCATCTGCAAGTATTCTGGAAGCAATGGCAGACAGAATACCTAAGTCGCCTACAACAGCGCCCGAAATGGCTAAAACTGCAGCCCCAGTTGAAAACAAGAGATCTGGTTCCTATTAAGGATGAACGAATCCCCCCCGCAAAGTGGAGTTTAGGCCGTATTGTGGAGACGTACCCCGGGGCAGATAATATCGTACGAGTTGTAAAGGTAAAAACTCAACAAGGAGAATTCTGACGTCCAATTACGAAACTCTGCCCACTTCCAATTAATAAGACAGAACAACAATAGAATGCGAAACAAATAATTACAAGAAATTTCGTTTAACAACCTTTTCAATCAACAAGCATACAAATAATGACACATAAAAACAAAATTGATTATAAAAAAGACAGTACGAAAACTCATGCACACCACTGTCGTCATAACCAACACACAACAAATATAAATTAAAAGCACTCAAACTCAATGGGATCTTACTTACTCTCGCACACATCTATTCAAGAATCACACACTAGTCATTCACAAAATACAGTCCACTTCTGCTCTCTACTATCGCTCTGAAAACCTGGAGAGAACACCCGTACAGAACAAATCAGATCCCAACTGTTACCTAGTCAGATCACACAACACAAAAGTAAAACTAATCACACACAACACAAAAGAAAAACTAATCACACACAACACGCTCTCATTGCAATCACCGCACTTATCACACATACATAAATGTAGCACACGAGCAAAACAAAAAAAACCCAAAGAAAATCACCAAATGAATTTAATTTATTTTTTATCAATAATCAACTACCTGATATACGCAACACCACAATACAACATTTTTAATTAAACAAATTATTAAACTGAAATTACACTTTAAAACAACGAAAACAATCGACAATTTCCCGCACAATAAAATAAACCGACACCGAAAAGTAAACAGCGAAACTGGTTTGCATCATCATCGTCTTCGTCGTCGCCTGCAGCAACAACAACAACAGCATCAAGAGAGCATTCATCACAATTCACCAGTATATTCAATTCTACGCCAACAACAGCTGCATTGGATATCATATCAGCTTCTTCTTCGTCGTTGTCATCGTAGAAACAACAACAACGTACAATAAGCAATCAGCACAGCTCGCATCGCGATCGCATATGAACGGAATCATGTGTGAGCTTATCTATTGGAATTGTTGTTGCTGTTTATGTGTGCTCTTGTAGAGGCGTCTGCGTCTGTTATGTTTTGGCATCTCTTATTAGTCATATACATTAATCTGTTGTTTCTTTTCATGCACTCAACCACATGCATTGCATACAATTTAACAGAAGGCAGATCAGAGGCAGCAATTGGTGACCAGTATGACGGCAAGAGGAGACAGGAGGAAGAATGTGCAAGGCAGCAGTTTGAAAACTTGTACATCGTTGCGGAGAATGTTGACGATTATAAGTCAACAAAGATGCAAGTGTACTAAACGCACCCACCCAATTTGAAATTTCCCCAAAGGGAAATTATGCGAAATGTCAAATGCCAAATGTCAGATGTAATATAATGTAAACAAACTTTGTGTATAAGAACGTTGGCTTCACAAATAAAATTCTAATTCTGTTTATAACGTGTTTACAGCGGTGGTTTTTATTTTACGGAATTGTTTAAAGCGTTTTCTTTCTTATAAGAACAGTTGCAACTGCGAACAGTTTTCTTTGCTATTGTTCCATATTTTAGTTTGGTGAGCAATCTGAATCTGGACGTGAACGTGTTTGGTATTAAGAAATATATTTTTATAACGTTTCTAAAATAAAGTTGTTATTATTTCAAATTGGACAAGTGGGTGTGTCTCCGGACACAGTTCGTATATTTTTTTTAAATCTAAAGACCGCGAGTCCTTTACTGGCGCCCGAGCAGGGGCCCTGACCTAAAGGATAATAAAACAGAGTCAGTGTCCTATAAAAATGCGATTAGGCATTAGGAACTAAAGTGAAATAAAAGCGTAATAAGTGTACATCTGTGCAAAGCGAAATGCGATGAGCATTAAGAAGCAATAAGTGTAAATCTGTGCAAAGCGAAATGCTATGAACATTAAGAAACAATAAGTGAGAATCTGTGCGAAGTAAAAACGAAAGCAGCATAAAGAAACGACAAGTTAAACTCTGTGTAAAAGACCAAGCGACAACGCAATAAATTTCCCGAGGTGAATTGAAAAAGCAACTGCCTACAGTGAAGGAAGAATTACCTAGTAGCAGAATCCAAAGAAGGAGCAAATTGGGGACATACAAAAGATGAAGACGCCACTGAAGTTATAGGATTGTAGTAATATTTAGCCTAAGAAACAATTAAATGATAATCTAAAAATTATACCCTGCTTGCGCAGTTATTCATGTACTAACGAGTACTTACTTACTTGACTTGAAATTTACATTTATAATATTTATGCGTAGGGGCGAAATCTCTTGAAAAAAGGGGCCGGTTCACTGAAAATTAAATTTAATTATCCGTGTGAAGTTCCTTACCTTAGTAGGTCGCTGCAGAAACATGCATTTACGACTAAAAGGGACGCATACAAGCCTTCCATGAGGACAGTGACTATCCCGAAATCTTAAATCAGAGAGCGCTTAGCAGGCATCTAAAATAAGAAACATACAAATTTATCTAAAGAAGGAAAAATCCAATCTTTAAGGATATAGAGGGATTTAAGAAATTATGTATAAATCCATATTTAACAAATCTAAACGAGTTAAGAAATTCTGTATTAATCAATTACAATTTAAAGTCTGCCACTAGGTGTTGTCTATTTAATATATTAAAAAAAAAAAAAAAACTTATTCACTCGCGCTAGCAAACACACCCATACCCTCACACCCATACCCACACTCTCAATCGCTTTAAGAATGGATGAGCTTAGGAATTCGGTCACGCAGCTCACGGGCGGTCAACTCCGTCCTCGAACAACTTTGAGGGCTGGAGACACGAATTGGTAGAATGGAGCAATCCAGTTCACAAGAGGTAATTAATTCCGTGAACAGCCAGCTGGGAGCGATCGGAAATCATATCCTTGTCCTGGAACAGGCTGTTTGACAGGTATCCCCGCTCCTCTAGCGGAACAAGTAGAACCACTACAAGGTCCGAAAAACGAACAAGATCTAAAGGACATTTCGAAACTTCCGGATTCCGTCAAAGAACTTCAGACCTTCGACGGGAATCCTGTCCACTACGTCTACTGGGTCCACAGTGTCGAGACTGTGTTGAAGGACTACGAAATAGTTCGTAGTAAGCCCATATACAGGGCAATACTCCAACACATTCGGCAGAAAGTCAGAGGCAAGGCCGACTCTGCCCTGGTCTCTTATAATGTGTTTCCACTACGCCGATAAAAGGGACATACGATCATTGGAGAATCAGCTTAATCATTTAACCCAAGGTAATACAAGAGTTGACGAGTTCTATGCAACCGTCAGTTTTTCCTGATCATAAGTAAAATCAGGGCTGAGGTTTACTCCACCGAGACTATGAACGCCTTAGTGGAAACATACAGGAATCGAGCGCTAGACGTGTTCATTCGTGGATTAAGTGGGGAGCTCTCAAAGCTTCTGATCATCCAAAGGCCGATAACCCTACAAGAGGCGTATTCTGCATGTCTGGAAATGCAAAATCTGAACTTCAGGACCAACTCGTTGCACGTGAGGGCTCCTAATACGAAAGCTTCACCTGTCAATTAGTGATTCGCGATATATATCGAATCACTCGATTCATCGATATTTTCATAAAAAAAATATCGATATTTTCACTCGATAATTTATTTCCGATATTATCGATGCATCGATAATTTACACAAATATTTTTATCGATTTTTTGCACTCAAACACCACTGTAACGTGACGACGCAAAAACATTTTCACACTCCACAGAGTCCTACATGTTATGCACTGCAATTATATGCGCTGTATAGGTATTAGGGGTGATTTTTTGAGCTTCGATCTCAGCAAAGCAAAGTATAACCCTTTTGCAAGTACAATTATCTATCTTAATGAGAAGGAAAATACAAATTATACAAAAATCTAAATTATTCATAAAAAATCGGTATTATCGATATTATCTATTTTTTCGGGCCAATTTTTTTTTGCATCGATATTTTCTTTTCGATATTAAAGTATCGATGAATCGATATGATTTTGGATTATCGCGCTTCACTACTGTCAATCATAACTTCAGGGATAATGTAGGACCCCCCGGAAGCTTCGACGGGCCACTGGCAATAAGGAACAACTTTGGCCAAAGGCCATATCCATATGGGAACTCAAGATTCCAACAACAAAATCCACCCCAAAGGCCAACAGCTTCGAAACCACAGATCAAAATGGAGGTGGATAGTTCCGTACAAACAAGGAACGTGAATTATATGAATAGGCCTAACAACAGGTTCAAAAGGGAACCGCGGTCCGACAATTACAACCCGCGCAAATAGCAGCGATTACATCATTTAGAATCTGTCGGTCCTGACACGCAAGAAGAAGTGTAAGCCGTTACCCTACCCTATGAGGAGCCATCGCCAGAAAATTTTATGGAAGGTGCCTTGTTTCCAGCGTACCATACTTAGAGTAAAAACTCTAAAGGAGCTACTTATGTCTGCAGACGTCCTGGCATTTCCGGACTTCGAGAAAGGCTTTAATTTGACAACTGATGCATCAGACTATGCCATTGGTGCTGTCCTATCCCAGGGTGGGCATGGTAAGGAAATACCTGTGGCATACGTCTCCTGTTCCTTGAATCGAACGGAGGAGAATTACGCCACCAATGAAAAAGAGATGCTTGCCATAGTCTGGGCT
This sequence comes from Cheilosia vulpina, assembly GCA_916610125.1. Taxonomy (NCBI): domain Eukaryota; kingdom Metazoa; phylum Arthropoda; class Insecta; order Diptera; family Syrphidae; genus Cheilosia; species Cheilosia vulpina. The sequence goes on along the minus strand of OU744276.1, from coordinate 59,874,153 downwards.
CTCGATAAATTGAGGAATTATCTGTACGGAGCCAAGAAGATCAAGATATTCACTGATCACCAGCCTCTGACGTTTGCCTTGAGCAACAGAAATCACAATGCCAAGCTCAAACGTTGGAAGGCAAGGATTGAAGAGTACAACTACGAGTTGATTTACAATTCGGGTAAATCGAACTTTGGTGCTGATGCTCTTTCACGATTAGGGGTAGAGGTCAATCATCTTTCAGATACCAGCACCGAAACGGCTAGCGAAGGACTTTGCGAGCTTTCTGGTAGTGATACCGAATCCTGTACGGTGCACAGTGCCGACCAGGACAGCTCGGACCTTATACAGCATGTGGGGCGTCCATGTTTTCAGGAATCAATTGATCTTTAGGATAGGTATCGATTTGCGCTCTCACGAAGAGCTACACGCTGGTTATCATCGCCATTACATTTTAGCAAACAGTTTACATCGCGACAACCTCGTACAGATATTGAGGGAATATCTTAATCCAAGGGTAGTAAACGGAGTAAAGATTCCAGAGAAGTACCTTGGTTTTCTTCAAAGGGTTTACCTGGAGAATTTCAATACTTACAAGATACGAGTCACTCAAAGAGTAGTTGAGGATGTCGCCAATGAAGAGCGCAAACTCGTAATAATTGAAAAAGAACATAGGAGAGCCCATCGCGCTCCCAGAGAGAACATGGAGCAAATCCTGGAAAATTTTTATAAAAGCCTTAGGCGTCAAGCTTTATCTGACCCCCTCCTATCGAAGTGAAGTAAATGGACAAATAGAAAGGGTCCATTCTACGATATTGGAGATTTACCGACGCCTTAAAGTAGAGAACCCGGATCTTGGTGTTAAAGAACTCGTCGACGTAGCGGTAGACCGCTATAACAACACCATACATTCAGTAATCAAACGAAAACCTACCGACGTTTTCATTAACAGATCTCAGAGGGTAAATTACCAAAACCTGTTGAACATTCGTTCTAAGATCAATAGGGATCTGAGGGGAATTATTAAGAGAAATATGGAAGCCAGGATTGTAAGGTTAAATCGGAAAAGGGAAGCGCCTAGGAAGTACTGCGAGAGTGACGTTGTGTATGCGGCGGTGAAGTGTATAAAGGGTAAGAAAAAGCCATTGCACCGAAAAGAAGTTGTCGCAAAGGACAACCGGGTAACAGTAATGACAGCTAGTGGCAAAAGAATACATAAAGCTCATTTAATGAACGTAAACAGAAAATAAAAAAAAAAAAGGGGAATGTTTCCCTGACCTACTTAAATTAAACTATTTTAAAAAGAAAAGGACAAAAGACTTATTAAAAAGTCTCCGATAGAAGTTAGAAAATTCTTTTCAACGATATTATTAAGTCCAACTTGGTATTTAGTTAATTAATGAAGTAATAAAATTAATAAATTGTATTGAAAATGTATTGCAGTTTAGCTTTATTGGTTCCTGTGCAGGCCTTGCACATTTTTGAGTACACATCACCAATCGTTACCATTAAGGAGGACAATGCATGGGTGGTAAATGGCTACTTTAAGCTAATCCATGTTATTGACTTAAGCAAATACAGAGCGCTCATCGAACGAACCGAACAACTCGCCGCAAAACATGTAGCAGATCAGGAAATGCAACTAATTTTAACCTACCATCTGAACCAGGTAAAAGATCGATTAAAAGAACTAGTTGAGCCAAGGACAAGACGGGCTCGATCTATTGATTGGATAGGGAGTGCCTGGAAATGGCTGGCGGGTTCTCCCGACGCAACCGACTGCGGAAAACTTTTACAGATGCAAAGAGACATACTAGAGAACAATAATGACCAATACAGAATCAACGAAAAACTCTTCGAGGCGACGCATGAGGTTATGAACAAGGTTAACAAAATGATTGATGGCTATAATAACGCGGTACAAGAGGGAGAAGAAGAACGATTGAGGCAAGACTTACTTAACAAGGTACTTATACTAAAGGAAGGTGTGAACGAAATAATAAGAGCCTGCCAAATGGCCAAGACCGGAATCGTTAATAGCAACATATTAGACGCTGAAGAGGTTAACACTTTCATAAACGAGCTGGAAACCCTACCTTACCAAAACTTTGTAGAGGCAGTGGCGTATGGACGTCCCTCTGTATACAGCAATGGAACCCTTCTGTTGTATGTCCTAGCTATCCCTAAGATTGGGACCAACATTTTCCATCTAATAAATGCTCGTGTCGCAATCAAGGATAGAAGACAAATTGACCTAGACTATACGAAACTACTAGTTAATCACGACTTGACTTACGGACTTAACGGCGACTGCCTCCATATAGGGAACATGTCAGTATGCGAGGGTAGCATTTTAAGGAAAATAACGGAGCACTAGACATGCTCCGGGATCCTTAAGGGTGGTATTGCAGCGTGCGACTTCAAAACTAGTAACGAAGAGGTCATAGAACTTATTGGGGAAAACATGATCTTTGTGACAAATTTTAATGGTTCTGTCTTAAATGAAAATTCTTCTATTCCTCTAGAAGGTACCTACCTCATCCAGATAGACAACGACACGGTCATCATCAGGGGCCAGACATGCTATGGTGTGTCCGCTTCGAGTCTACAAGCGCTTCCTGCTGTCCTGGCCAATGTAACCAGCAAAAGGATAAAGCCCAATTTGGAATTTGTGCATGATAACAGCGTCAAGAACATTCAGCTCATCAAAACCCTGAAAGAACATTTTAATGCTTCTATCGTTACAGAAATGCTCATTGTCATAGCATTAGCTATCGCCATATGTCTATGTGGAAAAAAATTTACAGAAGGGTCAATATCCCGGAACTTCGTCTGTCTTTTCGCCGAAAGCGTATCCCTCGCCCAGCTCAACGTTCAGCGGAAGTTCAACAACCGGACGGTAACCTAAGCTGTTCCACATGCTCAGCAGTAGATCTGCGGGACGCAGATATTTGAAAGGGCGGCAGTTAACACGATCGTCCAAAGCCAGGTGCAAAACGCGCGGCAGCCAATCCTATGGGATTGGCTGCGTCATCATTTTGATATATCTACCTGTTCCCACAGTCTGAGTGCAACGGGATCATATGGCACACGCGCGATCGTCTCCGGATGCGCGTGCATTAACACTTTGACCAGTCAGCAGCTGCATCGTGGGACCAGCTATTTCCTAACTGGAAATATTTTAGTGTTTTGGGCAGTCTGAATCTGGACATGAACGTGTTTGGTAATAAGAAATAAATTTGTTTTTATTTCAAATCGGACAAGTGTGTGTGTCTCTGGATACAGTTCGAATATTTTTTTGAAATCTAAGGACCTCGAGTCCTTTACTGTATCTATATCTGCTTAGTTCCGTATTTGCAAATTTTACTACATATGAACAGCGATAGGTATGTATGCCCATAAAAGCAAGAGAATTGGTGGCCGGGCATGAGAAAATTGTTTTTTTTTTTTGTAGCTCAAACACATTTACCTACAGGAATTGTAATTAAAAAACAACAATGTAAGCAAATGAGTCTCTGTTCGAGAGTTTAACTGTCCCTTCCACTTGTCACAAAAATAAAAACACACAACACGAATTGTTGTAATAAGCAGAGACAATACTGAGACCACCAATTCCGGCCGATTTCCCGTTATTTAGTCTACAAGCTATATTTTTAGGGAGTGGTCACGATTTGGTGCGCTGGTATTGTTACATATAAATTCGTATTGACTAATGTCATGTAACTTCAAAAATTCGGAGTCACCAAAACATTCGCAAAAAATATGAGCCACTTCCGCTGTGGGCAAAGCTGCTGGCAGTGTTCATAGAATTTTATCCAGTAAATTTAAAATTATTCGTTACGTGTGGATAGTATTTATTTTTTAGGAATAAGTGTACATTGTCTTAAAATATTTATGAAAAATTGTCATTTCTGAATGGTTGCATGAATATAAAAACCTTTTAACCAATTTTTTATCATTAAGCTAAGTATCTGCTAGCGCTAAATTTTATCTCCCATACAAAAATGTCTACAAAGATAAAATTTAGCGAGGCAGTTTAGCAAAGCAGTATCCTGTCCGGTACATTTAATCGAAGATAAATTTTGACATAAAAAGCCGAGGAAAAAATTTGTGTTGTGTTTACATTGAAATTGTTGTAGAGGAAACCGCAGACAACCGCAAAACCAAAAATTCCGTTTCATGCGATAAAAAAAAACCTAAAAAAAATTGCAGGGCTTGTGGAGGAACGATCAGCAATATGGAAATTGTAGAAAAATTCCAATGCAAAAAGGATTTACCCGACACGAAGGAACGTGTCGTCATCTGGTTGCTACTATTGAAATTATTTGAGCGGCTGTAGCAATGATAATATCTTCTTCAATTTTGCTTATATCTATTGTTTTGGAACGATTCAAACCAGAGACAATACTGAGACCACCAACTTCGGCCGATTTCCCGTTACTTGCCTACAAGCTATATTTTCATGGGGTGGCAAATGCTAAGTGCGCTAGTATTGTTACATAGAAATTCGTATTGGCAAATGCACGTAACTTCATAAATTTCCGGCTCACCAACACCCTCGCACTTTGCATATGCCACCTCCGCTGTGGGCAAAGCTGCTGACAGCGTTCATAGAATTTTATCCGTTAAATTTTAAACTATTCGTTACGTGTGCATCATAATTTTTTTAAGGAATAAGTGGAGATTTGGTTAAAATATATATGAAAAATGAACAATGCAGATTATTTGAAGTAAAATAGAAATATATTGAGCAAATTTTCTTCAGTTTTCTAAGAAAAATTTACGCATGAAATCGAAGTTAATGATATTCAAAAGCGCAAAATACGCAACCATGTTTATCACAATAAGTTTTTAGTATATAGAACATCTCATTTAGCTAGAAATCAAATTATTCGCCTTTTAACAATTTATAATAACTAACCAATGGCATTCAGTAATGTAAAAATGTGATATTCCCGAACTCTAACACTTTTCCCCACGGTTGCCGAGGTTGACAGCATTTATTTTTGTATGTTTTTGCTTGTCACACGGATTCTTAATTGACATAACACAAATATGAAAACAAAATGGCGAATTTGAAAAAAAATTTAGGGGGCCAGCGTTTTCATAATTCATGTTATTCCAAATCGATTATGTAACGAGTAGGTTATGAAATGTAACAAAATACGGTCAAAGATAATGGAATACAGAGATATATATCTTTCCAGTGGAAAGGCGGCTGCCTACAAGCTGATTTCCCGAAAAATTTATGAACTCACGCACATATGCTCATTTCTCTTCTAGAATATGTGAGTTCATGAATTGAACTTTAATGCAAGAATTCGCTATTCTGAAAATTATATTTCACTATTTTTTTTATTTTAATCGAAGCGTTAACTAAAACCGACCAAGTTTAATACCAAACACAAAACAATTGAACAACGCGATGCCTATAAAAGCAAAAGGAATATTGGCCGGCCATTAGCAGCATGCTTTTGTAGCTCACACGTATTCACAGACGGTGGTTGAAATTACAAAAACAACAATGTAAACAAATGGTTTTTGGGGGGATAGATGTACGAAAGATATCCATCTCTTTTATTCTTTCATCTCTGATACGGTTACCAAAACAAACCAAATTATTCGCATTTTAAATTGCCAAATCCAGATAAATTTCTTGTAGAACCAAAAACCAAGCCAAATACCAAAAATATAAGTGAACTAGATAATTAACCATATACAACAGATCATCCAGCCACCGCCAGGAACAAAGATAATCGAATACAGAGATACATAACTTTCCAGTGGAAAGGAGGCTAGCTACAAACTGTTTTCGCTTGAAATTCATGAAGTCACGCACATATGTTCATTTCTGTTTTAGTTTATGTGAGTTAGTGAATTGGACTTATATCAAGAATTCGGTATTTTCTAATGTGTATTTCACTATTTTTTAAATTTTATCAAAACCTCAACAAAAACCAAACAAGTTCAATACGAAACACAAAACAATTGAACGATATATCATTGGCACCCTTTTGCAAAGCCAATTTGTTAACAATATTTGTTGGAATGGTGGTAAGGCTTCATTGGAGTTTTTTTGGATGTGCAATAAATAAACCCAATCGCTCCAACAATAATTGAACTCACGATGGCGGCATCCGAAATTTCTCTACAAAATAAGTATCATTCAAGTTAAAACTAAATAGTTCTAATAATGTTCATGGGCTTCTAACAACTCTTATACGATGTTCCACACCACCAAAAAGTAAATCTTCGTCACCAAAAAGTACATCAATTTTCAGATATTATTGATTTATGTTGTGTAAATAAAATAGTTTTAAATAAAACACTATTATTTCAATATCCGTTCAACATACCAATGATGTGTTAAAAGGAGAAATAAAGTCTTTAATATAAAATGTGAAAATAGTACATCACATACAACAAAATAATATTTCATACAATACTTCCAGTAAAATCTTTGAAACAGAAAATTGTATGTGATGTATCAAAAAAAAAGTATGTGATGTATGTGTCGCCGGCCCGGTTCTTACCGCCTGAATAAAACGCTTAATTGATAGGTTGATTCAGAAGTGTTTATTCTCTGGAAAAATATTAATTAACTCAAGAAATGAAATTATACAATTACTAACTTTTCAGCAACTTATGTGGCTGCGTCCGGGCTCGACGACAGTTCAATTCGGTTTGAACGTATTTCGTTTTAAATTGCAATTCGCTGCAGAAACCAAATGACAGCACATTTCGGGATATGTTCGCAGAGATTTTTAACACAACCACATAAGCCACCGATTACATTTAGTACATTTTTGATACATTTTTAACATTCCACCCCCCGTGAGGCGCCCGAGTCTCGCTCGGAAACCTCACCAACCTCTAAAACTGCCAGTTTCACCGCAGATCTTCCCAGAGTCCCGGAAGTCGTCTGAACGTCAGCCGCGTGAACCTGCCCGTCGGTTCCTGGATACACGTTCGTTATTTTACCTCATAGCCATTTGCTTTGCGCCACGTGGACGTCACACCAAGCACTAGATCTCCAATCTGCAAAGGTTTTACCTTTTCGAATAGCATCTTACCATATATTGGTCCCGGAGTCTGCGTCGAGCTCGGTCCTCCCATAATAAAGTGGTTCGGCGTAAGTGTCTCTTCATCCTCGGTCGTTATAGGCAAGTGGGTGAGTGGTCGACTCACCCACTTGCCCACTTTGGACGGGTCCAAAATAATGCAGTCCGGAGTATGTAAATGGCCTAATGTAATGTAATGTAAGGCGATCAACCGGTAGTTGGCCCATTAGTGAAGGGGACGGCTTTGCGTTTCGGATGCGGCATAGTTGACATTGGCTCCTTACCCTTCTCACGGCAGTTCTTAGTCCTAGAACCCAGAATCGTTGGCGAATCTCGTTCACTACTGTATCGTCGTTTTGGTGGCCGCAACGTCGGTGAAAGTGATCGATGACTAGGGCCGTCATGCAATGATTTTTTGGAAGTATGATGGGTCGTCTCGAATGAGACCATGGTCATCGAGGTACGGCGAAAGCTTGTATATCTGTCTTTTCTTTTCGATGTATGATTCAATTTGCAGCATGTCGATTTTAAAAATGAAGGCGCCTCTTTGTACTTGACGACATATTAAAAAAAATATAAATAATTGGCGCAACAGGTCCGTATGGACCCAAGCCTAGCTTCTCACAACCATTCGTCTTGTGTGAGTTTTTATTTTTGGGACGAAAGGAAGGGATCTACAATTTTATGCCGAGTCCAAACGGCCAATTGAGAAGCTCTTTCCTGACAGTTATACTCTCGGATGTTTGTCAGACGTTCGCGAGAGGTGGCGCAGCGAAAAAAACCTTAAGTTGGAATTTGGGTTTTTCTCGGGATTCGAACCTGGGACCCCTCGCTTAGTAGTCCAACACACTAACCACTAAGCCACTGCGCCGACTTTTAGTAGTTCTGAATTGTGAAGCTCGGATACAGTCAGCTCACCTCGTTCATATTTTTTACCCTGGCATATGTTAATGAAATGTAGCAACCATGCAATAGTTCTTTGAAGAATTGAATATTTGGAAACCCTTGTCGCTTCAAATAGATAACTCCTAATGGCGTTGCTGTGCAGTACATGCTTCGGCAGCAGTGTTTCTCGACACTCACTCGTAGAGAGGTCAACAGGTAGTTTTGGCCAATCCACCTCAGGTAACCTCAGAAAGGAAGGACCCTTTACCCATTTATTGTCCGCATGAAATTGGGGTGCATATTTCACTCTTGTAGCCTCATCCGCCGGATATTGCTTTGAAGGAACCCATCGCCACTGGTTGACTCGACAGCTCTCCAGTATTTCCGCAATTCTAAAGCCCACGAATTTCTTGTGTCGGCGGGGGTCTGATCGAAGCCAGTGAAGTACGGTTTTTGAATCACACCAGAATACCCGGTTAGTAAATGACAATTTATGACAGTCGATGATAGAATTGCAAAGCCTTACGCCGAGAATAGCGGCCGACAGCTCAAGGCAAGCTGTCGAGAATGTTCCATTCTTATGTATGTGACTCCGCTAAAGGCTGCGTCGCGTGGTATACTCATTTTGACATCTAGGGATTTTGAGTTGGTTCAATTTCGACAGCTCCATCTTCCACTTCTCGAACGATTCATTGAGAATTGGATCATCCCACGCGATTCCAAAGGTCCAGATGGATTGGAGCAACAGTTTTAAATAGAGCGTGAAGTTAGCGATTATACCAAAGGAGTCAAATATTGACATCGTGATGCTAAGGAATTCCCTTTTCGTTGGGCGTCTATCGTCTTCCATGGCCCGGCTGATACTTGGAAACTTAAGTTGAAAGACAAATGCATCAAACGCGCTATCCCAACACATGCCCAGAACTTTCTCGGTCGAGTGACGGCATTGACCTCTTCAGAATTCGACATCAGATTCCTCAACTTAAACCCACCTCTTCGATGGATTTCTACAACAGCTTGGGTTACGTTGGTAGCTTCTGAAACTCTGTCAAAACTATCGACGAAGTCATCTACGTAGTGGTTGTTAATAATTGCTTCGACGGCTGGTGGCTCTTTGAGTAAAAATATTGAAGCATTATGGTTCTTCACGAAATTGGCTATACAAGGCGAGCAAGCGGCTCCAAAGGTGATGGCTTCCATGACGTACTTCTCGATTGGCTTGTCGACGTTATCTCGCCACAGAAAGCGCTGCGATTGTTGGTCCTCAAGTCGAATTAATATTTTGTGGAACATCTCCTTTATATCCCTTATAACTGCTATAGCTCGCAGTCTGAAGTTGAAGAGGACTGCGAGTAAAGTCTTGTAGTCACCGGGCCCTTTCAAAAGGAACGAATTTAGGGAGACGCCACTTACCTCTGCGGCTGTGTCGAAAACTAGACGAGTCTTCCCGGGTTCATTTGGGTTCTTAACTCCGAAATGTGGAAGATACCAAGTTTTTGAGTCATCTTTCAGAACCTTAACACAGTTTAATTTCCTCGCGTACCCTTTTCAACGTAGTCGGCAATCGTTTTCTTATACGTAGCAGCGAATTCTGGAGGCTGCGAAGCCTTTTTTCTGTCAGCGTGTAACTCGTAGGTAACACTCTTCCTTCCATAATAAACCCGTACTGTATCGATCTCCCAGTCGAAGCGTTGTGGTAGTTAGAATCTGTAGAGCCTTCTTGTCCGCTTGAACCGAACTTCTGTTTCGGCTTTCCAACACCAAAGTTCTCGATGCTGAAGTAGTCATCGACGATAGGATCTATTCGGCGCTCTTCTTCAACTAAATGGTGGCCAAAAAGAACTTCTTCCTGACCCGGCAATCCTGTTCGCCCATAAACGACCCAACCAAGTTTGGTTCTTGTTATCATTGGTTCATCTCCATCTGCATTGACGGCATCTAGTGGTGCGCCGAGAATTCCAGAATCGCCAATTGACTTCATCTTAGCAGTAGCAAGAGTCTGAGTAGGCAGGCATGAGTCCACTATTGTCTGTACATTACGCATTTCTTTGCGTTGTTTCGATCGGCGCTTATGGTAACGTCTACTGAGAAGGACTTTTTCGCGAATGTTTCACGTTCCAGCCTTCGCAGGTTCAGGTCTTTTGGTATTCCTTCGAGTTGTAAACGTTTGGCCAAGTCTTCGCTCATAATCGTAACTGATGAACAAGGCGTATGCGTATGTTCGCAGTACCGTGTCGGCGTTATGAACTCTAACTGGTAAGATCCGGAAAATATTTTTTACTGCTCCATTATCGTTGCAATTTAAAATTGGACTTTGGACTTCCGTCCCTTGGTTTGTGACGTCGGCTGACGTTGACTGCTGTTCTACATCTGCTTCATGAAGTGACTGATGATGCATTCTACTGCAGTTGTCGACACCACATTGCTTCCGCATCCTGCAGGATTTTACGCTGTGACCACGCTTCAAACGTTTTGGCTGGAATGTCCAAAGTCTTGTAGCTTTTACACTCGACTACTGGATTCTGTTTTGCGGTACCGACACTCGTTGGGCATTATGTTGGTTGCGGCTGAACTTCCATTTGCATGAAGAATACTTCTTTGCTTCGGTTTATGATCCACTTTACCCGGAGGTGATGAAGACAGTGAAGTTATTGAAACGATACAATTCGATTCAACCAGTCATTGAAATGCCCGCACAAGTCTGGGCCCACTCCAATCTCCTGCTCATTGGTAGCTTCCCTACAAGCTCATCTAAGAAAGCAGGGCTAGCCAAATGTTGATGCATTCCACTCGCTTCCAGAAATATGATTAAGTTCTGCACCTTTGTAGCAAATGGTATGATGAGCTCCAACTTATTCTCCGGAATTGCGGCGGATTCTCTCACTTTCTTTAACTGACTCTGGACAAGACATTCGGGACGCCCAAAATGGAATTCTAATGTTGACATAACTTGGCCCACATTATCGGGATGTATCAGTAGGGATTCAACGACATCTCTTGCCCCACCTTTGATGCTCCTCTGAAGCCGGAACATATTCTCCACCTGAATATAGCCAAATATTTTTGATGATTCCAAGAAAGCCATGCAAAACATCGGCCATTCCTCGGGTTTTCCACGGAATTCCGGGAGATCATGTAGTTTGCGATGGCTTCCAAGCCCAATTGAAGACGAAGATGGCTGTTGCGTCGGTGTGACCTCTGGGAAAGCTGGCTGAGCTCTAGAAAGCTGCTGTTCGAAGGCCGGCACGTTGTTTAATGGAGGAAGAAACGTTGGCACTAAATTCCTCGTACAAACATTGGACAGTAAATGACTATAGATCGGTGAAGCAACAACTGGTGGCCAGGCGTACCGTGAGCTTGACCTGATTGTCATCGGTTGCGAGGTTATTCTTGGTTCCATCGAAAATCCATGCAAGGTTGACATTGTGGCAACTGAGATTGCGGGTGAAGTGAAAGTGGCGGTGGCGTTGGAAGAAGTCGTGGTAATGGCGGAGCATGTCGCTGCAACAGACCCAGTGCACCGCAAATAGGTAGTGGCGACGTTAATATTGGACGTGTCTGTTACGCCTGCGGCTGTAGAAACTGACAGAGCTAAAACTGATTGATGTTCTTTGAGCAGTATCTAGAGACGTTGACGTTCTTGTTTCTCCTTTAGAGTAGACGTTGTGATTGTTCTAGCTGTGTCCGCAAATTCTGCAAGTCCTCGAGCAATGTGGCTACTTCATCATTACGTGACTCCATAATCGTTTGCTCTGTGTCCTCGTATGAACTGGTATCTGACGATTATACCTGCTCCACGTCTTTCAAAGTAAACAGAGTACTCCTAGTCACTCTGTGGGAAGCTGGGTTAGGCGATCGCTGAAGATTCATCATTAACAAATGTAGATATAGTCCCTGCAAAAGGGGAAATGGAATCAATTGCGATAAAGAAGTCTACCCTAATCCTCAGAGAAAATATTTACTTACTTATCCCTATGGCGGTGAAGTTTATTCAGTTAATATATAGGCGGCTAAAATATTGACTCTTCCCGATGGCGGCGAAATGTGATTGTGTTCAGCTAAATGGCGGCAAAGTATTTCTCGCTGAAGAACATACTGAATACAAGACCTATGGGCTGTCTGCTGTCAAGTCAGAGTACTAACTTCTCCCAATGGCGGCAAAATGGAAAGGTAAACCAATTGGAGATTGTAGTTAAAGTACTGGCTTCTCCCGATGGCGGCGAGTTGGAAAATCAACCAATGCAACCAAGGCTGTCTGCTGTCAAGTCAGAGTACTAACTTCTCCCGATGGCGGCAAATGAAGAGGTCAACCAATTGGACATGGCTCCCGTGTAGTTAAATTACCGACTTCTCCCGTTGTCGGCAAATTGGAAAATCAACCAGTGGGCTGTTTATTGTCTGTTTTCGGCAACTTATGTGACTGCGTCCGGGCTCGACGACAATTGAATTCGGTTTGAACGTATTTCGCTTTAAATTGCAATTCGCTGCAGAAACCAACTGACAGCACATTTCGGGATGTGTTCGCAGAGATTTTTAACGCAACCACATAAGCCACCGATTACATTTAGTACATTTTTGATACATTTATAACAGTATGATCTATGAAACAGGCCCCAGAGAGGATTTCATCATTTGTTAAGGAAATAAAACCAAGGTCAGTCATTTATGCACAGACTGACCCGAGAAACTGCAATTAAGTTGCTCACTAACAAAATTCGACTGAAAAATGTTTGCAAAAATGTTACAAGTTTCGTTTACATTACCTACTACTTGAAATTCCAATCAGTGACATACAAGAAGGTATTCCTAAAGATTTCCTTTTAGCACAGACAATAAATATACAGATGTCTTATCCATATGAAAACAAAATTTACTTCAAGAAAAAGCTTTTTAAAAGCTTCATAGTTTTACAAGAGATATAAATGAATCCTCTACTTTTTTCTCTCTTTTACTCCATCAACACATGAAAAAAACAGAAACCTTGAAATAGTTTTTTTTTGCCTTTATTACCTACTTTTCACACAACGTTGGTAGTTGCTACATGTGGTGCAAAACAAGGAAATCGTTTTTATGTTGTTCTGTTTATTTTAGCTTGCGGTTTGTGTGTGCATAGCTGTGCCCTGTGCGTCTGTGCCGATGGCTGGCTCGTTAATTAGGGGTGGATTTGTCACCGTTGTTTCAGCACAGATCTTATCGTACCCATGCGAAAAGGGTAGTGGATGTGTGCTTGTCCTCTTGTTTCGAGTTTTTACTTTGATGCACAGATAATATACATATGTTCATGGATTGATGTGCAGTGCGTATTTTAGGTTTAGGTAGGCTATTTGAACTCGGATCACCAACATCCTGTCGAATGTTATTTAATTAACAGCCACAGGTTTTAAATATACCAGATTGAATGTAGGAATATTCATTATCCAAATATCTTTCTAGTCTGCAATTTCGACCTGAGTTAACAAGAACAAAAGTAGCATTTTTAATGAAATCTTATACCGCATTTTGTAAGTTTAAGATAAATAATCAAATAAATTTATTCTCTAATAACAACAAACAACTTTTCTACTCTTAGCCTACTTAAGTGATGGTGTCGAATGTTCGGAGTCATAAAACTATCTCAATTGAGTTATTAACGTTAAAAAAATAATCATTATCTTACATCACCTTTACTGAAGTAGTTTCCAGGGGCCACGAACGAGGACGTGACAGAATATCGACCCCAACCCTCCCAACCTCCCAATACTAATACATATTTCCTACATTTCGCATTTATTTAAAGCTCTAATCATTCATTACATTCAGCAATTTTTTTATTTTATTTTTAGGATTTCTACTCTTATTAGCATTTTTATCGAGAACCTATTCCTCTTTTAGGGAAGTAAAATAATTTTCTATCTGGAAATTAATTTTTTGTGGCACAGCAATGTACAATTGCACACCTTGTTTTATTCCAGGACATTTTGTTTTTTCTTTATTTACCTATAAGTATAATCAACCTGCAAATCAAGACACCTATTTGAACAAAATAGTTCAAACAGCTCTCGAAAAATGAAACCAATCAAAAAAACAAAAGAATAGCTAAACTGTAGTAGATCCCTTTGAATTAAAAATGTAAAATAAATGATATAAGAACAACTAAAGCAAATAATAAAAGAATAGTTAAAAAATACTAACTACAAACACAAAATATTAATAAAATTAAAGTAGATACCTATGAATTCAAAAAAGTATTTGATGAATAAAACAAATAGATAAAAACTAAACTACAAAAACAAAAAGGTATAAAATAGGTTTCTGTGTCTCTTAAGGACGAAACACCTCAGCACCAATCACCCAATATTTTTTACCAAACAACAGAAAAAAACTTCAGTTAAATAGATACGCACAAACGCAGTAAATACCGCACTTTTATATATTTTACTCTCGAATAACAAGTATCCCTTTCACAAGTATCCACTTTCAATTTCAATCACAGAATGCAGTGAAGTGATAAAGTTTACCCACCGTTTCGTTGTCGCCTTCGCATTACGCACATACATTTTCAAAACGCCTGATTATTGAAAATGCACTATAGGCCGTTCCACATCACTTGAAACCAAATTACCTACATGAAAAAAACTGATTTCTTATGGAGTCTGGCATCAAGTGATTCGAAACGGATTATGCCTGCTGCTGCTACAGCATGAGGATCGTAGGTATATCTCTATAATCCTTCCCACTCTGCCGTCCGGCGATGTGCTCACTTGTTGTATTATTTTTTTCTTTCTTCTTTCATTAATATAATTCTAATATAAACTAATTAATATAATTCCATTGCTCTTGCTGTGTCATAAACTCACAAATCAACCATAAGGCGTAAGGGAAGCTCTTTACCTACACAAATGAATGGAGCGAAGAGAAAGGTGCTAGGCAGAGACAATACTATCAACAGTATCATTTGTCTCTGGTGCTAGGAAAAAGAAAGAGCTTTATTCTCAACGCTTATTTTGAAAGCTCCTTGTCTGGTAAGGACATGGAAAACGTTGTCTGGTAAGGAAAAAATGTGCACCAAAATTTTATACAGGCATAAGACATCTGTATATTTATTGTCTGTGCTTTTAGTATTAAGAAACGAAAAAGCAGAAAGCTTTAGAATCACGTTTTATATTAGTTTCAATGGTTGTAACATAGTTCTTGTAGACGAACTTCTTTAAAAAATCGTATTCTTTTTTCAAACACAACAATTCGTGACGCAGAGATGGATCGTTTTTACTTTGTTTACACATATTATACGTATAGTTCTTCAATCTAGATAAACTCCTATTAAACCATGCCGGTTTATTAGATCTTTTTACATGTTTAATTGATACAAACATAGAAATCGCGCGTTCAAGTATTTTTTTAAATTGCAAGAACGCATTATTTAAATTAAGGGAATCAATCATATTTGCCCATTTAACAACATTAAGAAAATCATTCATTGCACTATAATCTGCTTTTAAAAAATCGAATTTTGTGTTTTCTTTAAATTGTAATTAAATTGGATTATGTGAAATTTGCAATGCATAGTGGTGAATGCTGTTAACAAGTAAGGGGAAATCAGCGATAGTAGCTTCAAGCTCTTCACTGGCAAAAACTAAATCCAAAACATTTCCCAAAGAGTTGCGAACTTCATTTAGTTGACGGATATTACCAGCTCACATAGTATCTACTACTTCAACTTCATTAGCTCTGTAAACATTAAATGGGATAATACATTTTACATCAACAATCAACCTAGCACTACAGCAAACGAAGAGTCATCTAAATTTTTAACAATTTCAATAATATTTTTCATATGAGCTTTGTAAATTGCAATACCTGAGTAAGGTGGAATGTACGAAACAAAAAATTTCATATGAATAATATTGCCATTTTCAATATAGAAATCAACACACACACAGATTTGTTCAATCAAACCTGTTGATTCAGGTAATGCAATTTATTCGCTTTTACAACATGAACGAACAGCAAACAATACGCCGACCCCTTTTTCAAAACCCAGTTTGAATGGGACATCGATCCTTTCGGTAAACATTGAAGTCAGCGGTGAATAGTTCAGTGGAGGCGATTTCTTTATGCAGCCAAATCACAGGCCTCCATCATTTTGGTAGTAGAGAGAGAGAGAGAAGAGAGTGCAACAATGGACGACGGAACAGCAACAATTCCAGTACCAGCAACAGAAACAGAAGCAGAATAAATGCTAAAACACATTTTGGTGTTGTGGACGTAAATCGTTTTTTGGATGGAACTTAAATGTGCGTACACGAATGCCATTAAAGGCGTTTTTCTTTTTTAGTTCAGAGCACAACCTGAACTGTTATACAAAAAGTTCGTGCTTCTTTTTTAGCTCAGATCCATCAGAGCTATGAATTTGTGTTTCTTTTTTCGTTCAGAGAATGATCAGAGCGCGCTCTATGAGCTCAGAATAAATTGACTGAGCAGGCTGAGTATAAAGCTGATTACATACTTACAGGCACATTTGACAGAAAAAAAAAGCAGGATAAACAAAATAAATGAAATGGTGGACGAACTTTGTTGTTCTGGAACTAAAGGTTAACCAATTTAATAAATAAAAATGAATAAATATTCAATTTATACATATATTTATTAAAAATGTCAGCTACGTGCTCAAGTGTGTTTCATAAATACATCAGAACGATCTGAGCACGCTCGGCTCAGAGCGCGCTCATAATGCTCGAGCTCGGTTCAGAGCTCAGCTCTGAACTAAAAAAGAAAAACGCCTTAAGCCACATATCAGAGTTGAGAAATTTATCCAACAAATCCTCTGGGACTCCCAGCTTGAAGTTTACATGCTTTAGAGCAATTTCATCGGTTCCTTCACGAAGAAGTCTATGGCACTTCAGTTTCGAGATATTTACGATGAACTGACAATCGTGCTCGGCTTGAATGATGACAAATGAAGCCATTTCAGTTTGGTTACAACTTCTAATTCAATACCTTTATTATTAGAACTTATATTTGTTCCAATAATTGCAGCAGTTTTCCGGAAGGTGTCTCTAGTTTTAGATAGTGGCATCTATAGCGGGGGCACCAACAGTATTCACAGCAACAGCAAACGTAGCAGCAGCGGTGATTGTGGCATAGGTAGCAGTGAATAAGGCAGCATCAGATGTAGCAGCAGCTAAAGGAATAGCATCAGTTTCGTTTACGGTAGGTAGATTTTGAGGTTGAATTAGTAGGCCTTGATTTAACTTTGGTGGCAGTAGAATCATTTCGAAGGGTGTAAGGGCTATTATTCTTAAGTTGGGTCGTGGAAATGCTGAGTTGCGAGTTTGACGCGTTGGATCGTGTTGGTGCGTAGACTTTACTCGATGTTTGAGAGCTGACCATTTGATTTTTTTCACTGACACTCAACGATCGCAGAATAATCTCCATTAACTCCGAAATTTCTTTGTACAAAATATCGAATTTTGCGTTAGTAAATTCATTACTTATCAATGAATTACAACAATGCACTGCAATGTAGCCATTACGATAGATATAAGAATATTAACGAAAATAAATCAAAAATAAAAAGAAAAAACTTTGAGAATAGATAATCGCATCTAACTCGTAGGACTGAATAGTCGCAACTGAAACTGATCCATTGTCCAAGAAGGCATACGTTTCAATAGACCTTCCATTTCCATGAAGGACCACTGCCACAATGTTGAAGAGCGTATTGGCTTACTGATGAACATAATGGTTGCAATCAATATTCGGCATCGGCTGATGAAGCACTTCTTGATAGTTGTGCAAAAGTGGATTGGTCGGGTATACACAGCCGTTTACTCCCCATGTTCGCACCGATCGGCATCGGAAACGTTTCGGATGCCCTAAACAACCCTCACATACACCTTTCCCCTTCAGCATCTCCCACCTACAAAGTCAACAGTCTAAAATGCTCGCAATCAGCCAACTTGTTACCTTGGTCACAGAGATAACATCCTCTTCTTGTTTGGCTTGGCTGAGTTGTTTTTCTTGGTGTCCGGTCTTCGGTGTGTGTGTGTTTGTAAGGATGTTTGTCTTATCTCATTTCTCCCGTCTATAACTGCATATGATGTCGTAACGGGCTTGCCGCTTCTGCTAAAATGCGTTAGGTCATGTTCCTTTTTCCCATTGAGAAACGCCCAATTCAGCTAAATTGACGCTGGCAGCTTATCAACCAGTTCCTGAAGCAATGTTGGATTACTTAGATGGTTTGCCAATCCAAATGCCTCAATCGAACATTGCATTCTTCGTACAGATAGAGCGTACTGTATGATGGTGTCCAACCGATCTGCTTTCGGTTATTGATCCGCTCGTATTTTTTTAAGCATCATTTGAACTATGTATGCTGGCCGTCCGTACAACATGCGCAGCTCCGAAATTATTTCGGGAACTGTTAGCAGCCTCTATAAAATTTCCTCTTGAGAAAAACCACACAACTTTGTGGTATTCCCATAACTGCTTATAAAGAGCGGCTACTCCTCAGGGTTTCCAGAGAACATTGAAAGTTCTTTTGTTAAAACTTACCGCGCTGCAATTTGACGCTGGTCCAGCAAAATGGGTTCGTTAATAGCTGGAGATAGTTTTTTGAGTATAACCTGCTTTTCTTGAACGCCTTCTTCAGGTTTTGTTTCTTTCACAGTTGTATATTTAGCGTCGTTAATCCATGCTAATACTCGGTCTTTCGCTAAACTTCTTTCGTCTTGCAAGTCCTCTTCTTCCTCTTCCTCATACTTCTTGCGAAGGTATTCGTTGTCGTACGGATGCACTATTGTGACATTCCTTGTCAGTTGCACTCTGGTTCCGAACAGTCGCGTTGAGTTTGCTGCAAACAAGGCACTCAAAAATCGCCTCCGCGACACCACACAGCTAAAATGCTGCCACTTTTGGCATACATCGCATTGCACCATATCTCATTATTCCTTTTACAAGAGATACAATCCCCTTTTTCCTTAGCTTTCGGCATCTCAAAATGGAGTCTTCTATCATTTTTAGATTTGTTACCGCTGACGTGAAGACTCAATTTTTGAGTAAAAAGAACTAAAAATAAAAGCTTTATTCATAATAATTCAAAAAATACATCAGAAACCTATTCGGATTTCTTCTAGGCAAAGGAGGAGACCTTTCACTTTTAAAATTATAATGCACAGGTGACGATATGGTATTTTGTGCACCGAATTGCTCTTGAAGTTGAGGTTCTACATTTCAATGCAAGCGGAGTAGGACTCGGGGAGCGCTCAACTGATGTTCTAGGGTCCTAACGTCCCTTTTGTCCACGTAATGCAGAGAGAGGACACATTTAATTTCTACCCAATCGTCATCAAACACGTTGTATGATACGATGGCGGAGTCAGCTTTTCCCCTGATTTTCTGCCTTATGTGTTGAAGGATAGTCCTTGTTTCGAACAACTGCTTGTTTTAGGCAGTTTCGAAATTGCACTTAACTCGGCTTCGTCATTCGGGCCTCTTAATTGTTCTGTATCCATATCTGCTAAAAGTGGTACCGAATACAAATTATAGCTGAAGAAAAATGGATACTTTAATGGAAATTTTAAATTGCGATTTTCTCCCTTTATATAACTTTATATGAAATCTTAATCGGATTTTAATTCTAATAGCTTAATAATAGTTTTACTGTGTAAGTAAAAATCGCTTGTTCATCTTGTAAGATTATATCTCGTGCTTCCTCTTCAGCTTGGACTTGTTATCGTGTCTTCTTCTGATGCTAATTCTCACTTTTTCTCAGTACGTAGTACTCGCTTTTAACAGTATATTATAACTTGTAAAATATTTCCTTATCTGCTTTTAATCACTGGATTCAATTTCGTCGTATTTGCTTAAACCACAATATTCCAGACTTTTTTGTATATAGAATACACTTTGTTCCAACTGAATAGGTACAAGCTGTTCCAAATATATGTGGCTCATTATATCCACATAATATAGGTACATGAATCTATGATTTCATGCTGCTAACTGTTTGTGTATGATGTTGCCAAAAGAAATTGGGAAGAATAATTCAAAAAGCACTTTGCACTCTCTTGCAAAGCATATCATACAGAAAATTCAGTTTATTTTTGCGTCAACAGAATAGCTACAAACAATGAAATCACAAAAAAACGGCAATTGGAATGAAATAAAGCAAGTTTTCTTATCAAAGTATTTTATTTCTTGATTCTAGTTGTGGATACTGCCTCCTCTGTTCATGATAACTTCACAATTTCGGTCTGACATGGAATCATAAAGTGACTTTAACGATTCCAGCGAAATTTCACTCCAAGCTAATTTAATCGCGGCAATTAGCAATCCTTTGTCTTCAAACTGATGACCAGACTCGTACACTTTTCGGACTAACCATTCCCATACGTTTTCCATAAGGTTCAGGTCCGGTGAGTATGGTGGCCACTGTAGCAATCACACATTTTGCTTATACAGAAAACAACAACAATGATTTTTAATAAAATTTGGGGTGTTGTTCTCTTTTTTCGGGCGCGATTTCTTGTACCAAATTTTCGCCTGCGACGCTAAGTTTCAAACAATTTGTTTAATTAAAACAATGTTATTACTTCGTCAAATTTGGATTTTTAGTAAGAAAAAACTATCTATAACATTAAGAAATAATACAAATTTGAAATAAGACCCCAAAAATGTACATAAAAAGGAAATTTGCCTTTAGCAACAATTCAAGTAGGTATCAAAAATAATCATTATAATGTTAGCAAACTGCGATTTTTATACTGAAGGTTGATAAAATGTGATTTTCTTTCCGAACAAAACAAATTTTACTTTTAAAAGTTTAGTGAAACGCGAAAAATTAACACATTTGCAAAATTAGAATAAAAACACGTTTTTTTTTCAATTGCATTTATACCTATGTGAAAGGTTATAATTTTTTTAAACAGCACAAAGTAGAACGAGTAACTATCGAATTATCAATGACTTTCTGAATTGTGTGCAAACTCTTAATTCTGTAATTAATAAGTTGTACTTCATAACTAAACTTTGTAGTAACTGCCTTACGAAAGTTTGCTAAAAACGTTTTTATTTCTTTACAATTCTTCATGACTTCTTCTTCAATGACTGTCCACACAAAAATGTTGTTGTAAAGAACAATTTCAAATTTAACGGATAATATTACATGAATACTGCCGGCAACTTTGCACACAGCTGAAGTTACTTGACATTCGATAATACGAATTTCTTTCTATGTAACAATACTAGCGTATACTTGTTAGGGAGTAAAATATAACTTCTTTGGGGAGTACCGGGAGCACAGAACACAGATCAGGAAATTAATTTTTAGCTAAGTGTTTTCCAATTGGAAAGGGTCGATATTGGTAACATACGATGTTTTGGTGGCGTTTGTCTAAGCTGGTGTTTATTAATAGTCAGTAATGCCGAATCACAATGGCAAGTTACACTATTTATCAGCACTTCTAAATGATAAAATTTTAATATAAAAATTAGAATTCGTCAGCGCATACGTAGCGCGAGTTGAGCCCATTTTATTGCAGAGGACTCCCCAACTTTTGGTGGTCCAATTCGAGACAATCGGTAAATAATCCGCCAAAATTGGGTCATCAGGATCCGTGTCACCGTGAGAAAACATGGCGAGCAATTATTAACTGTGTTTTATTCTGTACATACATAATACATGGCCCTTTCAAATAAATAAATAATTTTATTATGACCTTACACCGTATTCCATTTCAACATCGGCCCATCCTTGTTGAAAACGCCTTTAAATAGAGGCTGAAAAAAGGGAACTCCAACGTTCCATATGTTCGCCGCGAATAAAAATATAAATATAAATAAAAAAATTAACACGAAACAAAACTTATTGGAACATCCGAAAAGAAAATTTTCTTTTGCAATTTACTACATAAAGAAATGGCAAGGCAAGTGAAAATAGTTAAATCCGAAATTAAAAATAGGAGTACTAAATGTCTTTGGGCAGTATGGAAGTACGGCCGACGAAAAAGTAGTATAATACTCCTATTGTATACTTTCGGCAGCGCTGGTCGGGGTGCATAGGCGGATTCTATAAATTCGTGAGTGATTTCGAGAATTGACATCTTTCAATACCTTTTTTTCTGTTAAAATATCGCATTGTACCTGGAAATTCCAGGAAAGTTTTCCCTGACGCAACTTAAACGGTGGGCCATCTAGTTGTTTCTTTTTAAATCAAAGGTTATTTTGACACTGACAGCTGTTTCCCGCTCGAAATCGCCCAAACAGTGTGTTGGTTCCCAACACAACATTTAAAAACACTTATCGCACTATTTACAATTTTCATAATTGTGGAAAAAACTCACATTTGACATTGTAGGATGTATCATATTGCGCACATTTGGCTAGTCACTGAGATATGGAAACAAATTTCCATTCAATGAGAAATACATAATCTCAGATGACTAGCACATAATGGGCGCAATAAAGAAAAACACTCGCGTCAATATCTTTGCTATTTTATTTAATTAAAACACCGCGAAAAGGAACACGACCGACCAAGAGCAATTAAACAAACACGAAATGTCAAATCTGCGGCACACAAGAAACATAGTCACAACAATGCGTTTGTCCCTCTTCCTCTACAGAGTAATACATGAAGGAATCCACTTGCGGTCCCCCTTCAGCCAATTCACATGGCCTAACAACAATCGTATAAGAGACAGGAAGAGAGAGAAACGCATTGTATCATAAGTATGATCAGCTCGTCTAACACCATGTTAAACAAGGTGGCATTAACGAATGAAATAGCCATAGAATGTTACACACACTGTTCACAAAAGAAATGTAATAGTATGTAAGAAATTCTAATTCAAAAAGTTCAGTGACCAAGAAAACACAGTAGTGATTGAAGGCGAAGCTTCATGGAAACTAAGAAGCATTTTAACAAGACACTTGTCATTTAACAGTGCACCAAGGAAGACAATAAATTATAACGTAAAACGAAGAGTGAAGTTTTTTTTTTCTCATCACCAAGGTACTGACCAAGACATCTTCTTAGGTCAATTTTACTTCTTAATTCAACTCAATTAAGAACATGGTCCTTCGAGTTTTCTTTTATTAAAGAGCCGCGACTATTATCGATAGTTCAAAGACAATATTACAGTGAAAGGTAGAAAAGTACCTAGTGAAAAGTGATTTTCAAATCAAAAAAACATAAATTAAAAAGTGTACTGTGGTGTAGTGCGTAATTAGATCACCAATCTAAAATAGCAGCCCGATCATCGACGGACAGTCTATCGGCCACAGTATCCAACGAGCCAACGAATCCTGTATTTAACGGATCCCCAGTCATCAATCACAGCTAGGAACTGTGCGACACAAAGCCTTCTGCAACTGTAACTGATAGTAAAAGATACTGAAGTTGCAGTTGCAAAAGCAATCCAAGGTAGGAAATCTCTTCCTTTTATACACCTTTTTTGCTCTTCTAACAAAACAAATATTTTACGTTTATTTGCGCAATACTCTACTATAACGAGTCAACCATTCCTGCATCTCAACGGAGCAAACATTATACAGTGGTCACCAAACGGCACAACGGCTTAATAGCGACACAACGGTCTGAAAGCGGAACAAAACCAACAATCACAGCTCATCTGTGCAACACAAAGCCTTCTGCAACTGTAACTGATAGTCATAGATACTGAAGTTGCAGTTGCAAAAGCAAATCAAGGTAGGAATTTATTCCTCTCTTTTTTGATTGAAACCTTACTATATACAACATATATAAAATACACAAGTGCATTACCATATATATAAAAAAAAAAACATTTCACAACATTTTTCATCCTACAATTAACACATTTTAACTTAAATCATACTCAACAAAGGTGATACAATAAAAACGTAATCATGAGTAAAGTCCCAAAAACTATCGAAAAGCAAGAACGTATTCTTGAAGAACTGAGCAGTGACTTCGAAGAATATAAAAATCAAATCTAGGGGTTACGTAAACGCGTGTTTATCGGACGTCGACGAAGTTTTCAAATGTGCTAAGGGTAATCATAGCACAATTGTTAATAGTCCGGCAGATCCGCAAAAAGATAAATACCTATCTGATGAAACATATGCCAAAATTAAGCAGATTTATTGTAAATTCAGTGGTATGATAAGCGACGACATTGACAAATTTCCAAACGAGGATAATACCAACCTCGATTTCTCGCGATTGAACACTACAAAATCGAATTAATATAAAGCCGTTTTCCGGCAAACCCGAAGATTGGAGTGAATTCCACTACGTTTTCGAAAGCCTGATTGATCAAAATTCCGATTTATCAGAAATCCAGAAACTACAGTTTCTAAAATCATCTTTGGCTGATAAACCTGGAGAGCTAATCTCACATCTTCCAATCGATTGCAAAAGCTACGCATCGGCTTGGCAAATAATTAATGATAGGTTTCAAAACAAGAGGAAACTAGTTACTACACAGTTGAGGATTTTGTTAGAGCAACAAAAAATCACTTTTGAATCGGCCGACCTCTTAAAGTCTTAGCATGACACCACGAATTAGTGTTTACATGCTCTCTCAAATCTGGGTATAAACGTGGATTCATGGGATCCCATACTGATATACATCATATATCACAAACTTCCAAAAACTCAAAGAGATTGGGAGGCAAGATTAGGAACTTCGAGAAGTATTCCCGATTGGAAAACCTTCTTAGCATTCATTGAGGGCAGATTCAGCTCACTTGAAAACTTTATGGACTCAAATTCACATCAGAAACAACCATTACCATCAACATCATTTAGAAAAGTTACGTCCAACACCTATCACGTAAAAACTGATGGGGATGATGCAAAGGGGCACACAGTTTACGCCATTGCAAGCAATTTTTAAAAATGAATGTCAAATCCCGTATGGAAGTAACAAAACGAAATTCCATTTGCTCTAATTGTTTGGGTTACGAATGCAATTTAAAGCATCACACGCTATTGCACATTGATAGGTCTCAACATAATATGGAACAAAATACTCAACAACACGTTCATGGAAACGTTCAAAATCACTACTGTCAACACTCCTCTTTTCCCAACAATTCCACAGACTTGGCAGGTATCGCTAATAGCAACACTATGTCAGCGACACAAAATCAAGTTGTTAGCAATCAACTAAATCAAAATGCAACGTCATATGTTCCAAATAAACCACAGTTTATTAACTGTGGACCTTCAACATCGCAAAATGCGATAAGCGCTCAAGCATACGCGCAATCACAAAACCAACCCTACACATACCAACAATGCAGCATAACTAACCATCTCGCTCGAGACACAAATGTCATACACACCCCCCAAATAATATCCAACAAGCAAAATGAAACTTGTTGCACCTCAATCAATCAAATGCATACAAAAGCATTGCTAGCGACAGCACTGGTCAAAGTTTCTGCAACAAATGGCAATGAGTACATATTAAGGGCATTAAATGACCCCGGATCAGAAGCGACATTTGTCACCGAAAATGTTACTCAGTTGCTCAAATTAAAAAAGCAAAAGGCTTCAGCACAAGTCACGGGCTTAGGACAGACATCAACTGGCGTATCGAACCATCAAGTCGAATTCACAATCCGTTCCTTGACCAAATCATCATTTTCTCTACAGGTCAAGGCATTTGTCTTTAAACAACTGACGTCACTGCTACCAGCACACCAGTTGATTACGAAGGCATGGACCCATCTGCACAACTTACCACTGGCCGATCCGTCTTACAGCTCGCCAGGAAAAATTGACATCCTTCTAGGGGCAGATGCATATGCTTCCATAATTCTAGAAGGCCTCGTAAAGGGCGAAATAGGAGCGCCTGTTGCTCAATATACTGAATTAGGCTGGATTCTCACTGGCAATACAAACAATTCAGGTCAATCCAACTCAATAACTATTCAAAACCATTTCAACTCGCTGGATGTTCAATTGAAAAGGTTTTGGGAGTTAGAGGAAGATCTCGAAACTAGAAAGTTAACTCAAGAAGAGAAATTATGCGAGGAACATTTCCAAAGCACATGCAAAAGATTAAAAGATGGTAGATACGAAGTGCAGTTACCATTCAAAAACAATATTCGCCCAAGCCTAGGCAATTCTAAAAGACCAGCATTAGCTAGACTTTTTCAAATCGAGAAACGCCTTGATTCAAACAGCAAACTAAAAGAGGCATACACAGCCTGTATCAGAGAATATCTCACACTTGGGCATATGCAAGAAATCACTTGAGATATGCAAATCTCGACACTCCCTATCAGTTGATTGTGTGGAGAAATAATACCTCAGACCCCTTAAAGACATATTGTCTCAAAACCGTCACCTTTGGTACTGCATCAGCTCCATTTCTATCAGTGCGAACATTACATCAGCTAGCAGCCGATGTTAAGACATCTCATCCTCACGTCTCAAACTCCAAGGAGACACTCTAGATGTCCTGAAGTCGGCTGGATTTCCGCTCAGAAAATGGGCCAGCAATTCGGCAAAGGTTTTAAGTCAAATACCTGAAAATGAAAGAGAAATAAATCTTCCTCTAGACTTCGACTCAGCCGATGCCATAAAAACACTTGGAATTCGGTGGCACCCAGCACAAGACGTCTTTAAATTTCAAATTAACTTACCCGAAGCAAAGGGATATACAAAACGCTCAGTCCTGGCAGACGTCGCCAGACTATTTGACCCTCTTGGGTGAATATCGCCTTGTATTATCAAGGCAAAGCTGATCCTACAACAGCTATGGATCCAAAAGTTAGGTTGGGATAACCCAATCTCCAAAGAGACGGAAGATCTTTGGAAACATTTACGAAACGGCTTCATAGCCCTTGAGCGCATCCAAATACCTCGATGGATCCAATATGAAGCCTCCGACGAGGTACAATTACATGGCTTTAGCGACGCCTCTGAGGAGGCATACGCGGCTGTGGTGTACGCTCGAATAGGAGCACATACACATCCTATCGTCTAAAACAAGAGTGGCGCCATTGAAATGTATTTCATTACCCCGCTTAGAGTTATGTGCAGCTCTTCTCTTAGCAAAACTTTTACGCCTTATATCACGGGCAATGCAATTCCAGAATCCAGAGGTGTTTGCATGGTGCGACTCCACAATCGCACTAGCGTGGATCAAAGGGAGCCCGCTAATAAGAACTACGTTTGTAGCTAATAGGGTATCTGAGATCCAGACCCTCACCAGCCCCACAATTTGGAGGCACGTAATCTCAAAGTATAATCCCGCAGACATAGGCTCACGAGGACTCACACCGGAGGAACTCATCGACAACCAGTTGTGGTGGCATGGTCCCAATTTCCTAAAAAATTTCTCCCTTAATGAATTTCCAGCAGCGATTCCAATTGACACCAATCTGGAAACCAAAGGGAAAATTAATCGAAATGAAATTCAAGTTGGTTTCTATCAAACAAATCTTTACGACACTCATAGAATGCGCAACATCGCACATGTAGTAGCTCACTGCACGATTAACAAGGAATTCTTCGAGCAATATTCCACATTAAGGCGAATGGTTCGAACGGTATCCATATGGCGAAGATATTTCACCAATCTAAAAAACCCACAGAACAAGAAAACACTTACCAGATATCCCATCACTCCCAGCGAACTGTATTCAGCGCATGAACAGCTTATTGAAATAGTACAGAAAGAATTGTTCCTGGAAGATATTACGTCATTAAAAAACAACAATCATGTGTGTAAGAGAAGCAAAATTTTGAGCTTAAACCCCTTTCTCGACTCGGAAGGATTACTACGGGTTGGAGGTCGATTAAGCAACTCATTACTTCCGTTCAATCAACGACATCCTTTAATACTGAAGGATTCGCACCACTTCACCAAACTTATTGTGAGTGACATCCATCAGCGAACACTTCATGGCGGGGTGCAAATGATGATGGCCTAAATTCGAAACACAATTCAAGACCACTATGCCCCATGTCTTCGGATGCCGATGACCTAACAGTTTTGACTCCAGGTCATTTTCTTATCGGGGGAGCAATGCATACAGTCCCCGAAAGAAATCTAAACGACACAAACATAAGCAGCCTAGACAAATGGCGATATATTCAGCGGCTCCTGCAATAATTTTGGAAACAGTGGAGCGTATCATACATTCATCTGCTCCAACAACGACCAAAATGGCTCCAAAAGCAGCCTAACCTCAACGTTGGAGATATCGTCATTGTCAAGGAAGACAACTTACCACCCTCGTCGTGGGCACTCGCGCGAATAACCGAATTACATCCGGGTTCAGACCGTCTAACGCGCGTCGCGACAATCAAAACCAGCACATCGATACTGAAAAGGCCAACTGTAAAATTATCCCCCTTGCCGGTATCTGAACCAATGAATTTTTTTTTTTTTTTTTTTTTTTTCCTATTGGGGGGAGGAGAAATGCTTTGTGCACCGTAGGGAGGTCTTTTTGGCGTTGACCATCCCCGTGTGTCCGACTCCCATTTGTACAGCGCGTTTGTACAAGGTTTACAGGTTTACGGACTAAAACTCCTCCTTCCCTTCGGTTTCTGACCCGCCCCCCGGGACCGCTGTTCGCATTACTTCAGGGGGGCTGTAATCATACGCCCTTTCGGGCTCACTCTGTTTCGCGGGATTGCTCTTCTTCTCTTTTCTTTCTTCTGAGAATGCGTTGGACGTAGGCGCAGATCTTGTTCCAGTTCTGCTCGCTGGCCAGCATCTTTTCTGTTATGTTGTCTGGAGTGATGATACCGATATTCGTCTCCAGTTCTCTTCTGTTGGATTCCCACCTGCTGCAGGCGAAGAAGGTATGTTGCGCGTCGTCTTCCTGGGAGTCCCCGTACTGGCAAGCTGGACTGTTTGTTTTCCCGATCTTGTGGAGAAAGGCGTTGAAGTATCCGTGTCCGGTGAGTAACTGTGTGACGTAATAGTTAACTTCACCGTGTTTCCGGTCATTCCACTCAGCCACGTTCCTGATGAGCCTCGCTGTCCATCGTCCTCTGCTTTCCGAGCTCCAGCGTTCTTGCCACTTCTGTTTCGTGAGCTCTTTGGCCTCTTCCGTAGCCCTTTCTACTCCAGCTTCCGTCTTTTTGTTGTGGGCGTACTTCTTTTCTGCCGCTAAGAGGTCTATTGGGGTCACCCCTGCGACAACAAGAACGGCTGGCTCCGATACGGTTCGGTATGCGCTTGCAACACGTAGAGCTCCGCGTCTCTGCACAGCTGCCATCTTCTTTCTATACTTTTCCTTTCGAAGTGCATCTGCCCAGATCTCACATCCGTAAAGGAGAATGGCATGCGTGATCGACATCAGGAGCCTTCGTTTGCTGGCCGTTGGGCCACCTACATTTGCCATCAGCCTGTTCAGTGACGCAGTCACTTTCGATGCTCTTTCCGCTGCATTCTTTATATGGTGCCAGAAGGTGATTTTGGTGTTGATGGTCACACCCAGATACTTCACGGCGTCTTTGCTTCTTATTACCTCCTGGCCGATTTGGAAGTCGATTGAAGTCGGGATCCTTTTCTTCGTCAGAAGCACTATCTCGGTTTTTTCTGTAGCCAAGCCGAGACCGTGTTCATCCATCCAAAAGGTTACTCGTCGCATGACTTGGTTTAGCTTCAGTTGCGCATTTTCAGTGTCTTTTGCCATTATGACCGCGGCGATATCATCTGCATACCCCACCAGGAAGGTGTCCGGCGGCATCTCCATGCGAAGAATGCCATCATACGAGATGTTCCAGAGGTCAGGCCCCAAAATTGATCCTTGGGCTGCTCCTGAGGTTACTTGCATTCTTCTTTGGCCTTCTGTAGTCTCGTAGATCAGCTCCCGGTCCCTGAGGTAGTCCTTAACCATCCGTAAGAGATAGGCTGGGATGTTGAAAGTGTTCTCGAGCGCGTTCAGCATGTCACTCCACCTGGCTGAGTTAAAGGCGTTCCTGACATCCAGAGTTGCCAGCAGTACGATCTTCCTTGAGTAGTTACTACCCCTTTGGGCGGATTGGGTGGCCCTTACTACTTCTTCGATCGCTCCAATAGTAGAGCGACCTTTTCTGAAGCCGTACTGTCTTTCCGAGAGGTCTCCTCCTCGGTATACTGCAGCTGTAAGTCGCGGTCTCAACATCTTCTCCAAGAGTTTCCCTAGCGTGTCAAGCATACACAGAGGTCTGTACGCTGATGCAGAATCTGGGTCTCCTTTGCCTTTACCAATTAGCACTAGGCGTTGTTTCTTCCAATTTCTAGGGAAGACTCCATCTTCCAGGCAACTATTGAACATATTCAGTAGTAGTTGGGGGCATGAGTTGGCGATCGCCTTTAGCGCTTCTGATGGTATCCCGTCAAGTCCAGGGGCTCTTCTGTTTTGTAGGGTTTTCACTGCTGAACACAGCTCTTCTTCATTAAAGGGTAGTATTTCCTCACGTTGGACCAATGTGGTGTCGAGGGGCCTAACGGGGTGAGTTGGGAAAAGCGTGCCCACAATACCCTTCATCTTTTCTTCGTCGAGAACAGGATTTCCTGTCTGGGCTCCAAGTTTTCGCATAACGATCCTGTAGCCTAACCCCCAGGGGTCGTTGTTGATGTCTCGACGGAGATCCTCCCGCTTCTGTTTTTTGCTCGTATTGATGGCCTTCGTGAGCTCGGATCTTTTGCTTCTGTATTCCAATAGAGCTTCCTCCGTTGACTCAGCATGTCTTCTCCTTCCCCTAGTGACCTTGCGTCTGAGATGTAAGCATCTTCTGCGTAGCGCCGCTATATTCTCCGTCCACCAGTACACTGGGTCCTTGTTTCGATAGGTGCCGTTTTTTCGTGGCATAGAGGCGTCACATGCGAGCCGTATTAGTTGCATCGTGGCTTCAGCTTTTGTTTCCGCCGATCCCTCCACTTGAAGTACAGCCCCTTTTCCGTCTTCTATCACTGAAGTGAGGAGCTCTTCGTTTAGTCTATTCACGTTCCACCTCGGAGCTCGTGTTTGGTTCCGATTTGGAGCTCGTTGGTAACCGTCTAAGTCAAATACGATGTATTGATGGTCGCTGCCCGTGTAGTCCTCGATGACCCTCCAGTTTCGAGTTCTCGCGAATGTGTGTTCCGAGGCAAAGGTTACGTCCGGGATGGTGCCTTCGCAGCCAGGTCTCCTAAAAGTAGGCGTGTTTCCTGAGTTTGCTACGATGAGGCCGCGCCTCGCTGACATTTCCAGTATTTGCCTTCCTCGTGAGTCCGTAGTTGGCATTCCCCACTCCTGGGCTCTGGCGTTAAAATCTCCGGCGACTAAGATTTCGCCTCCGACGTCACACATAAAGTCCTCTAAGTTTTCTAATTTTTGTCGGAACTCGTCGATTCTATCGTTTGGGCTGAGGTAGGTGCTGATTAATGTGAGTCCATCGTATTTCACCCATGCAAAGCCTCTTTGTGCTCCTTGGCTTTTTATGGGGAATTTACTTGCGTCTGGGATCCATATGGCAGCAGTTCCTAAAGTGTCCACAATCCAGTTTGGTCCTTCTTTGTTTTTATATTGTTCACTGACAATAACTACATCAGCTTGGAGCTCGCTTTTGATTTTGGCCAGTAGATTGTCAGCAGTTTGACTTCTGTGGAGGTTACATTGTAGTATTCTGGTCATTGTAACTCACTCTTCTTCGCCTTTTCAAGTGCTTCCCTGAAGACTTGACATTTGCCCGATCCCGGCATATGATCTAGAGCTGTTGATGGGGGTTTCCGATCTGCGCATAGACAACATTTTGGGGCGTTTGGGCAGTCGTTTCTCTTATGTCCCTTTTCTCCACAATTGAAACATAGACCTTGGCCTTTCCTGTCTGCGCCATTGCAGGTTGCCTGCATGTGTCCGTAGCTAAAACATTTGAAGCATCTTTTGACTTCCACCCGTCGTCGGACTCGGCACTGAATCCATCCTATCTTTATCCGATGGGACTTAAGCAGTTCGTTGGCTGCTCTCACGTTTATTTGGACTATGGCCATCTTTAGGGAGCTTTTGTTCTTCCCGGTGATCGCTACCTGGAACTCGGTTGTTGGGTCGGAAATTTTCATTTTTATTGCTTTTTGGACTTCCTCCGCCGTGGTCAGCTCATCTAAATCCCTGATCTCGAGCGTTATCTTCTGTTCCAGATTGCGGACCTTTGCCCTACTTCCTAGGATTTCTGTTAGGGATTTCCCGAAGGCTTCTTTGTCTTTCGTCTTAGGATCAAGTTCGAGAAGTAGTTCGCCGGATTTCGTTTGTCGTACCGTTCTGATTATAGTATCCGTTTCATCTGGGTTCGCTTTTTCCCGGATTTCTTTCAGGATGTCGGTGTATTTATCGCTTCCGTTCGGTCTTATAAGGATTGCTTCTGGTTTGGATTTCCTGTGTCTCTTCTTTGTTTTGGTGGGTTTTAATACCGTTTTTGGATTTCCTTGATATCGTTCTTTTTGTTTTTCTGGTTTCTCTTTCAGGACCTGAGAATAACTCCGTTGCGTGTCGTTTGTTGTATGTGTTACAGCTGGTCGGTCTGTTTCATTCTTCTTCTTTTTGTCGGGGCCTTTCACTAATGGGCTCAGTGGTGGTCTCTTGGTTGAGCTTTTTCCAGTAGCTTCGGTTCTCTCCCCCTCTGGTTTGCCAGTTTCCACTGGTGTAGCTTTAGCATCAATCCTCGGAGTTGAGCGCTTGTTTTTTTCGTCCCACTGCATTTTGTCTAAGGACTCTTCGAGTAATGATATGCCATTTTTTATATCGAGGCTGATATTTTTTTGCTTTGCACATGCCAGCTTCATTGTTTTAATTACTTCCAGACATTTTTGTATCTCTTGAGACAAGGTTTCACTTGGGTTTCCTTTCTCCTCTCTACAAATCTTCCGAGCTGCTAGGGGTTTTTCTGCAGATTGCGTCGATCGTGTAGGAGTTTTTGCTGCAGATAATGGAGTCCGCTTCAGCCATCCTAAGAGATCTCTCCTGGTTTCACATGTCGCAGTTTGTTCCCCGGAAGCCAAGTGTGCCACTATTGGGGTTTCCACATCTTTTTGATTTTTGTTGTCATTTCCGCTTAAATATGTCGCTTTAATTGGAGAGCGCGTTAGCCTAGTGCTCTTCCTAAACGGATCAACAACGATTTCGGCTCCGTTTGCCTCTTGTCTTGTAGCATTACTGGCTGCAGTATCCAAGTTTACCAATACTGTAGCAGGTGCATTAGCACTATAAGTTTCCTTTATTTTGCAGTCGTTGTATCTCGACGACTTTGAGCCTGCTTCCGCACCAATGAATAACACATGATAATTACAAACAAAAACATTTGCGTCCCCGCTCTACCGAAGTACCATTTAATAAATGTGATCATGAACTTTTATCTGTACCAAGAACATGAACTATTATCTCCACAAAAAAAAACTCACCCTTCTTGAACTCATCCCTCACAACCAGATTCAGTGATTATAAAGTTTAATACATAACAAATTAATTTAGCACATTACGTACATTGAATCACACAAAACAATATACTAATGCTTACCTTTGTTTTTTATCACTTTGCATACAAAACATCCCAATGAGAGCATGCACAAAATCACCAATCCGGCCACGAATGCAACAACAAAACAGCAGCACCAGCCGCATTGTAAAGGAGGTTATGGCGAAATCCCGAGACGCAAGGATATGGAACGTCGTCCCCAAAGGCCGGGAGCATGTTGGTTCCCAACACAACATTTAAAAACACTTATCGCACTATTTACAATTTTCATAATTGTGGAAAAAACTCACATTTGACATTGTAGGATGTATCATATTGCGCACATTTGGCTAGTCACTGAGATATGGAAACAAATTTCCATTCAATGAGAAATACATAATCTATAATGACTAGCACATAATGGGCGCAATAAAGAAAAACACTCGCGTCAATATCTTTGCTATTTTATTTAATTAAAACACCGCGAAAAGGAACACGACCGACCAAGAGCAATTAAACAAACACGAAATGTCAAATCTGCGGCACACAAGAAACATAGTCACAACAATGCGTTTGTCCCTCTTCCTCTACAGAGTAATACATGAAGGAATCCACTTGCGGTCCCCCTTCAGCCAATTCACATGGCCTAACAACAATCGTATAAGAGACAGGAAGAGAGAGAAACGCATTGTATCATAGTATGATCAGCTCGTCTAACACCATGTTAAACAAGGTGGCATTAACGAATGAAATAGCCATATAATGTTACACACACTGTTCGCAAAAGAAATGTAAAAATGAAATTCAAAAAGTTCAATGACCAAGAAAACACAGTAGTGATTGATGGCGAAACTTCATGGAAACTAAGGAGCATTTTTACAAGACACTTGTCATTTAACAGTGCACCAAGGAAGACAATAAATTATAACGTAAAACGAAGAGTGAAGTTTTTTTTTCTCATCACCAAGGTACTGACCAAGACATCTTCTTAGGTCAATTATACTTCTTAATTCAACTCAATTAAGAACACAGTGCGTTCTTTGAATATAAGTTTTGACAGAAATGAAGCACCCACCGCGCCTGCTGTACACAAGTTTGTGCAAAATATCAATCGTGAGACTGATATGCTAGTGGTTCCCGTGGTCGAACGGTACGCACAAAGAAGAATGTTTCTGCTGTTTCTGCTGAACACCATTTTTTTCGAAAACTAGGCTGGGAACAACGTTTTGGTCAACGGTGGGCGTTACTGAAATTTGTTACTGAAATTGAAGAGATGGATTTAGACGGCTTCTGGTTCCTACAGGATGGCGCGCCATGCCAAACAGCCCATGCCACAATCGATCTTTTGCGCACCCACAAATTTTTGTGGGGAACCGTGAAGGGCCGATGTTATGCCAACAATCAGGAAACGATTCAAGCACTTAAGGCCAATATCATCCAAGCAATCCGTGAGTTACAACCCGAAACTATTAACAAAGTCTTGGAAAATTGTAGTGAAAGAATGCGCTACTGTGAAGCCCGTATTCCTTAATGTTATTTGATTTTTTTTTTCAATTTAATTATAGCATTCACACAAACCAAACAAATTTAAAACAAAAAATTTGAACAGCGCAATGTCCGTAAAGCAAGAGGATTGCTGGCTGTCATAAACTAACTAATAAATAGACTGACAGCTTCAGCCAAAAAAGAGAAATTGCCTACAAGCTGAATTTGACCTTGGATGAAGCCCAATTTGAATTCATGTGTTTGTGCCTATGTTAAACAAAGGGGGCTCACTCATTCTTGAAAAAAATCAACATACACTCTTCCGGCTTAAACCGGATGTCGCCATGTCGGTAGCTTGAGGTGGACTCTCATTTCAATATCGAGGGCTGTGTTGTAAACAATAGTTTTTCTTAGTTCAAGGTTGAAATTTTTCGCTACTTATTTAAATAAATAGTTGTTAGATTTTCTTAAAATTGAATAGAATTTTTTTATTTTAATGTTCAAAAAATGTATCGCATGTTCGCCATAGAATTTTCTTTAAATTTCGCAACCAATTTCTCTTTTCACATTCCCATTTATTTTAATTATCGATTTGGTGAAACAATTAACAACAGTATTAAAAGAGACTGTGTTGCTGCACGTTTTTGCCGTCGGGTCGGTGCTGGCATGCAAGTTCCCTTTCTTAGCTCGTCGGGTGGGTGTGGGACTTGACCCTTGATCCGTGCAACAAAAAAAAACCAAGCCAGTCTCTCGCGCCGAGGTGATGTTGACGCTGCGAGAAGACTGCCTCTACCCTCCCTACCTTGGCTACTATACTCGCCTAAGTAGCCCCTTGTTTCGCCACCGTTCACCTCATACTTTTTTTTTGATCAGTAGAGGATCTTCTCTGGTGGCTCTTATTTTTTTTTTTTTTTTTTTTTTTTTTTATTATTATTAGGTATTATTTATTATTCATAAAAATACACTTGTGTATACTTATCTGCGAAGCCTTAGGCTTATCTGCAGAAGATTAAATTAAATTAATTTGAGCTTAGTATCTAGGTATTCAATTTATTTCCTTGCTCAAAAAAAAAGTTTTTAATCATTTTTTTTTTTTCTTTTTTTAAAGTTTACGATGTTCGTTAATTCTCGGGGAAGATTGTTGTTTGTTGCCGGAACGCTATGTAGAAGTTATCTACCATAATTGTTATAGATGCTAGATACTTGCAGCATACCTTCGGCACGTCGTCTAGTATTCACCTCATGATTAAGTCGTCTAACAAACCGGATATCGTCATAATATTCCAAAGTGAGCGTCATCTTGAAAATGTCTTCTACCGTAAGAACTTTGAAGCTTAATTCGTTGTTTCGAGTATTATAATTGATTTGCTTCAACGCTGATTTTTGTAGTCTAACCAGCTTTTGGATGTGGGTTTTCGAAGCATTACCCCAAGCCAGAACACCATATCGCAGTTTGGACTCAATGAGTGCATAGTAAACCTGTATTAAAACTGGCACCGTGGCATGGTATTTCAGGTGTGATAGTGCGAAGATAGCCTTCTTTAAATCCGTACGGAGGTTATCAATTTGTTTATTCCATAAAAAATGACAGTCAATGATGACTCCTAGATATTTATAGCTGTCGACAACTTCGATAACTTCTGTAATGGAACTAGGGCATGCATCAATTCTCATTAAAACTAGTGTTGGCGTTGTTTTGACACTTGGGTTTCTGATGTGCATAATCTTTGTTTTCGATGCATTTATCACGAGTCCGTTGTCGTGGCACCACTTAACTGCGGCGTCAAATTCATCCTGCATTATTTCTGTAGCTCTTTCTAGGGACCTGTTACGCACCACGATAGCTGTATCATCTGCAAAAGCAAATGGTGTACTCTGTTTGAATGATCGGAGAAGCTCGTTAGTGTACAGGATGAATAGAATTGGACCTAGTTTTGATCCCTGTGGGACACCATATTCCACATTAGCTCTGTCACTCTGTACATCACAAATTTTCACACAAAATCGCCTGTTGAACAGATAATCAGTTAACCAGTCCTCTTATACCAATATGTTGAAGTGCTTCAAGAAGTGTTTTGTGGTTTAAAGTATCGAATGCCTTACTGAAATCCATAAAGAGTACTAACACGTGATGACATTTGTTCAAGCTCTGGTTGACACAGTTCGTGAATTCTGCTAGCAGTTTACTTGTATTTTTGTTTTTTTGAAAACCATATTGACTTTTATGGATCAGGGCATGTTTGCCAATAAAACTATTTATTCGTGCAGTGATTACACCTTCTAGGCATTTTTCTATAACCGGAAGTATCGATATTGGTCTATAGTTTCTGAGCTGACTTTTAACTCCTCCTTTGTAAATAGGCCTTACTACAGCAGTTTTCAAAATGGATGGGGTCTTTTCTTGTATCGGACTTAGATTGATGAACTTGCATACAATGGGTGCAAATATATCGGCATGTCTTCGGATATCGGCCGCTCGAATTCCATCTATTCCAGGCGTGGCGAGTACAAGGCTGTACGAATGTGTTGCACGCCATAGTTGTTCAGAAATCCACTAAACTCGGTTGAAATAAATTGCTTGCCGTTGTCCGAGTGTATGGATTCTGGTGTTCCGAATCCATAAAATTCCTCGGACTCCAAGAACTTTATAATGTTTTTCGAAGTGCTTTAAGGAAAGTGTATTTCGTGAAGTGGTCAATTGCGATCGTGGATAAGGACCCAGCAAGTCGACGTAGGGTCGCTGCATCGGTCGCTCTGAGACGATTTGCTTCGTAATCGGGGGACGAAGAATCTTGTTTGGTGCTTTTATGGCTTTGCACACCTCGCACTGGCTCACAGAGGTCTTGATTTGTCCAACCATATTTGGCCAATAGTACTTCTCGCGAACTCTCACGTACGTTTTTGAGAAGCCACTATGACAACAAAGCTTGGTGTTGTGGGCCATTTCAATAACCCTGTGAGTCAAAGTGCTTGGTATCCATAAGCGCCATAAATAATCTTCGTTTCCAAGATCTTCGCTCCTAAATCTAACTCTTTTGT
This sequence comes from Cheilosia vulpina, assembly GCA_916610125.1. NCBI lineage: Eukaryota > Metazoa > Arthropoda > Insecta > Diptera > Syrphidae > Cheilosia > Cheilosia vulpina. The sequence continues at coordinate 59,836,296 of OU744276.1, read as the reverse complement.
ATATGAATTTGTCGGATACAACTAGATCTGAGAGCGAAGCTTGATTTTTTTCGATTTCGAAGATTTCTGTACTCTACAGAATCGAACTCAGGCGAGGCAAGATCTACTTCTTCACCAACAACTGTTAACGACAACTCTTCCATTTCTCCTCTTGACAGAGCATCCGGCACTACATTCAAGGATGCCTTGCGATGTTCGATGATGAAATCGAAACGTTGAAGTTCCAGACTCCATCTCGCAAGTCGACCACTCAAATCCTTCAGCGACATGAGCCACTTCAGACTTGAGTGATCGGTGATGACACGGAAAGGCAAACCTTCAATGTAGGCACGGAATTTCTTTACACAAAGGACAGCAGCAAGGCATTCGAGCTCAGTGACTGTATAGTTTTTCTGTGCTTTATTAAGCTTCTTTGACATAAAAGCAATGGGTTTCTCGTTACCATCTGCATCGAGCTGAAAAAGCACTCCTCCTACCCCTTCAGATGAAGCATCGCACTGGATTGTGAATTCCCGTTTGAAATCCGGCTGGGACAAAACAGGTGCAGAGGTAAGTGCTTCCTTTAACTTTTCAAATGCCTCTCTGGCTGCAGTTGATAACTCGAAATCCTTTCTTTTCTTTAGGCAAAGGCGCGGCAAGTTCGGAATAATTCTTGATGAAGTCATACCAATAAATCTACGCACTTGTCTCGGTGTTTTTGGAATTGGGAAGTTGAGCATCGCCTCTACCTTTTCAAGGTTGGTTTTTAGCGTGCCCTGACGACCGACGATATATCCAAGGTACTTGATCTCACGCATACGGAACTTACTTTTTTTGATGTTTACGGTCAAGTTCGCCCTACGTAGACAAGAAGCCACTTCCGCCAGTACTTGGACATGGGTGTCAAAATCCGCTGAACATATTAATAAGTCATCCAAGTAAATAAAAACATATTCCAGAAGTCGTGCTGGAATAACACGATCCATCAGACGACACATCCGTTGTGCGGCATTGCATAAACCGAACGGCATTACCGCAAATTGTCCCGGAACAGCAAATGCCGTTTTCTGTTTTGACTCCTCATCAAGAGGGATTTGCCAAAACGCATCTTTGAGGTCGAGCCCCGAAATATAATATGTATCCTGAAAGCGGCTTAGAAGACCATCAACATGTGGCAGCGGATATGCGTCTTTTTTTGTCACGCTGTTCAACTTTCGACTGTCCAAGCAAAGGCGTACTTTTCCTGGCTTTCTGACTAGCACTATAGGGGAACACCAAGGTGAGTTGCTTTCCTCGATAACTTTCAGTTCCAGCATGCGATCAAGTTCCTTGAACACTTCTTCCTGTCGCACCGGAGACAAGGGGTAGTGTCTGGATTTAATTGGCACTGCGTCTCCAACATCGATGTTGTGAGTTTCTAAATGAGTATGACCGAGACCTATATCGACAAAGTTTGGAAACTTCTTTTTCGCAGACTGTAAAATTTGTTTCTCTTCGGGGGTAAGTGAAATAAAATTTGCGTCATCTGCTGAGCTAATACTCTCTTCATTTCGCAGAGCAATCGAATCAATCTGACAGTGTGGGATTAAGCAGAATTCCTTCCAGAAATTCATGCCGAGATAAACTTTTTGAGTCAGGTTCGGAATTACATAGAAAGTTATGGTTTTCGTGACGCTGTTAAGCGACGTTGGAATTTCGCAGTACCCCACAATATCGTGAGTATTACCATCCGCCGTTTTAACGACATTCTTGTCTTGTTCAAAACAAGACTCTCGCAATACTGATATGGATGCACCGCTGTCTAGCAATCCGAAAACGTATTCGTTTTTTAACAGCACTTTAGCGTACATCCACCCATCTGTTTCCGAGGTTAATATAGTCTCGACTATGAGCCTCTCGAAGGCTTTCCGCTTGTGATACCTTTCCCTACACTTCCTGATGTGATTGCTCGCGACTGTATTGTTACCCATTATCTGAGACCACCGTTGAAAGGTGTTCATAGGGTGACTAACAATACAAGACGAAACATCATTTTTTTCGCTTTGCAATATAACAATGGGAGCACTATCCGACCTTTGCTCTACCGTACTTGTTGCGATGTTTCCTCCTGTTAATTGTTCTGTAGCTCGGGGTTGTTCCTTTGGAAACGACTCTCCCCGTCTCTCCTGTCGTTCCCCTGGCGGTTTCCCTGGTGTTTAGAACACTCAGGTGTACTAACCCCCTTAGCGCCACAGAGGAAGCAGAAAAGCTTTCTTTCATGTGAGGGACAATGATAAAACGTGTGTCCCTGTTGGTCACAATTCCAACACAGTAATGGTGTTCGATTTTGAGACCGACTAAATGCTGCCACTTCTTCAACTTGTTCATCCACTTCTTCCTCCAAATATATCTCATGAACAGCTTTTTGGGAAAACATACGCCTAGACAAGAACCGTTCAGCTTCCCTACCCTTGTTTCTAAGCTGCTCTAGATCTGCTATGTTAGCAGCAAGCAATACCTCTCCTAACTTGTCCTTGAAATTATTTCGGATGACCTCTATAAGCTTCTTAGCGTCAAACGGCTCATTCAGACGGTCGTTCAGACCTATAACAGAGCTATAGAAGTCATCGAAAGATTCTTTGAACCCCTGTCTACGAGTCAACAGCCGCATATATATTTCAAAATCATTTTCTTTTCGCCCGAACTCCCTCTTCATGGCGATTTTGATGTCTCCAAACTTCGCGTGAGGATTTTTGCGGAGAAATGACCAAAACCAATTATTCGCCTTTCCTACTAACAAGGAATGAAAGTTGGCAGTGATCATGTCATCGCTGTAGAACGACGAAGCTTGGAGCCTATCAACCTTAAAGAGGAAGTCGATGATGTTCTCAGTACCATCACACTTTATTTTCCACCTGTCTAGTCGGCATTTCTCAGCAGTATTAGAAGCGCTTGGTGTCCCCGACACTGGTGGAGGAGGAACACTGTGCACTGAAACCTGACCAGACAGAGGTGGATACATATTTGACAACCTATCGTTTAAGTTGCTCGTAAACTGTGAATTGTTTAAATTTGGGACATTTTGTACTGGCACGGGGTTGCTTATGTTCTCCATTTTATCGAAAACGCTGTTCATGAAAATTTGCAGCTGTTGGAAGAAGCGAATTTGATTTATTGTTAACGACTGATCTATTCGGTCTGCTAAAGATGCGGTATCTACGCTCTGCGGTTGTTGTACATTGCAACCCGATGAGGATGAGGATAAAAAAAAGACGATAACTTCGGATGTAAAAGATGGCGAAGTCCTGCGAGCCTATTTGAAAATTAACAAAAATAAAACAAACTAAGTATCGAACGGGTAAAACTTTACACTAAAAACTACTCTATAAAAACTTTTCAGGACTAAGCAAAATAACAAGAAATCACAAAAAACAAATGAATTGGCTCTTTAAAAATCTGCATTCACTATTTCGCAATAGTGAACCCTACACGTTTGGGCGCCATTTTGTTGCTGAACCGTTTTTGCCGTCGGGTCGGTGCTGGCATGGAAGTTCCCTTCCTTAGCTCGTCGGTGGGTGTGGGACTTGACCGTTGATCCGTGCAACAAAAAAAAACCATGCCAGTCTCTCGCGCCGAGGTGATGTTGACGCTGCGAGAAGTCTGTCTCTACCCTCCCTACCTTGGCTACTATACTCGCCTAAGTAGCCCCTTGTTTCGCCACCTTTCACCTCCTACTCCGCATCATCCTTCCCTATCCGCACTCCCTCATCCCATTTCGCCCCTTTTAAAGAAAACTCATTGTATTCTCATTGTCGTATCGTTATACTAAATGTTTATTCCACAAAATGACTAAGTTACTTTACTTAACCAAAAAAAAATCCTTATATTTAAGCGAACTATATACTACTTAACTAATGGGCTTCTTTACCGTCTTTTCGCAAATTAAATTTATATTAATATTTTTTCGCAATGGTCCCCTCTTCTTTAAGATTTCTTTTACCGATATATACCAATGAATTAATTACAAAATGACTCACCCTTTTATATCAGCAACTGGCGACGTTGTGGCCACAGCATCCAGGTTGCATATCGTACTGCGTCTTGTTGTAGTACCTGTACCACTTGGGCTTTAATTCACTGTTAGCATATATAAAAGTAAAATAAATCTTTTAAAATTTTACCCTACGTAATCTACTCTACCGAAATATATATTTAACGAAAATTTAAGGATTTTTCCTATTCTGACTTATAATTAACAAGAAAAACTAACAAATTTCTAGCAACACTCGTTGGCATACAATTAACTTTTTACGTTAAACAAACAGGTAAGATAAAAAAAATAAAATAAGAAAATGTCTCGCCGCTATTGGACTTGAACCAGCGCTTTCTTTTACAGATCGTTGAGTTTCTGTCGCCGCTAACGCTTGCACCACGTAGTAGTTCCTGATTACAGTTTCCAAGTATCGCTTTTGTATTCTTGGCTAATTTTGGCAAGTGTTACAATTTTTGCTTATCCCGAATTTTGGTTGGGATACCGGATGTCATAAAGGTTGCTACCACTTTGTAGAATTTTGACGGTCAACCTTTTATGGTTACCGTCCTGCTGTGTGGGTTTTGGCTTAAACCTCAATTCTTTAAAAAAAAAAACAGTTACTTTTCTGTTCTTCGTACTGTGGTCTTTACGTACCTTAACAATCTTGCTTGTCTTCTCCTTTAATTAACTTGTCTTTATTAAACCTTTCAGTTTACAATTTATTTCAACACTCCACGAATTTTAGAAAGAAAACTTGCCTTCAGCCGAATTTGAATATCACCTTTGGTATGTCGCGTTGAGAAAAGAATTTTAAAAAAATCCCCATTTCTCAGAGGCAAATTAACTGCTTTCTTTTATATTTTCTCGTTACATTTTTCTATTTTACGAGACTCAAAGGCTGCCCGTTTTACCACGTATAACAGATTTCTTTTTCGTATCACCCTCGACCTCAACCCTACTGTGACAGCTGATTGTCGTTTGTCATTTTGCAGGTAGTGTAGTGCGACATATTCGAAATTAATTTATTTCGTAACGACTGACAAGTGTACTTTCACTTAAAAAAGTGTAAGAAAAATTGCAATCTAAAAATCAAATAAAAAAATACGTCAGTTTCCTAGAAAATAATTTGGGAATAAATGTGCAGTTATCATTTAGCACCTTAACTTTACTTTTTACATAAATAATAACATTACTTTCAATCATAAAATGTCTACCAAAAACTTTTCAGTTGTTATTTTTTTGTAGCAAAAAATAAACGCTTAAAATTTCTGTATACTAATGATGTGAATTCGTATGAATTAAAAAAAAATATTTAGGCAGCTAAACTTAAATAACGCGTGAAAAGGGCACAAATCAGTAAAGATGTTTATTTGCTTTTTTGCTGACAATATTTTGAGTTTCCTTCTTTCCCATACATTTTAAAGACAATTTTCGTTGATTGTATGTATTATTTTTTTTTATTAAAAACTACCATTATTCATATTCTTCACTGAAGCAGTTGTTTTCACACGTAATATTATTATTTACCTCAATTACTTAAAATTTTCTAATGAATTAAGTTGTTTGTTTTTTTTTTTTTTTTTTGTTTTCCGCTATTAAACGGAATCTTAATAATCGTAATCAATTCTTCTTTATTCTTTGCTGTAAGTAGTGACTCTAAATGTGGTGTGTCTCTGTGCGGTGTAATCTCTGGCAAGCGGCAGATGGGTTGTTGATTGCTTTAGCGTAGTAAACGTTATTTTAATAATTCGCGTACATACAATTTTCCAATTTAAAACTTTAAAGACAATGCATTGTTTGAATCAGAAATGAAAGAATAAAAGAGATGGATATCTTTCGTACGTCTATCCCCCCAAAACCCATTTGTTTACATTGTTGTTTTTGTAATTTCAACCCCCGTCTGTGAATAGGCGTTTTTCTTTTTTAGTTCAGAGCACAACCTGAACTGTTATACAAAAAGTTCGTGTTTCTTTTTTAGCTCAGATACATCAGAGCTCAGATTTGTGTTTCTTTTTTCGATCTGAGCATTATCAGAGCGCGCTCGATGAGCTCAGAATAAATTGACTGAGCACGCTGAGTAAAAAGCTGAATACACACTCACAGTCACATTTGACAGAAAAAAAAACCAGGAAAACAAAATAAATGAAATGGTGGACGAACTTTGTTGTTCTGGAACTAAAGGATAACCAATTTAATATATAAAAATTAATAAATATTCAATTTTTACATTCATTTATTAAAAATGTCAACTACGTGCTCAAGTGTGTTTCATAAATACATCAGAACAATCTGAGCACGCTCGGCTCAGAGCGCGCTCATAATGCTCGAGCTCGGTTCAGAGCTCAGCTCTGAACTAAAAAAGAAAAACGCCTAATACGTGTGAGCTACAAAAAAGTATGTTGCTAATGCCCGGCCAACATTCCTTTTGCTTGTATAGGCATCGCGCTGTTCAATTGTTTTGTGTTTGGTGTTGAACTTTTTTAGTTTTTGTTAAGGCTTCGATTAAAATAAAAAAATAGTGAAATATACATTTCGGAATAGCGACTTATTGCATTAAAGTTCAATTCATGAACTCACATATACTAGAAAAGAAATGAGCATATGTGCCGCCTGACTTCATGAATTTTTCGGGAAAACAGCTTGTAGGCAGCCGCCTTTTCACTGCAAAATTATTTATCTCTGTTCGATTCAGAGATGAATGAATAAAAGAGATGGATATCTTTCGGACGTCTATCTTCCCAAAAACAATATAAATATATTGTTGTTTTTATAATTTTAATCCCTGTCTGTGAATACGTGTGACTTAAAAAAAAATGGGCAACGCGATGTTTAATTGAATTGAACTTGTTTGGTTTTTGTTAAGGCTTCGATTAAAATAAAAAAAATAGTGAAATACACATTTGGGAATAGCGAATTCTTGCATTAAAGACCAAATTATGAACTGACATATCCTAGAAAAGGAAATGAGAACGCGTGACTTCATGAATTTTTCGGGAAAACTGCTTGTATGCAGCCGCTTATCCACTAGAAGGTTATATATCTCTGTATTCAATTATCTGGTTCTGGTGGATTTGGTCCTTTTTGAAAATGCCATCAAATTAACAAAATTAATTTGTATTATGGCTTTAATAGTAAGAGCAAATATTCCCGTTGTTCAAGTGTCTGGCTTCGCAGTAGCGCATTCTTTCACTACAATTTTCCAAGACTTTGTTAATAGTTTCGGGTTGTAACTCACGGATTGCTTGGATGATATTGGCATTAAGTGCTTGAATCGTTTCCTGATTCTTGGCATAACATCGGCCCTTCACGGTTCCCCACAAAAATTTGTGGGTGCGCAAAAGATCGATTGTGGCATGGCGCGCCATCCTGTAGGAACCAGAAGCCTTCCAAATCCATGTCTTCAATTTCAGTAACGCCCACCGTTGACCAAAACGTTGTTCTCAGCCTAGTTTTCGAAAAAATGGTGTTCAGCAGAAACATTCTTGTTTGTGCGTACCGTTCGACCACGGGAACCACTAGCACATCAGTCCCACGATTGATATTTTTCACAAACTTGTGTACAGCAGGCGCGGTGGGTGCTTCATTTCTGTCAAAACTTATATTCAAAGAACGCACTGTTTGGGCGATTTCGAGCGGGAAACAGCTGTCAGTGTCAAAATAACCTTTGATTTAAAAAGAAACAACTAGATGGCCCACCGTTTAAGTTGCGTCAGGGAAAACTTTCCAGGAATTTCCAGGTACAATGCGATATTTTAACAGAAAAAAAGGTATTGAAAGATGTCAATTCTCGAAATCACTCACGAATTTATAGAATCCGCCTATGCACCCCGACCAGCGCTGCCGAAAGTATACAATAGGAGTATTATACTACTTTTTCGTCGGCCGTACTTCCATACTGCCCAAAGACATTTAGTACTCCTATTTTTAATTTCGGATTTAACTATTTTTACTTGCCTTGCCATTTCTTTATGTAGTAAATGCAAAAGAAATTTTTCTTTCCGGATGTTCCAATAAGTTTTGTTTCGTGTTATTTTTTTTATTTATTTTTATATTTTTATTCTCGGCGAACATATGGAACGTTGAAGTTCCCTTTTTTCAGCCTCTATTTAAAGGCGTTTTCAATAAGGATGGGCCGATGTTGAAATGGAATAAGGTGTAAGGTCATAATAAAATTATTTATTTATTTGAAAGGGCCATGTATTATGTATGTACAGAATAAAACACAGTTAACAATTGCCCACCGTGTTTTCTCACGGTGACACGGATCCTGATGACCCAATTTTGGCGGATTATTTCCCGATTGTCTCGAATTGGACCACCAAAAGTTGGGGAGTCCTCGATTTAATGTCCGGACATTTATTTCGCGAGCTAAATGAGTGGAGACTTGTCATCGGCCCATCTATAGGAAGTTACGAATTTAGCGAACGAACAGGATACTGCTTTGCTAAACTGTATCGCTAAATTTTATCTTTGTAGACAATTTTGTATGGGAGATACAATTTAGCGCTAGAAGGATACTTAGATTAAACTAACTATTAAATAGAATGACAGCTTTCCTACGTCTCCCCGATTTACCTCGCAGATTTTTTTCAATATAAGCCCCTCCCACCGCTCGCTATTTTACTGACGGTGAATACGTGTGAAGCAGCAAAAAAAATACCAACACTCAGCAGCATAGACAAATCATACTGAGACCCCCAACTCACAATCCTCTTGCCGCTGGCCCCTCAATTTATTTTCAAATTCGCCATCTTGTTTTCCCATCGGTGTTATGTCAATTTAGAATCCGTGTGACATGCAAAAACATACAAATACCACATTTTTCCATTGCTGAATGCCATTGGTTAGTTATTATATATTGTTAAAAGGCGAATAATTTGATTTGTTTGATTAATAAAACTATCTAAAGGAGATGTTCTATATACGAGAAACTTATTAAGACAAACATGGTTGAGTATTTTCTGCTTTTGAATATCATTTACTTCGATTTCATGTGTTAATTTTTCTTAGATAACTGAACAAAATTTGCTCAAAATGTTTTATTTTCCTTTAATCAATTTACGTTGTTCATTTTTTTTTAATATTTTAAGCAAATGAACACTTATTCCTAAAAAAAATATTATCCACACGTAACGAATAATTTCAAATTTAACGGATTAAATTCTATGAACGCAGTCAGCAAGGTGCGAGTGGGTCGGTGAGTCGGAATTTTTTAAGTTACGTGACATTTCGTCGCCCTAACATTGAGTTGCCGTAAACGCTATTTTAATGAAATCGCATTTAAAATTTTGACAGCTTATAGCACGAAAACCAAAAGCTGGGTTTTATTCATTTTTTGACACTATATTCACACGGAAGTCGTCTTTCAAAAAATGTAAGAAGTTATTCCAAAACGCTATACGTTTTTAAAATATTTAAAAGTTATTAAAAAATAAGTTTGCCGTATATGCCACTAAAATCAATATTTTCTTTACTCATACACATACGTCAAAAATTGTGCCCATACGGTATTCCAATAATAAATTAGTATAAAATGTATGTAGGTCGAATAAGATAATTTAAGTTACTCATCAGATAGGTTTTATTTCTTTTATTAATCATTTGCATTTCCAGACCGCCGACGCATCGCATTCCGATATAGTATATCAACACAACATAACCCAACGTAAAGACACCGTCACCGAGTCCCATATTCAAATGTTCGATATCAAGCGAATGCGCTGGCACCTAGTAGCGATAACGCGAGGATACACGTATCAGGTTGCGTTCGCCAAGGGGGATGACCTGATTTGTGTGTGGTTAAATACCAGACGGAGATATGGTATTCGGAGATAGCCACACGATGCCGAAGCGAGTACTGGTCTGTTTTTTGGTAGCTGCAACGTTGGGGATCGGATGGCTGGTGAGCTGGGCAACAAAGGCGTGGGGATGGTACAGACTGCTGAGTCGTATGGACATATGGGAACTGCTGTGACTGGTAACGGTGTCTGGAGGAAGCGGTTTTTCGAGGAGTTCTTCTTTAACTGCGAGCGACGGCGGTCTGGTGCGCGGAATGTATTAACGTAACTCTGCAAGAACGTTATATTTTATGTTTTCATATTTTATGTCAATAAAATCGTAGTTATACTTATATTTTTTCCTACATTTGGGGGCTCAACCGGGATTTGAAATATTGAGAGGTATAACGGGGTCGATTGGAACAGTGAAAAGAAGGTCGCGAGAGAAAAATTGTGCGTTACGACAAGCTACGAGGAAAAATTGTGCGTTACGACAAGCTACGAGGAAAAATTGTGCGTTACGACAAGCTACGAGGAAAAATTGTGCGTACGGCAAGTTACGAGGTAGAACTGTGCGGCATCACAGTTCCCGCTAGACGGGAAGGAGTGTTAAGTCTAAGGGGGTGAAGTGAATGGACGAGTTACAAGAACTCACGGTTAGACAGCTACAGGCATTCCTGAAAGGAAAGAACTTGTCATACCGTTACAACGTGAAGACAGATTTGTTGACCCGAATCAACAATACATTTGGAAGAGGAGTCATAACGAAGGAAGAAATCTTAGCAGTCGCAAGGGGTAGCGATACGGAGACCAGCGACGAGGAGCAGAATATCGACGAAACCAGGCGACAAGACAGGAAGCAACATGACGAGTGAAAATAATTTCGTGTTCCGAGACGTAGAAGACTCACTGGAGCATTTTTCAGGAGAAGCGGGAAAAGGATTCGAAACCTGGATAAGAGATTTCGAGGAAATCGCGACGGTGTGCAGGTGGAACGAGATACAGAAATTCCTGTATATGAAGCGACTACTGAGGGGAGCAGCCAGACTCGCAGTGGAGGCGGGGTCAGGTATATCTAGTTATGCAGCGCTGAAAACTATTTTGGAAACGGAGTTCAAAACCAAGCGGGCTAGTATCGAAGTCCATCGAGCCTTAGAAGCGCGCAAAAAGAAGAACACGGAGAGTTTGTTGGAGTACGTATACTCAATGCAACAGCTCGCGAACGAGGGAACCGTCGAGGAAGTATCATTAGTCGAGTACATACGTAACGGAATCCCAGATTCGGTGCAGAACAAGACCATATTATACGAAGCAACGAGCGTGGAGGAGCTAAAAAGGAAACTAGCATGCTACAGCCAAATGAAAAGATGTATACCAATACAAATCACGAACAGGAATAACACGAGGCATCAACCGCCGGCGAGAGGAGCCGCTAGGAGTCCAGCAGTACAAGGCAGACGGTGCCACAACTGCGGCTCCACGGCACACTTGGTGATAAACTGCCCAGACAGATCAAGAGGCACACGCTGTTTTAATTGCAACCAATTCGGGCATATATCGCAAAACTGTCCGGTAAAAAATGAAGCACCATCAACATCGAGAGGAATAAGCCACGTGAACCGTATCGAGTCAGACGGAAGTCAATTACTAATACAGATAGAAGGCAGGCAATATCTCGCGTTTATAGACAGCGGAAGCGACGTGTCCATCATGAACGAAACTGTGCAAAGGAGGATCAAAAAACCACAACTCGAGGCGTCTGGGGTTATGTTGAAAGGGATGGGAGGCAGACCACTGAGGACTCTAGGAGCGTGCCTAACGGAGATTCGCGTTGGAAAAGACAATCACCGGATCCGTTTTCATGTGGTGCCAGATCAGTGGGTGCCAGACGAAATTCTACTAGGAAAAGACTTTCTGAGGAATGTGGAACTTGTCATGAGTAAAGGTAAGATAAAGAGTGTAAAAAATATAAGTCCAGTGGATCCTGAAGTGGAGAACAGCTACGCTTTGGAAGAAAATGATGTCTTTAAAATCGAGTGGAAGGACGACAAGGAGAGTGAAGAACCAGAGTTGCGAGTGGGCAACGAAGACTATAGGGGATTGGTCACAAATATCATAAAGTCATATGCACCAAAGAATGTTACAAAGTCGTGCGTCGAGATGGGAATTGTACTGAGGGACGAAGTCCCAGTATACAGAAGAGCAAGGAGATTGGCGCCGATAGAAAGAAATGCAGTAAACCAACAAGTACAGGAATGGCTAGAAGAGGGAATAATAGTACCCAGCAGATCGGAATACGCCAGCCCAATAGTGCTAGTGAAGAAAAAAGATGGATCCTATCGACTGTGCGTCGACTATAGAGAGCTGAACAAAAAGGTGGTGAAGGATAGGTTCCCGATGACGGTGATGGAGGAGGTATTCGAGCAGATGCACAACGCCAAGGTATTTATAACTCTAGATCTAAGAAACGGATTTTTTCACGTGGACGTAGCGGAAGAGAGCAGGAAGTACACCGCGTTCGTCACACCGGATGGGCAGTATGAGTTTAAGAAGGTGCCGTTCGGACTGTGCAACTCGCCAGCCGCCTTCCAGAGATTTATTAATCAGATTTTTAGAGAATTGGTACTGCAGGAATATTTGCTTATATATGTAGATGATATAATCATCTACGGAACTAGCGAGGATGAAGTGCTGGAGAAACTGAAAGTCGTCCTAAAGGTAGCCGAAGAGTACGGGTTGAAGATCAAGTGGGAAAAGTGCAATTTCCTAGCTAAGTCGGTGGAATTCCTCGGACACGTCGTAGGCGAGGGAGGCATAAAACCATCGCAGGAGAAGGTAAGGGCAGTGCAGAAATATCCGGAACCGAACAGCGTAAAATCCATTCAAAGTTTCCTGGGGCTGACGGGGTTCTTCAGGAAATTCGTTAAAGACTACTCGACTATAGCGAAGCCGTTGTCGGATTTACTAAGAAAAAATAACAAATTCGAATTTGGGGAGAAAGAAAAAATAGCGTTTAATGAATTGAAATCTTGTCTTTGCAGGGATCCAGTGTTGAAATTGTTCAACCCCCAGCTACATACGGAGTTACATACAGATGCGAGCATAGTAGGCTATGGAGGTGTAGTGCTACAAAAACACGACGACGACCAGCTACATCCAACATTCTTTTTAAGTTTCAAGACAACACCACAAGAACAGAAGTACACGAGCTACGAGTTGGAGGTACTGGCCATCATGAGGTGTCTAAGCAAGTTACGAGTTTACCTGTTAGGGCTGGAGTTTACTATCGTAACCGATTGTAAGGCATTTGAGGCAACAATGGCGAAGAGAGACCTATGTCCAAGAGTGGCCAGATGGGCCATTATGCTACAGGAGTACTCAATGAAAGTGATACACCGAGCGGGGAGGACAATGCAACACGTGGATGCCCTAAGCCGATACCCAGTAGTAATGAGAGTAGAAGAAGGTCTACTACACCGGATAAAGACGGCTCAAGGTAAGGACGAATATTGCCAATTAATTCTGAATGTTATAGCAGCCACGGGAAACTACAAAGATTTCGAAAGACGGAACGATATACTTTACAAGTTCGAAGAGGGAGCGCACCTACTCGTGATCCCAAAGTCTATGCAGAAGGAGATAGTGAGAGGAATCCATGAGCAGGGTCACTTATCAGCGAAACGAGTGGAGGTAGTCTGTAAGCGAGATTACTTCATCCCAAAGCTAGCAAGCTGTGTGGAGAACGTGTTGTCGAACTGCGTGGCGTGCATTTTGGCAGCAAGGAAAGGAGGGAAAATGGTGGGTTATTTGCATCCAATAGAAAAGAGCGATGTACCACTGCACACGTATCACGTCGATCATATGGGCCCGCTCCCGTCTACCAGTAAGTTGTATAATTATGTTTTTGTTGTAGTAGATGCCTTTACGAAGTTCACGTGGATCTATCCTGTACGGAGCACGAGATGCGAAGAAGTAATCAAGAGACTAGAGCTGCAAGGCGAAGTATTTGGGCAGCCAGTCCGCATCGTGTCAGACAGAGGAGCCGCGTTCACCGCAACCGCATTTAAAGAATTCTGCGGAGCTAACCACATACAGCACGTGCTGACCACAACAGGCGTACCTAGAGGGAATGGTCAGGTGGAGAGGATGAACCGCACCATTATAGGTATGCTTACACGGATGTCAATCGAGGACCCCAGAAAATGGTATAAACACACTGATCGCGTCCAGCGGGTGATAAACTCCACAGTGTCAAGGAGTACGAAGCACAGTCCATTCCGTCTGATGTTCGGGGTGGACATGAGGCAAAGAGAAGACGAACAACTGAAGAAACTATTAGAAGAAGCGGCATTGGAAAATTTCGAGACGACGCGGGACGAGCTGAGAAGATCCGCTAGGGAAGAGATCGAGAAGGTCCAGCAGGAGAACCGTCGCACCTATGATCGGAGAAGACAGGCGGCCCGAGAATACAAGGTGGGCGACCTGGTGGCAATAATGAGGACACAGTTCGGCGTGGGCTTAAAATTGCATGCGAAGTACTTCGGGCCCTATGAGGTGGTAAGGGTGAAAAGGAACGACCGGTACGACGTTAGGAAGGTGGGGCAGCACGAGGGACCGAACAATACGTCAACAGCAGCTGATTGCATGAAGCCGTGGGTCGCCAATGACGACGGCGATGATGCTGAAGAAGACGAAGACGATGAAGAGGAACATGAAGATGCCCCGCTGATCGACTGAGGGCAGTCGAACTTTTCAGGATGGCCGATTGTAGGTCGAATAAGATAATTTAAGTTACTCATCAGATAGGTTTTATTTCTTTTATTAATCATTTGCATTTCCAGACCGCCGACGCATCGCATTCCGATATAGTATATCAACACAACATAACCCAACGTAAAGACACCGTCACCGAGTCCCATATTCAAATGTTCGATATCAAGCGAATGCGCTGGCACCTAGTAGCGATAACGCGAGGATACACGTATCAGGTTGCGTTCGCCAAGGGGGATGACCTGATTTGTGTGTGGTTAAATACCAGACGGAGATATGGTATTCGGAGAATAGCCACACGATGCCGAAGCGAGTACTGGTCTGTTTTTTGGTAGCTGCAACGTTGGGGATCGGATGGCTGGTGAGCTGGGCAACAAAGGCGTGGGGATGGTACAGACTGCTGAGTCGTATGGACATATGGGAACTGCTGTGACTGGTAACGGTGTCTGGAGGAAGCGGTTTTTCGAGGAGTTCTTCTTTAACTGCGAGCGACGGCGGTCTGGTGCGCGGAATGTATTAACGTAACTCTGCAAGAACGTTATATTTTATGTTTTCATATTTTATGTCAATAAAATCGTAGTTATACTTATATTTTTTCCTACATGTATTTACTTAAAATCAAGAAATATAGCACACGTTTTTATGTTTCAAAAAAAAAGACAAAGTTTTTGAGAACAAAAAATATTTTTATTTTACATTTCGTAAAGTAGAGAACTACTTTTTAACAATTCATTTTGATAAGAAAAATCGCAGTATTTTGCACACAGTCTTTTGTGATTAAGATAAAAAAATAAACATAAATACAAAAAGAATATAAGTAATAAAAACATCAAATATTTTGTACATTTTTCTTCATAACAAAAATAACAAAACAGTAAAATAACTTAAAAAAGAAACAATTTCATATTATGTATGTAGATACTTAAGTAAAATCGAATAATTATTATTTCAGTTGATTAAAAAGAGCTTCAAAGTATTTCTTATCCTCTGATGATATAAAAGGATACAAACTTTTTATATCATTATTTGTTCCCTTTGATATATTTTTTGTTTTCTGAACGGTATTAACATTTTGATTATATAAGTTCTTTGGTGTTCCTAAAATAGTTTTTGTAGACTTGATGAATTATGTTATCCGTTTCCAAATATAAGTGAAAAGTTTGTGATTTTTTAGAAGACTCAGTTATTCTTCTACGCTTAATCAGAACCTGCTTTACAAATTTGCAGTAGAAGGTTCGCTTTTCTTGGTCGGATAAGCTCCAAAATGAATTAAAAATGCCTTGTCTCACTTCAGAAAAAAATATTTTTGTGCACACTTTCCTTGTCTTTATATCTGTTCCTTTAATGTTTGTGTACTCCTTTCCAGATTCTCGCAAACGTTTTCTAAGGTGCTGTTTCCACATTTCAGGTTTCTTTCGTCTTTTTCGGGTAGAGCTTTTTGGAGTCATATCACTTCCTATTTAATATTAAATGTAAGTATATGGAACTAGTTCCTATATGTTTTGTATTGGGTCTTATTTACCTAAAGTATCACACTCTGATGGCATACTTCTTGAACTCTCTGTTAAATGTTGTGGCATATATGGTTCATAAACATAATTAGGGTCATCTACGTTATCATCTGACCCTACGATCATAAAACAACGACATTTAATAAAAAGAAAGTCAGGGGGATTTGAATTTGTTTCTTACCAAAATTTTGTTCCGATGAACTTGAAAAAACACTATTTGTTTCTTCGCTAAACTCTGCTTCATTTGGGACTAGCTCATCTAATAAACTTAAAAAATAGAAACATTGAATCAAAACTTATACCTATGTAGACTATGAGTTCTTACAAAAGAAGGGATTCATCCATTATGGGTACTGGAGAATTCATTTTTATGACTTTTCAATCACGTCCTCTCCCTACCAAAGATGGGAAGCAACTACTGAAATATTTTTCAATGAGAACGTATTTACGGTCACAGTAAAATCGTATGCACGTACGGCAAAACATAAAAAATATTTTTCTTTCTAATGACGTATGTGCATACGATTAAATAGCGTAACATTGAATTTGAAGGCACATAAGGCAAAACAATACTGAACAAGGCTTTAAAGTTTTCTGGCGTACGTTGTAGGACAATAGGACGTACGTCAAAACAATTCTTAAACAAAAATTTTCTTAAATCGTATGGAAAATTTGACGTAAAAGCCAAATTTTGGCGTTTACGTCAAAACCATACGTAAACTTGATGAATTTGGTGGCTGTACGTCAAAACAATTCTGTATATCTTTGCAATCGAAAGAGATAGAACAAAACGGATAAAAGATTTGAAAAGAGCTACGGCGAAAACGTAAGACTGCATACCAAACTCAAAACGTGAATTTTGGCGTTTATGGTAACCCAATATAACGGCGACGATTTGTCAATACGAATTTCTATGTAACAATACAAAATATAGCTTGTAGGCTTTTATAGGCATCGCGCTGTTCAATTGTTTTGTGTTTGGTGTTGAACTTTTTTAGTTTTTGTTAAGGCTTCGATTAAAATAAAAAATAATGAAATATACATTTCGGAATAGCGACTTATTGCATTAAAGTTCAATTCATGAACTCACATATACTAGAAAAGAAATGAGCATATGTGCCGCCTGACTTCATGAATTTTTCGGGAAAACAGCTTGTAGGCAGCCGCCTTTTCACTGCAAAATTATTTATCTCTGTTCGATTCAGAGATGAATGAATAAAAGAGATGGATATCTTTCGGACGTCTATCTTCCCAAAAACAATATAAATATATTGTTGTTTTTATAATTTTAATCCCTGTCTGTGAATACGTGTGACTTAAAAAAAAAATGGGCAACGCGATGTTTAATTGGATTGAACTTGTTTGGTTTTTGTTAAGGCTTCGATTAAAATAAAAAAAATAGTGAAATACACATTTGGGAATAGCGAATTCTTGCATTAAAGACCAAATTATGAACTGACATATCCTAGAAAAGGAAATGAGAACGCGTGACTTCATGAATTTTTCGGGAAAACTGCTTGTATGCAGCCGCCTATCCACTAGAAGGTTATATATCTCTGTATTCAATTATCTGGTTCTGGTGGATTTGGTCCTTTTTGAAAATGCCATCAAATTAACAAAATTAATTTGTATTATGGCTTTAATAGTAAGAGCAAATATTCCCGTTGTTCAAGTGTCTGGCTTCGCAGTAGCGCATTCTTTCACTACAATTTTCCAAGACTTTGTTAATAGTTTCGGGTTGTAACTCACGGATTGCTTGGATGATATTGGCCTTAAGTGCTTGAATCGTTTCCTGATTCTTGGCATAACATCGGCCCTTCACGGTTCCCCACAAAAATTTGTGGGTGCGCAAAAGATCGATTGTGGCATGGCGCGCCATCCTGTAGGAACCAGAAGCCGTCCAAATCCATGTCTTCAATTTCAGTAAAAAATTTCAGTAACGCCCACCGTTGACCAAAACGTTGTTCCCAGCCTAGTTTTCGAAAAAATGGTGTTCAGCAGAAACAGCAGAAACATTCTTGTTTGTGCGTACCGTTCGACCACGGGAACCACTAGCACATCAGTCTCACGATTGATATTTTGCACAAACTTTGCACAAACAGCAGGCGCGGTGGGTGCTTCATTTCTGTCAAAACTTATATTCAAAGAACGCACTGTTTGGGCGATTTCGAGCGGGAAACAGCTGTCAGTGTCAAAATAACCTTTGATTTAAAAAGAAACAACAAGATGGCCCACCGTTTAAGTTGCGTCAGGGAAAACTTTCCTGGAATTTCCCGGTACAATGCGATATTTTAACAGAAAAAAAAGTATTGAAAGATGTCAATTCTCGAAATCACTCACGAATTTATAGAATCCGCCTATGCACCCCGACCAGCGCTGCCGAAAGTATACAATAGGAGTATTATACTACTTTTTCGTCGGCCGTACTTCCATACTGCCCAAAGACATTTAGTACTCCTATTTTTAATTTCGGATTTAACTATTTTCACTTGCCTTGCCATTTCTTTATGTAGTAAATTGCAAAAGAAATTTTTCTTTCCGGATGTTCCAATAAGTTTTGTTTCGTGTTAATTTTTTTATTTATATTTATATTTTTATTCGCGGCGAACATATTTTTTTCAGCCTCTATTTAAAGACGTTTTCAATAAGGATGGGCCGATGTTGAAATGGAATAAGGTGTAAGGTCATAATAAAATTATTTATTTATTTGAAAGGGCCATGTATTATGTATGTACAGAATAAAACACAGTTAACAATTGCCCGCCGTGTTTTCTCACGGTGACACGGAACCTGATGACCCAATTTGGCGGATTATTTCCCGATTGTCTCGAATTGGACCACCAAAAGTTGGGGAGTCCTCGATTTAATGTCCGGACATTTATTTCGCGAGCTAAATGAGTGGAGACTTGTCATCGGCCCATCTATAGGAAGTTACGAATTTAGCGAGCGAACAGGATACTGCTTTGCTAAACTGTCTCGCTAAATTTTATCTTTGTAGACAATTTTGTATGGGAAAAACAATTTAGCGCGAGAAGGATACTTAGCTTAAACTAACTATTAAATAGAATGACAGCTTTCCTACGTCTCCCCGATTTACCTCGCAGATTTTTTTCAATATAAGCCCCTCCCACCGCTCGCTATTTTACTGACGGTGAATACGTGTGAAGCAGCAACAAAAATACCAACACTCAGCAGCATAGACAAATCATACTGAGACCCCCAACTCACAATCCTCTTGCCGCTGGCCCCTCAATTTATTTTCAAATTCGCCATTTTGTTTTCCCATCGGTGTTATGTCAATTTAGAATCCGTGTGACATGCAAAAACATACAAATACCACATTTTTTACTGCTGAATGCCATTGGTAAGTTATTATATATTGTTAAAAGGCGAATAATTTGATTTGTTTGATTAATAAAACTATCTAAAGAAGATGTTCTGTATACGATAAACTTTTTTTTTTTTATTTTAAGCAAATGAACACATATTCCTAAAAAAAATATTATGCACACGTAACGAATAATTTCAAATTTAACGGATTAAATTCTATGAACGCAGTCAGCAAGGTGCGAGTGGGTTGGTGAGTCGGAATTTTTTAAGTTACGTGACATTTCGTCGCCCTAACATTGAGTTGCCGTAAACGCCATTTTGATGTTTTGAGGAAATCGCATTTAAAGTTTTGACAGCTTATAGCACGAAAACCAAAAGCTGGGTTTTATTAATTTTTTGACACTATATTCACACGGAAGTCGTCTTTCAAAAAATGTAAGAAGTTATTCCAAAACGCTATACGTTTTTAAAATATTTAAAAGTTATTAAAAAATAAGTTTGCCGTATACGCCACGAAAATCAATATTTTCTTTACTCATACACATACGTCAAAAATTGTGCCCATACGGTATTCCATTAATAAATTAGTAAAAAATGTATTTACTTAAAATCAAGAAATATAGCACAGGTTTTTATGTTTCAAAAAAAAAGACAAAGTTTTTGAGAACAAAAAATATTTTTATTTTACATTTCGTAAAGTAGAGAACTACTTTTTAACAATTCATTTTGATAAGAAAAATCGCAGTATTTTGCACACAGTCTTTTGTGATTAAGATAAAAAAATAAACATAACTACAAAAAGAATATAAGTAATAAAAACATTAAAGTAATGACTTCAAATATTTTGTACATTTTTCTTCATAACAAAACAGTAAAATAACTTAAAAAAGAAACAATTTCATATTATGTATGTAGATACTTAAGTAAAATCGAATAATTATTATTTCAGTTGATTAAAAAGAGCTTCAAAGTATTTCTTATCCTCTGATGATATAAAAGGATACAAACTTTTTATATCATTATCTGTTCCCTTTGATATATTTTTTGTTTTCTGAACGGTATTAACATTTTGATTATATAAGTTCTTTGGTGTTCCTAAAATTCTATATCTTTAAAGTTCCTATAATTTTAATTCAACATGTAAACAAATACAATTGTTAGTCAAAAAAACTCTTTAACACAAATGTCAAAAAAAAAACATAGAATGTCAAATTTGATATAAATATAGGACATAACCAAGAAACAACTACTTCAAGTAAAACCGTCAATAAAGCAACACATTTTTATAACGTAAATCGGAATTCCTTTGTTTTATTACATAATTTTCTTTGTTGTAAGAATATATACATAAAGGATACATAGTTTTCCTTTGTTCGGATATTACATATAATATACTGATACGGAAGTTTACTTAAATTATAAAAAGAGGATTCTGTGGATACTCAAACAGTAGGCATTTTATAAATGAAAATAATGTCACTATTTATGTGAAAAGTAGCAAAATGATGACTGCACATTTATTATTGTTTCTTCACAATTTTTTTTCTATTAAACTGACGAATTTGTTTTACTTGATGTTTTGTTTGTAATTTTTCTTACACTTATTTAAGTGACAATGCAGTTGTCAGTCTCGTTTAATATTTTTGTAAATAGTTTCACCAAATCGATCATTAAAACAAAAATGGGAATGTGAAAGGAGAAATTGGTTGCGAAATTTAAAGGAAATTCTATGCGGAACATGCGAACAATTTTTTTATATCAATATCATAAAAATTATGTATCTATCCAAAATTCATTATAAAATAGCTTAAAAAATATTCCTTTTCTTTATACTTTGAACATTAATTTCTATTCAATTATAAGAAAATCGAACAACAATTTCAACCTGAAACTAAGGAAAACTATGGTTTACAACACAGCCCTTGATATTGAAATGAGAGTCCACCTCAGGCTACCGACATGGCGGTTTAAATAGGAACCGAAAGAGTGTAGGCTGGTTTTTTTCAAGTATGAGTGAGTCTCCTTTGATTAACATAGGCACAAATACATGAATTCAAACTGGGCTACATCCAAGGTCAAATTTGTTGTTCGCCAAGAACAACAAACGAAAACAGACGCAATAATTACTGTAGGAACAAAAATATCTTCTTTTATTTCAATAAATGAATTTTTCAAACTTTATTCATTTATTTATTTACGTTGATTACATTCATAATTTTAAATTTTGGTGATATAAAACAACTCTCAGAACGCATCCATCAGCTGACAGAAGCTCAAAGAAATGCACTAAAGGCGTTTTTCTTTTTTATTTCAGAGCGCAACCTTAACTGTTATACAAAAAGTTCGTGTTTATTTTTTTAGCTCAAATAAATTAGAGCTCAGAATTTGTGTTTCTTTTTTCGTTCAGAGCATGATCAGAGCGCGCTCTATGAGCTCAGAATAAATTGACTGAGCACGCTGAGTAAAAAGCTGATTACAAACTTACAAGCACATTTGACCGAAAAAAAAAACAGGATTAACAATATAATTGATATGGCGGGCGAACCTTGTTGCTCTGGAACTGAAGGTTAACCAATTTAATAAACAACAATTACTAAATATTCAATTTATACATATACTTTATTACAAATGACAACTATGTGCTCAAGTGTGTTTCATAATTACATCAGAACGATCTGAGTACGCTCGGTTCAGAGAGCGCTCATAATGCTCGAGCTCGGTTCAGAGCTCAGCTCTGAACTAAAAAAGAAAAACGACTTAAGGGCCGGTCTGATCACAGCTGGTTAAATCAGGGGTTGACTGACCATCGATTTAGATTAACCCATGATTTTAAATCTGTAATAACCGATGAATGTTTGTTGAACGATTTTTCACTTCGGTCACCAAACCATAGCCAGAGATGAATGAATAAAAGAAATGGATATCTTTCGTACGTCTATCCCCCCAAAACCCATTTGATAACATTGTTGTTTTTGTAATTTCAATCCCCGCTGTGAATACGTGTGGGATACAAAAAAACATGTTGCTAATGGCCGGCCAACATTCCTTTTGTTTTTATGGGCGTCGCGTTGTTCATTTATTTTGTGTTTGGTGTTGAACTTCTATGGTTTTTGTTAAGGCTTAAAATATAAAAAAATAGTGAAATACACATTTCGGAATAGCAAATTCTTGCATTAAAGTTCAATTCATGAACTCACATATCTTAGAAAAGAAATGAGCATAAGTGCGTGACTTCATGAATTTTTCGGGAAAACAGCTTGTAGGCAGCCGACTTTCCAAAGGAAAGTTATACATTTCTGTATTCCATTATCTTTGGTTTAAAGAGAGATGAATGAATAAAAGAGATAGATATCTTTCATACGTCTATCGCCCCTGTTAAGAAAAACGAAAGATTTATATTTTATTTCCGGATTAATTTATTAAGACTTCCTTTGACTTCAGAGTAATAATACGGAAAGGGGGAGAAGAGAAGTCAGTTTTTGACCATATTGATTTGACAGGAGAAGAGACAATTGTGAAGTTGTCAGCTATCAATTAGGGCATGATTGCAATGATGTATTTTATTTTAACACCCTCGCTCAAGTTTATAATTGTCTACCTTCCGTAAGAAAAGAAACAGGAAATAACTAATACGAAATCTCACAATTCATTTAAATTCATTTAAATTCATTATATAAACCAAAAAGTTACTCAAAAGACATACCCATGCCTATAAAATGTTTTTAATGTGTTGTTGATGGTAACTGCTTCGTGAATGCGTCGGCTATCATATTTTCAGACTTGAGAAACTGGATGTTGACAATTTGTTCGGCTACTGCTTCCCGAATGTAGTGGTAGCGGACATCGATGTGTTTTGTTCTCCCCTGGTTTGACTGGTCACTTGCGATGTGCTTTGCGCTTTGATTATCGCAGAAGATATCAATATGCCCGTCCTGTAGTTTAAGTTCAAGCAAGATGTTACGGAAGTATGCTGCATTCTATGCCACTGATGATAATGTGATACATTCGGCCTCTGTGCTGGATATGGCTACTATCCTCTGCTTTCGGGATCCCCAGTGAACAGCTCCTCCGGCATAAAGGAAAACATACCCGGATTGTGATCTTCTGTCGTCAATATCCGCTGCCCAGTCAGAGTCCGAAAAGGCTCGGAATTTTTGATTTGTTTTTCGTTATGTAATGTTTGCTGTTTTAGTCCCGATCAAGTACCGTATGACATTAAGCGCTCAGTCCAATGTTGACGTCTCGGATCTTCAACGTGTTGCGACAGAATGTTCACGATGTACGATATGTCCGGCCTACTGAAATTGGATAGACAAAGCAAACGCCCGATTAGTTGCCTGTATGCAGTGTTATCAACTTTTTCGCTTTCGCCTTTGATGGTTGGTGCCCTTTGAATGCTGAGTTTAACTTGTGAAGGTAAACGTGATGGTTTCGCTTGATTCAAATTGTATGCGTTTATTAGGCTGTTGATGTATCCCATTTGACGAATGCTGATTTTATCGTTTTCCTTCGTGATTTCAAGACCTACGCATAGCTTCGGTTCACCCAGATCGCGAATATCAAACTTGTTTAACAGTGTAGTATATGTCAGTGAGTAGTCTTCAGGATCGTTTGTTGCTATCAGGAGATCATCGACGTAAACGGTAATGATCGCAAAATTCGGTTTTGTAATCTTGTAGTAGATGCATTTATCGTATGAAGATTGCGTGAATCTAAGATTCTTTAATATCTTGTCCAACTTGAAATTCCACTGGCGGCCTGATTGTTGGCTATATATTGCCTTTTTCAACTTACACACCTTATTGGCAGCGTTCTGCTCGAAAATGACCTTCATGAAGATGACGGTGTCTAAATCCCCATTAAGGTACGCTGCAGAAACGTCGATATGGTGTAGCTTCAGGTTATGTTGTTTGCAATCGCCAATGTGAGTCGAATGGAATGGAGAATACGTGTCAAAATAGTCAACCCCTTGAATTTGGTCGAACCCCTTTGCAACCAGCCTGGCTTTTCTCCGCTCTACTGTACCGTCTGCAAGATATTTAGTTTTAAACACCTGAAAAGCTGAGGTACTTAAAATTCTTAATTGACCCCTTACCTCTGGTGGGGGCAAGTCAACATAAATAATGAGTACCCTCGGTGAAGTTTCTAGAATAACTCACAGTCTTTATTTTTCAAACTATCTTATATACTAAAATAATGCTTATCATACAATTAAATTTACAACTAGAATTTCCCAGACGGTTCATTTTGCATGAATAGTATACGAAACATAATACTCTGGCTTCGAATGCGAATGACATGGCGTGTGCGTTGCAGCATGTTATTTGATAATATCATACTGCAGCGCGTGTAGTAACATTATTTAGATTTTATTACCTGTCGGTCTGTTGGCCTGTCCACCAACACCCATGTTCCATTCCGAATAAGTGATTCGTGCTCCTCTTGCATGGCCTTGTACCACTCGTCTCGATTTTCGTTGCTTTCCAGCTGCTTCACATTCACAGGGTCGGCACCAACGCAGTAAACTTCTTGACTGATGCTTGGTACTTGTAAACTAGTATTCACTAAGTCTGTCTCAGCTTCCTTTTCAGCCGAATCCTCTAAGCTGTTTTCTTCGGAGATCCTGCCAGATATTACTGGCAGTAATTTGATTTTCTGGCGGTTTTAAATCGAAAACGTAGAAGTTTGAAAGGTTTCTTGGATTGGATTCTCCTTCCAAGAATCGTACATATCTGCTTCTGATGATTATTCTTGTTCCAGGTTTCCAGAGCCGATATGTACCATGCTCATTGCTGTAGCCTACGACTACATGGGCATTGCTTTTTGGCTCGAATTTCCCGAGATTGCTCCCTTTGTCCAGTACATATGTCCTTGTCCCGATACACTTGAATGATGATACATCTGGTTTTCTTCCTGTCCAAAGTTCCTTTGGGGTGGTTTGGCCATTTATTTTTGTTGGGCACCTGCTGCGAATGAAGGCTGCTGTACACACCAGTTCTGCCCACAGGTAATCGGGTAGTTTTGCCTCCAGCTTCAAACATCGCGCCATTTCCAATAGGGTACGGTTGGCCCTCTCTGCTATACCATTTTGTTGAGGCGTGCGTGGTGTAGAAAATTCATGGTCGATTCCGTTTTCTTCCAGGAATTCTTTAAATTTGGAATTCATGTACTCCGTCCCGTTATTGGTTCTTAGGGATTTGATTAATTCCCCTGCTTGTTTTTCTGCTAATGCCTTGAAAATTTTAAAATTGTCTAAGGCTTCACTTTTCTTTTGCATGAAATATACAAACATGAGTCGGGAATAATCGTCTATGAACGAGATGAAATATAATGCTTTACTTAACGACTGAGTACGCATGGGACCACACAAATCCGAATGGATTAACTCCAATCTCTTATTTGTCCTCTTGTTTTCACACACACTGAATGGTTTGGTTGATTGTTTAGCACAAATGCATGAAACACAACTGCTTTCGTCAGACCTAAACTTTGCTGGTAAACCGGTCACCATTCCTGTTGACTGAAGTTGTTTCAACGATGTAATGTTTAAGTGGCCCATCCTTCGGTGCCACAAGCTCAACGAATTGTTCCCTTCATGTGTGGCTAGGGTTTTATGGTTTCCAGAGACGATATATAAACCTTGTCTTTGTTCAGCTGTAATCAACAACGTACCAGTTTTGCTAAACAATTTCGCCTTATTACCATCGAATACGACTTTTAAGTTGTTACTTCTCGATTTGCTTACCGATATGAGGTTTTCTTTTAGATTTGGAATATATATTGTGCTGAATAATTTAATATTTTTCCCAACATTGCTCAGATGTGATGGCAAGACTGCCGTTCCAATTCCAATTATTCGCACTCGCTGTCCATTTGCTAAAGTCACGTATGAATCCCTTTCGCACATTTCCAGACTTTCGAACAAATGTTTTGTCGAGCACATATGCGACGTAGCTCCATAATCAAGACACCAGTTTCTGTCGTTAGTGGATACTTTAAATGCAGATTCCTCTGTTATTATGAAACCATAGTCAGTATCGTCGGT
The DNA here is from genome assembly GCA_916610125.1 of Cheilosia vulpina. NCBI lineage: Eukaryota > Metazoa > Arthropoda > Insecta > Diptera > Syrphidae > Cheilosia > Cheilosia vulpina. Next base: position 59,809,872 of record OU744276.1, on the reverse strand, counting down.
GGTGGTCGACTGTGCAGTTTTTGCCTTTTCTTTATTATGATAGCAGTCTTTCGCCATATGGCCTTTTTTACCTCATATGCGACAGTTAAATGGGAATGAGCTACATTTGTTGGTGTGGTTTGACTTTTTATGTTTATTTTTCCACTTGGTGTATAACGCTGTGCTAGGTTGTTGTGATCTTTCGATCACTTACCTCCAAAAGTCTAGTGCATACAACGTCAACCTCTGGATACTTGCTTTGAGCGTCGAATGCAGCTTGGACATCTTTGTATTCGTCAGACAGGCCATCCAGAAGTACGACCACTAATAAATCCTTATCCAGTGTCGCCTCCATTTCCTGCAATTTGTTGACGGTCGTCTTAAACTCCCGAATAAATTCGTCCATGCTTTGTTTCGCTTCCATCTTCATATTGATTAGACGCCTAAACTCCTCTGTCTGGGTCCTTTCCGATCATACGTCTCGCTGAGGAAGTTCCAAATATCTTTTGATAATTTTTTGTCTTTTACCAGTGAAACGATACTTGGTTCTATTGCTAACAGCAGCTCTGCCCTTGCGTCCATGTCCTTGTCGTCCCAAATCTGTTGAGAATCTGGATCCACCGGTCGTTGTGTAGTTCCAAATACATAACCGGTTAGTCTTGCTTTATGAAGAATTGCCTCCATTTGTGGCTTCCAAGAAGCAAAGTTTTCCCCATTGAAAAGTTGAATGCGGCCTACCATATTGCTACTCATTTTTCGAGGTTATGACGTGGAACTCCAGGAGGGAACTGTTTAAAAGTTTAGCTTTTTTTTTTTTTACAAAATATGAATTCCTTGATGTATTATTAGATGTTGAAGCGGGTGAAGGTTTTTTTTTTTTTTTTGGTTGCGTCCAAAGGATGTTTAATCTTCGAAAGATACTAGTTGCCCGTGCTACTACCATGTACGATTCGCGGGATATGTTTCTTCAGTGCCTCGCGCCTTACGTACTAAACCACACCCATGTACACTTCTACCACTCTCCCCGCGGGACTGCCGTTAGGTATTACTTCTGGTTAGCATTCAAGCTATTCGTGTTGTGTCACCTGCTGCCGAAGCTTCTGCTGCCTCTGCTGCTTCTGCTGCTTTCCTTAGCTTTTCTATTCTCCGCAGCTCATTTTGTAGAGCTATTATATATTCGCTTATTGCCGGCCAATTCACTTCCGACTGCAGCATGTGGTTGATGACTAGCGATGGACTGGGCAGATTGATTCTCCATGCCGTGAAGCGTGTGCAATAAAACACTGCATGCTCCGTATCTTCATCTTCATTTGGGCATTCGGGGCAAGATGGGGAGCGGTCATGTCCAAAACGGTGGAGATATTTGCGGTAGCCACCGTGACCAGACAGGAACTGCGTAAGATTGTAGTTGCAGTCTCCATGCTTACGACTTATCCAGTTTTGAATTGTCGGTATTAGCTTGTATGTCCATCTGCCTTTCGTTGTATTGTCCCAACGAGTTTGCCACATAGCTGCTGACGCTGTCTTTTCCCCAGTTTTGATCATCTTTATACCATTGGCGTCGGTTTGGTTTAAGGATCCTCTATTGTACACTCTCAACATCTCATCTGCAAGGATGTCGATGGGGACCATTCCAGCTATAACAAAGGCGACGAGGCTGCCATGGTTCGAAAGCCGCTGATTGTTCGTAGCGCGCAGAGTCTGTATGTTGATGATAGCCTTCTTTTTGTTTCCTTGGTCCTTAATGCCTGCGCCCAAACTGGGGCCGCATATAACAGAACTGACGTGATTACTATGGAGAGTAGTAACCTTTTAGCATATCCAGGTCCACCGATATTAGGCAGTATGCGCGAAAGGGCTCTCTGCATTTGCGATGCTTTCCTGGTTAAGTAGTCTACGTGTGTTTTGAACTGGAGTTTGTTGTCCAGCATAACTCCAAGGTAATCAACCGCTGCTTTAGACCTGATTGTTTAATTACCAACCTGAAAGTTGGCAAACTCTACAGTTTTTCGGCTGGTTATGAGGACCGCTTCTGTTTTATGATCGGCTAGTTCCAGTCCGGCGACTGCTAGCCAATCTTTTATTCGTACAATTGCTTCGTTTGTAGCTGATTCAACTGATTACCCCACAGGCAATGCTAATCTTAGGACTCCATCGTACATGATGGTCCACAGTAACGGCCCCAAGACTGATCCTTGTTGAACTCCTGCAGTGACGTTGTAGTATTTTAGCCCTTCATCTGCATGGTATCTCAACTTCCTGTTGCTCAAATAGCTCATCAATATACGCAGCAAGTAATACGGTGTATCCATTCTAGCGAGTGATCTTCTAATGAACGACCAGTTCGCCGAGTTAAACGCGTTTTTAACGTCTAATGTTACCACTGCGTCTAATGTTACCACTAGCCATCTTTCTCCTTCGATAGCCTCTTTTGCGATATCGACAATTGCCCTGATGGGCAATCAGTAGATCGCGATTTTCTGAATCCAAATTGACGGTCTGAAAGAGCTCCTTTCTCGTCTGCTACTCCTTTCTCGTCTGGGAAAGATCCTCGAGAGGAAATTGGGCGGTGGGATGATGGTTCTCCTGGAGGCTTCTTTCCTTTTGGTAGCAGGACCAAATGTTGCATTTTCCATTTTTCAGGAAAGGTTCCTTCTTCAAGGCACCTCTGCATTGTCGTAATGAAGAGGTCTGGTCTCTTTTTTATAGCCGCCTTAACTGCCTTATTTGGAATGCCGTCGGGTCCGGGCGCCTTGGTGTCACCTATCTTGCTGCATGCCTTTAGCAGCTCTTCCAAAGTAATTAATGGAATGTCCGCTGGACTGAGCTCTCTTACGATATTGCACATAGTAGCTGGTATTTGGGGGAAACGGTGCTCTACTATGGATCTCAATATTATTGGACATGTAATTTGAGGAGTCCTATACCCCTTCAGTTTCGTCATTACCATTCTGTATGCCGAGCCCCATGGGTTAATGTCGGCTTCCTCACAGAGGCGTTTGAAACATGTGTTTTTTCTCTCCTTGATGGCTCTATTTAGGTTGCTTCTTGCCAGTTTAAAAGTGTCCAGGCGTTGTTGGAAGTCTGGTCTCCTTCTTGCTCTCTGGACTTTGCGTCGGGCTTGGAGGCATTTAGCCCGAAGTGTCCTTATTTGTTCGTTCCACCAATAACACGGTGCTGCCTTTCTTTTGTTTAATCTTCTAGACATGGATGCTTCGCACGCTGTGGTGATGGAGGTTGTGAGGCGATGTGCGAGGGTCTCCGCTGTCCCACTTATTGTTAATTCTCCATTTAGCATCTCTTCGAATGCATCCTTATCGAAAGATCTGTCGTTCCATTTTGGGCCCGTAAGTTTTGGGGGCAGGGCTGGTTTCTCTCCTTTTATTTCCATTATCAATACTTGGTGGTCGCTGTGTGAGTATTCCTCACTTACCCTCCACTTTTTGGTTCTCAGGATGGAGTTGCTCACGAAGGTGATATCTATGATAGAACCTATTCCAGCCTTCCGATAAGTATTTGCACGACCCTTGTTAGCAATACCTATCGATAAGGGAGCGAATGTTTCCAGTAGGGCCTGACCTCTAGCATTGGTGACTCTGCTGCCCCATTCTGTGGCCCACGCATTAAAGTCGCCTCCTATAACTACTGGTGCTCTCTGGAGCGCATCTGCCGTCAAATTGTCCAGCATTAGTTGGTACTCGCTGGCCGTCAGGCTGGGTCGGGCATAGCAGCTATAGAAGTGGATCCCATTTATTTTCGCATGCGCGAATCCTTCTGTTTGGTCGTTTATTTCTTGGAAGGCATATCTTCCACTTATCCATATCGCCGCCTGTTTTTCCCTATCGCAGATCCAGTTATTGTTCTCTTCAGGACATTTATATGGCTCACTAACCATGACGCAGACCTTTCATCCTTGGCCGTTTGTGCTAGGATGTCCTGGGCTATTCTACAGTGATTAAGATTTATCTGTAGTATCTTCATGGTCTTTTGCTACTGATAGCTCTCCGAAAAACTGGACATTTATTACTGCTAGCTACATGCTTCACGTCATCTGAGTGGTCTTTCTTGTAGAACATGCAGGATGGTTCCTTACCGCATTTCTTCGCTATGTGGCCTTCTGCTCCACATCTCCTACATAACTTGGAGCGGTCTTCCTCGCTTTTGCATTGCCAAGCTAGGTGACCGAATTCCAGGCATTTGAAGCATTTTTTCAGCAGTGTCCGTTCACTTATGCGACGTTAACCCAGCCGATCTTAACCTTTCCAGCGTCTATGAGTTTTCCTGCGTCTTCTGCGGGGAGGCTGATTGTTGCTCTTTGGGTTCCCCCGTAAGCCTTTCTCAGGGACAAGACGTCTGCTGTTGAAACTGTTACTTCAAACTGGGTTTTGATGGCCTCGGCTATGTCGTCTACGGCTGTGACTTCATCGATGTCTTTGATCTCTAGGACAGTGTGGTGTGTAAGTTCCTTTTTGTGCCCTTCTAATTCTTGACACCGCCTTTCTCACTGTTTCTAAATTTGGGTCAGTCCTTACCTTGGAGTCTCAACGCCGGGTTTTCCATCTTTTTCCTTCGTTATTTAGATGGGCGTTTTTGTTTTCGTTTGCCCTCTAGAGCGTTGTTTTCAGCATTAGCTTGTCTGCGTTTTGGGTCCTGTAGTATGTTGTCTGCCGAACCGTTTGATAAATTATGCTGTTTCCGTTTAGACTCCGGGGGGTCGTCGGCTGCAGCTTGTCTCTTCTTGAGCTCTTTTGGTGCCTTTAGCCATGGCGAAGTTTGCGAGGAATTGTTCTGGCGAATAACTTCCTTCGCTTTCTCGTCATGTAGCTGAATCGCCGAGAGCTCATAGAGAGCTCTCATGATTTCAATGGAGTCTCTCATCGGTTGATGGATCGACCGTCTTTTGCCATCTTCCAGCATCTCTACCAGCGCTCTTATTTGTACTCCTAGTTTATGGAAGTCTGATTGCTGGACGGTTGATTCAGCCGCTGCCGTTTGCATTGCGGCTGAATCGCGTCGTTCGGCACTTCATTGGACTGCTGGTGACCTCAGCATTCTTGATCCTCTCTGGAAGGGATTTTCAGTGTTCTCTTCCACTATTTCTCCGTTGTTTTTATTGGTTGTATTCATTGCGATTTGGTCCCCCCTCAAAGCCGCTATCAATGCTCGAGTGTGCAGTCACCTAAGGATCCCATGGTTGTCTTTGCAAGCAGTGAGGCCATGCGAGGGTTGACACAAGCCCTTATGAGGTTTTGTGTCAGAGCCGGATCGGTGCTAACCAGCAATGTTACATCTGGACCTACACCACCAACTTAATGGTGACGAAACATTTGAGGCCTGCCAAGGTTTTAACGGGACGGGGGCGCTTGCAGCATTAGCCTGAAAGCCATTTCCGCCAGATCTCGCTCTTGCTTACTCAGGTAACAGAATACTACAAACGTCAGCCCTTATATCAAATATTCCAATTGGTTTTTCCAGTATGCCATAATTAAGACCTTACTGGGTTCAGTCTTAATGTTTAACAGTAGTTTTTTACCATTTATTTTTACATATAAAATTAAAAAGTGTGCAGAGTCTTCCGGGTGGAGAAACTGCATTTTTCACCTTGTGGCGGGTACCGTCGGATCTCGCCATTTCCTTCTTGCTGTATCCCTCGTTGCCACCTTGTGGGGTGGGGAGCACTTACTTGGAAGACGGTGCTTGCTCGTCTTGTCACAGAGAATTCATAGGGGTTCCTTTGACCTTTTCAGCCAAGCCCTCTGGGTGGGGGGCTGCTTCGATGACGTCGCCAATAAGTTTGTCTGAAGACCAGCTTACGCGGTTGGTAGCTGCTATTGGTGTGAAAGAAAGCCAAGGCACGTTTAGCAGATGTACCGCTCGTTTCGATGGTGAAAGAAATACTTCCAAGCTGGAAGATTTCATAGCGACGATCACTGTATATGAGAGCTCCGAAAACATACCCGTGCTAATGCACTTATTGGTTTCCCTCTATTGCTGGAAAGTTTTGCATCAAACTGGCAAGGTGTGAAAAATGAGGCAAAATCATTTAATGACGCGATAAAACTGCTACGTTCGTCGTTTGCTCCGCCAAAACCAGCATGGAGGATCTATGTTGAATTGTTTGACCAAAAACAAAAACCAAATGAATCAACTGATGAATTTATTTGCAAAAAACGGTCATTATTTTCACAACTTTCAGATGATATATCAGAGGAAATAATGATAAACATGATTTATGGACAAATGCTCTTAACAATTAGAGAAAAGGTTCCAAGAAATTCGGTGAAAACTTTTCAGGAACTTCTAACCAGAGTCCAAGTCTTATGAGTAGGTTGATATCAAACGTAAGCGTTGTTCAAAATGCAGAAAGCATGGACATTTAGCTGACACCTGCTGGTATGCGGAAAACGCAAAACAGCCCAACAAAAATGGTCTTAAGGGAGAAGTTTATCTTGACACGGCAGCTAGAACTAGCGTAGCAGGTGCACGGTTACACCAACAGCTTAAAAATAAAAGATGCTCGTTCACGCCAGTAAACGCAGAGCTCACGTTTGCGGACGGAGTCCCAAGACAAGAAGTCGTTTACGCAACAGTGGTTGATATTATCATTGGGAAGAGGTTTCGAAAAATCCGATTTATTGCATTGCCAAAAGGCAACCGTACCTTGCTTGGAATCGACTTTTTAGAACAATGCGGAATAGTGTTGAACATTGCACAAAGAGCATTTTATTTTATTGACGATCCAGCAACCACTTTCGACTGTAAGCTAGCTGAAAGCAAAGCCCTTAAACCAAGAAACACTCAACCCGAAAATCCTTTCAAAAAGCCAGAGGCGAAACAGAAATCAACGGCACAAAAAGTGCGTTTCCCTGATGACAAATTAGAGGATGTTTCAGCATTTCTCACTTGGATAGAGAGTCGACAAACAATAAGTCCCATTCGAAACTCACCAAAACCTAAAAGAACGAACGATTACTCCCCACATGGAATACAAGATGCAATTCCGAATGAAATGCAAACCCCAGAAAGACACAATGACTTATTCAGTGGACCAACAAGAGTGCAGAAACTAATGCATGGTATGAACTCAACTACATTGATGTAAAGCTACGTCCAGAAGAAGGTCATGTTTTACAGTCGATCGAGAAATCTAAACTGGAACAGTTTTTGAAAAAAGAAGAAGATGTTTTTGGAGAAATTACATCCCCAATTCCACATATCGAGCATCATATAAACACTGGAAATCAATCCCTTATCGCTACAGCTGCGTATAAAATTTCGCCAGCTAGAAAAATCCAGTTAAAAACCGAAATCGACGACATGTTACGCAGAGGTATTATCGAAGAAAAGGCGTCCCCTTGGGCATATCCGGTGGTTATGGTGCCAAAAAGTGATGGTACTATACGCATCTGCGTCGACTATAGAAAACTAAATGCAATAACGCTACCAGACCGATACCCATTACCTCGGATTGATGATCGGCTTCATGCCGCAAAAAGCACACCTTTCTTGTCTACACTCGATCTACGATCAGGATACTGGCAAATTAAGGTTGCCGAAGAAGATCAGCTAAAAACAGCTTTCATTACTCCTTTTGGTATTTACGTTTTTAAAAGAATGCCATTTGGATTAAGAAACGCACCAGCAACTTTCCAATGTCTTATCGATGAATTTCGAAATGGATTGCCAAATATTTTGATTCTCGCTTATCTAGACGACATTATCATAGGTTCTGAAAGTTTTGAGTCTCATTTAAATAACCTAAAGACAATCTTTCAACGCCTGAAGGAGTTTGGATTCCGACTCAATCGAGAAAAATTTAAATTCTGCTGTTCTGAGGTTAAATACCTAGGTCATATCCTCACGCCAAATGGATTCAAAATTGATCCACAGAAGACTGAGGCAATTCTGAAACGAGCAAGGCCAAAAAACCAGAAGCAGGTGCTATCATTTCTTCAAACCTGTTCTTGGTATAGAAGATTTATAAATAATTTTGCCAATGTTTCAAAGCCTCTGTCTAATATAACGAAAAAGAATGCAGTTTGGAAGTGGGAAAACGAAGAGCAGTGTTCTTTTGACAAGCTGAAGAAACTTTTGACCACCGCACCAATCTTACAACAAGTAAAGGAAGGTATTCCATTTGTTCTAAAAACTGATGCAAGCAATTACGCCATCGGTGTAGTATTTCTCCAGGGGGAACGAAATGGAACGCCCTGTGGAATATGCAAGCCGTTTATTACTACCTGCAGAAGCTCCTATCGCCACCAAAAGAAGGACGACTTCACCAGTTGCTGCCACATCCCCGAGACGATCGATGAGGCATAGGGGGAGAATGTAACAGCCATCAAGCAACATAAATAATTAATTTAAATTCTTATCATTTTCTTTTATATTTTTACACCTACATTTACTTTTATAAACATACATATCTTTTCAACACATATTCTCATTCATTATTTTTTTTGAAATCAACTAATTTTGCACAATACAACACAAACAATTTTCATTATCTAACTCTGTCAAAATACTTAAAAGTTAAATTGTAACGTGTAGTTCCTTTATACGCAAAATAGTCAATAAACAGAAAGCAAATGAAAAATGAAATAAAAGGGCAACACGAATTTAGTCTAGTTGCAGTCTGTTGAATAAAAGCCAAAGTGAACACACAACTTAGTTGGAGTCTCTTTCCTTTTCTCTTCAAATTGCTCCCGCAGACAGTTTTGCTGTAAGAACAGAAGACAGGCTGAACGAGAAATTGGTTGCCTGGCTCTGCTCGCTTGGTCGCCGTTTATTCGCCGCTCTTCAGCTCCATTCCACGTCGACAGCTCTACTCATCTACTAACAGACACACACCCGCAAGCACCTTCACCCGCTTCAATGTTTAAAATATTCTGGGCCCATAACCTGTTAAGAAAAACGAAAGATTTATATTTTATTTCCGGATTAATTTATTAAGACTTCCTTTGACTTCAGAGTAATAATACGGAAAGGGGAGAAGAGAAGTCAGTTTCTGACAATTTTGATTTGACAGGAGAAGAGACAATTGTGAAGTTGTCAGCTATCAATTAGGGCATGATTGCAATGATGTATTTTATTTTAACACCCCCAAAACCCATTTGTTTATATTGTTGTTTTTGTAATTTCAACCCCCGTCTGTGAATACGTGTGAGCTACAAAAAAACATGTTGCTAATGTCCGGCCAACATTCCTTTTGCTTTTATAGGCATCGCGATGTTCAATTGTTTTGTGTTTGGTGTTAAACTTGTTCGGTTTTTGTTAACGCTTCGATTAAAATAAAAAAAATACTCAAATATACGTTTCGGAATAGCGAATTCTTGCATTAAAGTTCAATTCATGAACTCACATATCTTAGAAAAGAAATGAGCATAAGTGCGTGACTTCATGAATTTTTCGTTAAAACAGTTTGTAGGCAGCCGCCTTTCCACCGGAAAGTTATACATTTCTTTATTCCATTATCTTTGGGTTAAATTCGTTGTTTTATTGCACCACGATAACATTTGTTTTCTATTCTACAAAATTTAAAATAGTGAATGTAATCAAAAAAAAAGTAATGTTTATGTCGAGTAGATAGACGTGTTTTCAACTCGCTCTAGCTTTAAGCCACTATTTTTCACCTGTTTACTTATCTTAAAGTCAAAATAATTAGTCTCTTGAGTTCAAAGTTGGTTTAGCTGAACAAACCCTTATTTCTCAATTTAAACAGTGCGGAAATAAAATACGTTTTTTCCTAAATACTGGCAAGATAATGTCAACCACACGCCGGCAAGCACTTAAAGGCAAATCTGCTATGGTTTCTTCGTTTACTCCAGACAAATCCCCTGCTGCTGCCAATCCAACGAAGCAAATTTGTCCAGCCATTAGACCCGGCGAAAAAACGCAGCCCCTTCATGCACATTTTCGCGAAATCGAAACTAGTTTAATGGACAAATTTAAAGTATTGTTGCACGAATTCGAATGCAATTTCAATAAGAAATTAAGTGACGCCATATCTTCTCTTGAGATGAAAGTACAGCAATTTGAACGAGAAACCAGTGAGCTCCGAGAGGAAAACAAAAAAATTAAAGAGGAATTAGCCGACCTGAAAAGAAAAGAGCGCCTCCGTGACGTTATTGTGCGCGGCATTCCTCGGCGGCCTGGTGAAAACACTACCGCTATTGTGAAGAGCATCGCAGATAAACTCCGTCACCAAATGTCTCCGCACTTTGACGCCTTCCGCTTAAAAGGGAACTCATCAGATGATCACAGTCCGCTGTTAATCCGCCTCTCTTCGCACATGGAGCAACGTGCACTGCTAGCAGCTTTTCGCGAAATCTCTCCAAACGGATCTACATCAACGAGAGCTTAACACTGGAAAATAGTTCTTTGCTACGTCATGCTCTTCGGTTGCGGAAAGAGGGCATCATTTTTTCTGCGAGAACTCGGGATGGTTTGGTCTACATTAAGAAGAGCCGTGATGACACCGAGACGAAAATCGTTTTACCAAAACAACTCTCTTAAAAGCTTTGATGTCTATAGAAATCAAGAATATCCAACTTATCACCGATTTAGCTGGAGCATTTGTTTCGAGTTTTGAAATTATTATGATAGTGAAATTAAGTATTTTTGATCTTTTAAATTTATATGTTTTATTTTTTCTTTATTTAATTTGTTTATATCGTATCGTCAACAAGTGTGTTATGTTTTGTCGGTTTTATTGTTTCTAGTCTAATTTTGTTGGCTTTGTTCTTGTTTGTTTGTATTTGTGTCCGAGATGTTTTTGTATGGTTTGTGGAGAGAATCATTGAGATCATTCGTCCATTATACTTTCTGTTTCATTCAATTGTATGTATGATAGTAACATGATAGATGGCATGAACAATATAAGCAACGGTCGTATTATGCTTAACATTTTTGCAAACTATTGTCCTGGGTTGAAGGTTTGTCACATTAATGTGCAGAGTCTCAAACCCAGCATAGATGAATTTAGAGAATTATTTTCTTCGCAGCAAGTAGACGTAATATGTGTTTCTGAAACGTGGTTGATTCCTAGAAGCGAAAACAATGATGGCGATAGTGATAAGCTTATAGAACTTTTTGGCAATAAAATTCATCGGAGTGATAGATACAGTAGGGGTGGTGGGGTAGCAATTTATTATAGGTGTTCGTTTAAGTGCGACATTATTAAAAAGAATGCATCTTCAACCGGCATCGAGTTTTTGTTAGTTGAAATCTCTGACAATAGTCAGAAATGTCTTGTTGGCTGTGTGTACGTTCCACATCGTGATACTGTTCTTACAGAATTAGAGACTGAATTGTCCTACTATAATTTAATGTATCAAAACATAATATTATGCGAAGATTTTAATAAAAATCTGCTGCAAAATGATATCAAATCAATTTCGATGCAGGATTTGGCCGTAAATTGTGGGCTTAGTATTACACATAATTCTGTGCTTACGCATTACAGAGGTGGCTGCCGTCCTTCGCTCTTGGACTTTTTCTTAGTATCTGACGAAAACGCAGTAATATTTAATAATCAACTGTCGGTACCAGACTTAAATTCTCCTCATGATCTAATTTTTCTAACCTATCGTAGATTCCACATGAATCATCATCAGTCACTGAAAAAACTGAAATTTAGAAACTTCAATAACATTAACCTAGAGGCCTTGCATTGCGAAGCCTCAAACTACCCTTGGGACTTGTGTTGGACCCTTTCTGACGTAGACAATAAAGTTGCTTTGCTCGAATCTATGGTTACAGATGTCTTCGATAAATATGTCCCAATGAAAGAAGTTATTGTAAAAGATCCCAGACGCCCTTGGTTTTCCTTTGAAGTAAAAAAAGCTTATGAGACTTCGTGACAAAGCTTATTATAGGTGGAAAAGTTATCCTTCACCTGGTAATTGGACCACATTTGTCAAATTACGAAATGATACAACCGCCGAAGTACGTAGAAGGAAACAACTCTTTTAAACTTGTAAGCTGAACGTTAACTTAAATAGCCGCGATCTTTGGAACAATTTGCGAAAACTTGGTATAACATATAAAAAGGACATTTTTGAAAATATCGATATTAGTCCAAATGCGTTAAACAATTACTTTGCTTCCTCATCTTTGCCTACACCGTCTTTCTCTCCCAGTGTATCTGATCCAAATTTCTCATCTGATATCATCTATAGTCGTTCAGAGTATTTGGGGCCAAAATTTGTCTTTAAAACGGTAAATAGCATCGACGTTATTTTTGCCATCAGATCTGTTAAGTCCGTTGCTATAGGATTGGATGGAATATCGTTAAAATTTATAAAAATGATCCTCCCGTTTGTGATCGATACTCTGACGCACATATATAACAGCTGCTTAACCAGATCTTGCTTTGCCTCTTCTTGGAAATTTGCCAAAATAACACCTATTCCTAAAAAATCAAATCCTTCAGAATGCTCTGATTTTCGGCCAATTAGCATTCTATCTGGCCTATCAAAAGTCTTTGAACAAATCATTAAAGGCCAATTACAAGCACACATCGACACCCACAACTTGATAAGTCCGCACCAATCCGCGTATCGAAAAGACCACAGCTGCACCACCGCGTTGATCAAAATAGTGGATGATATTCGTCGAAATTTCGACAAGTCTGATTTTTCAAAATCATTTGACTCTGTAAATCACAGCTAACTTGTAGAAAACTCTTTTTCAAGTACGGATTGGACAAAAAAGCGGTTATATTAATAATGAACTATCTTAGCGAAAGATATCAGCAGGTTACATTAAATGGCATTGCTTCCACGATGTTGGGAATTTGAAAGGGTGTTCCGCAAGGCCCAATTCTTGGACCGTTACTTTTCGCTCTGTTTATAAACGATCTTCCATCCATCTGTAGGCACACCTCTGTACATTTATATGCTGATGACGTCCAAGTATATAATTCGTCCTTGCGATCACAGATTGAAGATTGTATTACACGGTTAGAAGAGGATTGAACGGCAATACAGGATTGGACTATTTCCAACGAACTTATTCTCAACCCAAAAAAATCCTTATGCTTGCCTATAGGTAAGAATATTGGTGCGTTGGCCGAAAATCCAGAAGTATATTTATCCGAAGAAAAAATTGTATTTTCCAACAAAATAAAAAATCTTGGAATTGATGTAGTAGTCAAGAATATATATTCCGGACTGCGCATGTTGTGGACATCTGCTGACTACACCCCGATTAACATCCGATTGAAATTGGTTAAAACTTTGCTGGTACCTCAATTAACCTATAGCTGTTTAATTTATAGTAACCTTGATTCAACATCGTATAGAAAATTAGAACTCGCCTTCAACGCTATGGTTAGATATGTTTATCATTTAAGAAAGTTTGATCATATTTCAATGTTTAATAAATCTATCTTAGGATGTTCTCTGCGAAACTATCTAAACTATCGTAACTGTCTATTCCTAGGTAAACCAAAAGCTGCAGTTTCCTTGTTCTTCCAGAACTGGAAATATAATTCCCCCAATTCATCGCTACTTAGAAAGGAGCCGTTTGTTTTTTGTTCATGCTATAAGGTTATGGAATTCACTGTCATATGTAATTAGACGTATGGTAGGGTCACGAGATTTCAGTGCTTCTCTATTCAATCATTTTAAGGATATCTAAAGCAGACTGGACACAAAAATAGGCATAAATAAAGTAAATTAACTAAGCATATAGATTTAAAATTAAACAAAACACACTTGCTGCTCTTAAATTTTTTGTTTTTATTGTAAAATTTTAAAAATTTAAAAATACCTGTAGTTGTTAGTCTTTTCAAAAATTCGAAATCTATGTTTAAATTCTTATTTTATTCTGTTTTTCCTAAAAGTTATTATTATTATTTATGATTTATGTATTAATATTGTTGTCATTTTATTATTCTCCCGTATCTTATGTACTAGTGAAAGAACTTGGTTCTTAATTGTACGAAGGCAATCTATTTCAAATAAATAAATAAAATAAATAAATAAATAAATAAATAAATAAATAATCAATATAAATAAATAAAGGAATAAAGTGTGAAAAATTCATTCGTTGAAATAAAAATAAAAGAAGATATTTTTGTTCCTACAATCAATGTGTTTTTTTTTGGTTTGTTGTTTTTGGGGAAAAAATATGTTAGTGAAATACTCAAAATTAAGAAACGCACAAAAAAAAACAAAATGAAGTTTCAATGACAAACCCAAGTAATTCTTTTTATTTATAAATCAACCACATCTAGACACGTTCACTCATGAAGCTTATTCAAACATGTCTTCGCGTTGTCTCTTTTTTATGCTTTTTTAAGCAGCAATGGATTGGTTGCGATTATTATGATTTGAAATATGATTTTTGAGTTATAATCTTTTCATGAAGACTCCATTTAATAGCGGAAAACAACAAAAAAACAATTAAAATTTATTAGAACATTTTAAATTACTCCATTTGAAAACAACTGCTTCAGCCAAGAACATGAATAGTGCTAGTTTTTAATAAAAAAAACACAACTGAAAAGTTTTTGGTAGGCATTTTATGAATGAAAATAATGTCACTATTTATGTGAAAAGTAAAATAAATTAGCAAAATGATGACTGCACATTTATTATTGTTTACTCACATTTTTTTTTCTATTAAACTGACGAATTTGTTTTACTTGATGTTTTGTTTGTAATTTTTCTTACACTTTTTAAGTGACAGTGCAGTTGTCAGTCTCGTTTAATATTTTTGTAAATAGTTTCACCAAATCGATCATTAAAATAAAAATGGGAATATGAAAGGAGAAATTGGTTGCGAAACTTAAAGGAAATTCTATTCGGAACATAAATAAATATAAATAAATAAATAATTGGCGCAACAGCTCCGTATGGACCCAAGCCTAGCTTCTCACAACCATTCGTCTTGTGTGAGTTTTTATTTTTTGGGACGAATGGAAGGGATCTACAATTTTATGCCGAACAATTTTTTTATATCGATATCATAAAAATTATGTCTATCTATCCAAAATTTATTATAAAATAGCTTAAAAAATATTCCTTTTCTTTATATCCTGTAATTTGAACATTAATTTCTATTCAATTATAAGAAAATCGAACAACAATTTCAACCTGGAACTAAGAAAAACTATGGTTTACAACTCAGCCCTTGATATTGAAATGAGAGTCCACCTCAGGCTACCGACATGGCGGTTTAAACAGGAACCGAAAGAGTGTAGGCTGGTTTTTTTCAAGCATGAGTGAGTCTCCTTTGATTAACATAGGCACAAATATATGAATTCAAACTGGGCTACATCCAAGGTCAAATTCAGCTTGTAGGCAAATTCTGTGAATACGTGTGAGCTACAAAAAAAACATGTTGCTAATGGCCGGCCAACATTCCTTTTGTTTTTATGGGCATCGCGCTGTTCAATTCTTTTGTGTTTGGTGTTGAACTTGTTTGGTTTTTGGTTAGGCTTCGAATAAAATATAAAAAAATAGTGAAATACACATTTCGGAATAGCAAATTAAAGTTCAATTCATGAACTCAAATAGCTTAGAAAAGAAATGAGCATCAGTGTGTGAGTTCATAAATTTTACGGGAAAACAGCTTGTAGGCAGCTGCCTTTCCACTGGAAAGTTATATATCTCTGTATTCCATTATCTTTGCCATAGCTTTGCGACCAATCGTTCCATTTTTCCAGTTTATTTGTCAATTTATTGGTTGACCGGATCTATGGTTACATTTATTTGTTTTCCGGGTTCGTTTGTTTTTGATAAGTAATATGTTGAGGTATTTTATTCCTGAATTTATTTTCAGTAATCTAACTAAACGCAAAATTTGTTTACACAAGAATGCCATAATCAACCGAGGTGTTTTTTTTTTAAATTGAAGAATAAAATATTGTTGTTCTGAATCAATTTTTTTAAAAACAAGGTCGAATTAAAGCCACAACCAATACAAGCCTTGATTTTTTTTTAGCTTCGTTCTCAGCAAAGCAAAGTAAAGTAAGATTTTCCGCACGAAATTACAACAACTACGCTCAACTTGACACTTCCCGTCGGTAAGTTCATCTACCTTTATCCGAAGATTGTGCACCTTGTCGTGGTGGGGCGGCTTAAGTAGATTAACAGGATGCTAGATCAGGGTAGTGACCCAACTCCTCTGGTAGAGTTGAATGTGAATTAAAAAACCAAGATCCAATCCGATCAATCGATCAACTACTGGTTCACAGGGTTCAGGGTAATTGAACCGTTAATGGAGACTCCTCAGGGGCAGCTCAAACCTCTGTTGTAATTTAATTGTGCAGGAAAACGTGGTGGAAGATTTAGGAGGGGTCGAGAAGGCGTTGGAAGGCGCTGACATGAACCCGAGTAAGCTCGATGGGTCAGTGGACTCTGATGGGAAACCAAAAGAGTTAGCAGACCAATCGTCGGTGGAGGTGGACAATGCGGTGCAGAAATGCGCCAAGCGGTCAGCCGAAACTGCGGAAGCCGGGTTGGAAGAGGAGAGAAGTCCCGACTCCGAGCGGAAGTTGCACAAACAACTGAAGCAAAGGATGGAGAGGGTCAGAAGGAAGCAAAGATTGGCCTTTGCCAAATCTGTTTCGGCGGAGTAAGTCGGTTGAGGAGCTGACTGAAATGGTTGCCAACTTGACGTCGACCGAAACCTCTCCAGAAGACGGTGGATCTAGGAAACGATTCAAATGTTCCGGGACCATTAATCCACCCGAAACTGAGAAGAAGGGGACGGAAGGCGGAAGGGAAGACGGACAGTCTGTTCAGTATGGGGTCAGTCTACAGGTACCACACTCCAGTGGTTATGTGGATGGACAACATATACAACGGACTATTAGTCAACCCGTAAAGCAGAAATCGTGCAACGCCGAGCAACCTGGACCAAGCAAGCTAAAGCGAAAGCTGAGCCAAGCTATAGGAAGGAGAGCAAAGCCTTACGCTAGGAGTGAGGGAGCCAAAGTTGACAAAGGCGTAAAAACCTTTGCTCAAACAGCGGCGAAGGATCTCCAAATGGGTGTTGCCGACATGAGTCGAGAGGGGGGATAGAAGCTTCACAGTTGAATATTTTCAAAAATGCTCTGCTGGGGGCTCTAGACTTACTTCCGACAAATGCAGGTGATATCGGTGTAAAGGAGATAACCTTGGAGGAAGGGATTATAGCAATAAAATGCGGTAACCAAAAAACCAAGGGTTGGTTATGTGAGACTGTAGGGAAGATGACCGACCTATGGGAGGGAATCAACATTAAAATAGACAGGCTTCACATACTAAAGGATGTGGAAAGGTTGATAATCTTCGTTCCCGGACAACCCGTGAGCAAAGATGTCATCCTTGCCAGACTTTGTCGTCAAAATTCCTGTGTGAAGGACACTTCGAAATGGAGGGTTATTCATGTGGGAAGATATGATGACAAAAAAATTGGTGGAACCAAGCTGACGATCTGGTGCCCGAGGGAGGAAGAGAGGCTGGTTAGGCAGGAGATAGACTCTTCTGCGGGTTGGACATAGCATTCGTGAAGTTCCAAGGATCATCGGAAAAGACTCAAGCCACCCGGTAGGGCAACGAAGTGATAGACACCATGGAGATGGGATCAACACAAGTCGGTCGGGAGGTGGGCCCGTACCGGGAAAAGCTGAGGGTGATTTAATTGAACCATCATCAATACGTCAAATTTTCGAGAGCGAATAGTCGTATTACAAGTCTTCTCCGGCTAAAGTATTATAAACTCGTCAATTACTTAAACTTAATTAAAACCCGTGGGTTACAGATACGGTATGCGCATATAGTAATTCAAAGTAAAAACAGCTGTATATCTCTGAAAATTCTAGCAAGAAAACAGTTCTTTTCTTTATTTTATTTGCGTGCTGTGTCTGGCGGGCATATATATATTTACTCAAACCGTGCATGATGTCATCGATTGCCACCAGATCTGGATCAAACACTGCCCCAAACCAACCTTCGACTTCGACTCAAACGAGTTCGGCCATCACTAACGGAATCAACGAGTGCACAAAGGTTGACCAGAAGCAGAGCAAGCCCATCAAGCCAAAACTTACGTCTGCTCTAACTCAGCTAAATTCCCCAAAAAACCCACCACCCTCGCCTGGTATTAAAGGACTGACTGAACAATCGCTTCAAGCCGTACTTAAAAGGCAAACTGACGATTTAATCGCATCCTTTAAGAGCGAGTTGGCAGATACTCTTGCTTGCTGCTAAAAATATTAAACATAGAGCAGCAATTGGCTGAATACGTCAAAAATATAAATTCCGCCATCTCCGACCTATCGCAGCGAGTCAATAACATCGAACATGTTGTCAACAGCACATTAGCGGGGGAAGTAGCAGAGCTACGAAAGCGTTGTGATATGCTGGAACGCAAAGAGTTCGTCACAGATGCTATCGTCTTTGGTAATCCACAATTGCCTAAAGAAAACCTAACCGTCATATTCAACACACTATGCGAGAAAATTAGGATAACACCACCTATCTTAAAGAATTCTTTTCCCACGAAGCCACGAAGAAGAAGTGATGAGCCAGCTGTCATTCTACAATTCGCCAGTGCTGGAGAGAAAAACAAAATGCTTAAAGCGCTCTCTGACTACAGAAAAAAAACAAAACGCCAACTGCTATTAAGCGACTTTGGTTTTGAAGCTGTTGCTGCATCCAGGAAGATGGTGTTTGTGAATGAGAGCTTAACTACAAGAAATCGTTCACTTCTTCAGCTTGCTACGCGTATGAAAAAGGAAGGCAAACTATCAACTGTTTATACAAAATCCGGTTCTGTGCTCGTCAAATTCAGCAACGATGGAGAAAGCATCGTATTAGAAGACATTGACAGTTTAAATGCTGCTGCCGAGAGACATCAACTGAGAGGAACTGCTACAAACAACACATAATGAAGACGAACGAGTAAACCGCCTGCAAGCATTAAACTGATTTTTACAATAGTTACCGTCTCTGTTTTTGTCATTATAATTTGTTCTCTTGAATTATCATCCCATCTCTTCATTTATTTTCCCATGCAATGTTTTCATTAGTCAAATTATCTGTTCTGTTCTCTTTTGTAAGTTTTTCTATTATTGTTTGCGCTTGTGACTCTCTGTTTATTACTGTTTTTATTCTTTCCAATTATGCAATCAATGCTATCTGGTGTACTTCGTAGTGATGGGTTTTCTGGCGGTGAAATGGGCAGTCATTTGTACCAAATGATAAGAATTTTAAGTTTACAGAGGAAAGGTTTAAATATTTGCCATATAAATGCTCAGAGCCTTGCACCTAAATTGGATGAGTTTCGTCTGTTATTCATAAATTCCAAGGTTGATGTGATTTGTGTTTCCGAAACCTGGTTCTTCTCCGAAACTAACAGCAGTGTCTATGACGTTGAGGGATATAGACTTTACCGGGGTGATAGAATTGGTCGTGAGAGAGGTGGTGTAGCTGTCTACCTCCGCAGCGATATATATTGTGGATCTGAGTATAAATCAAATATTTATAGTACGTCTGAATATTTATTTTTAGAACTTCACTTTGGTCTTCAACGATTACTTCTTGGAGTTATTTATAGGCCAAACAATAATATTGACGCTACGCCGATAGTAAGCATTTTAGAGGAGATATCATGTTCTGTCTCCAACGTTATTATATGTGGGGACCTCAACTATGATTTGCTTAATACTGCTACTTCAGCTAAGTTAGTTGATAGTTTCAGGAGTCTTAGTCTTGGACCAGTAAATTCGTTGACACCAACACATTTTACAAAAGAAGCTGCAACTCTTCTAGATGTTTACTTTGTAGGTGACATTGATAAAACTCTATTCTACAATCAGTTATCAGCCCCAGGTTTTTCAAGGCATGATTTGATATATTTGACATATGACATCGACACACCA
This sequence comes from Cheilosia vulpina, assembly GCA_916610125.1. Classification (NCBI taxonomy): domain Eukaryota; kingdom Metazoa; phylum Arthropoda; class Insecta; order Diptera; family Syrphidae; genus Cheilosia; species Cheilosia vulpina. The sequence continues at coordinate 59,790,017 of OU744276.1, read as the reverse complement.
ATGGGTGTAGAACAGAACCTAGTTACTTTTAGAGACTTCAAAACATCAACTACGAACGTTTAGAGACAGACGTTGCTAATGTCGATTGGGAGCAAATTTATTATATGCCCTCGGTTGAACAACAAGTAGTTTTCTTCCAACATAACATAAAAATACTTTTCGACCAACACGTTCCATTAAAATTAAAACTTATAAAATCAAATTCTCCACCTTGGTTTAGCAATCAAATTCTGGATTTAATCCAACAACGAGATTGCGCTTATATTCGTTGGAAACGTTATAAGCTACTGGAATTTCATGAAATGTACCGATCTTTACGTTATTCGGTTGTTTTGCGTATCCAAAACGCGAAGCGCGCATACTACGCAAAATTTCTCTCCCCTAGCAGCCAGTCTGGGAAAGATATTTGGAAAAAGTTACGTAAACTAGGAAATAGGAAACAACAAATAGAAATAGCTGCCGATGTAGATTGTGATATGCTTAATACGCACTTTGTCTCTGTTGGAGTACCATTAACACATTCTAATTTCGAAACTCGATTACCTTGGCTAATAGGAGCAGATAATGGTATCGGACAAGATTTTAAATTCAACAATTTTACGGATGAAGACGTAGTTGAAGCTATTCTATCTGTCAAGTCAAATGCTACAGGATTGGATGATATTAACCCTAAATTTGTGAAACTTCTTCTTCCAAGTATTTTGAAATACATTAACTTGTAAACCTTTTTGTCTCACCTCTGCGTGTATAAACCTTTTTGTTTTTGCCTGTACTCGGTTGTCTGAACGGTTGATGTTGGCGACATTTTTTATGTACGCAGATAATGTACTACCTATTCCGATTCTCATTGGCCGTGATTTACTAACGAAGTTTGGCATAACGTTGTGTTATTCCACAATGAATTCTAAATTTTGCAAAACAAATGTAAATTAACTTATTAACACGTGTCTAAGTTGTCAATGTATTTTAACTGTATGTAATTCAGTTCTACAGATCTACATCAACGAAAGCTTAACTTCCCACATGAGAGCATTATTTAATGCAGCAAAACAAATTAAAATAGAAAAGAAATTTAAGTATATATGGATAAGGAACAGCATAATATTCTTGCGTAAGGATGAGGGTGATATTGCTATAAAAGTGAGGTGCTTTGAAGACCTCAATAAATTAGAATAACAATATAACTAAAAATATGAAAAAAAATAACTCAACTAACGCAAGAAATTGTGCTGCTCTTCCCATGGACAAACTAATCATCCATCAAAATATACGTAGTATGAGAAAAAATTTCGATTTACTTTTAGCTCATTTAAACGCTTATAATTTGAATGCAGTTTTTATTATACTTACTGAAATTTGGTTGTACGACTATGAATTATCCAACTACAGCATTCCCGGTTATGAACCCTATCCCAATTGCAATAATTCATATAGCGCAGGTGGTGTCGTAGTATACATAAAAAAAGAATACGAAAACGATTGTAAAGTGGTAAAAATTAGTTTGTTGAGTGCGCACATATTAAAAATAAGTTGCCGCATTTGTAACGAAAATTTTACTGTTTTGTGTATATACCGTCTGCATAAAAATAACTTAAATAAAAACGTTTTCATACAACAATTAAGTAACCTCCTTAGAGATATAAAGACGCGAAATTTATTGGTTGTAGGAGATATAAATATAGATATATTAAAAAATAACATTGACTCGGACAATTATCTAGCTTTAATGTCATCATTTGGCTTGAAATGTCTTATTATGGAACCCACGCGAATCGTAGAAAAAACACAAACATGCATTGATCATATTTTTGTAAAATTAGATTCTCAATTTACACATAAATTATCTGGTAAAGTACTTGACTACAAAATAACCGATCATTGCATGACTAATTTAAATATCAAAACTGTTCAATCAAGTAGTTTCGATAAATATGTCCCTTTTAAGGAAAACCGCAGGATTGATTATAATAAACTAGTGGAGTGCTTAATGTTTGAATTCTGGGACTCTGTTTATGAGGAAAGTAATCCCTCAGTATCTTATGATATATTTTTGAACACTCTTAAAATTCATATTGAAAGTTGCACCGATATTGAAAAAGTAGAAAATTCAAATATTAAACGTCTTAGACCATGGATTGACAGAGGGCTACTTGCAAAAATAAACAAAAAGAACACATAGAGAAAAAAAAATGCAATCGTCATCCTTCTAACCAAAATTTGAAAAAATATTATCTTAAACTAAGTGAAGAGGTAAAGTAGCAAGTGGAATTAAGTCGGGATAAATATTATGCAAATAAACTTCGAAGCTGTAAAGGTAATGTGAAAAATGAGTGGAGAGTGGTTAATAATATCCTTAACAAAAGAAATGAAAAAGACACAATTCCTAAAATTAATGTGGATAGTATGGAAATATCAGACCCAGTACATATTGCTAATCAATTTAATACATTTTTTTGCTACTATCGCAACAGAATTAAAACCACATACCCCGCAATACAATTGCAATTGCAATATGTATGCAGATCTAGTTGAAGATACTACTCAGTTTTGTTTTTCAACCTTTCACACCAATTGAAATCCACAAATGTACAATGTCTCTTGATAACAAAAATTCTTGCACATCAGATGGCATAACTAACTGTCTTTTGAAACGTATTTCCTTGTTTATTGTCGATATCTTATGTCACTTTGTATCGCAAGGACACTAGCAAAAATGCACTATCGAACTGATTCCAGTGCCGATTCAATTGCCGAAGGAATCTAGTACGCGGAACTAACCCAAGTGATAAATCAAAAGAAAAAAAAACGTTATGCTTTAGTTTATTTCTTTATTGAATGTCTTGTCTCAACGATGGATAAACTGGGAAAAAGTCCAGCTGATTGTCAAAATAGCTTCTCTAGCTGGTCAATGACCTCTTGCGGATCTTCCTGGCTGTGACGACTCTATGACTGTTCCGCTTGGCAGCATCCGCACCGCGCCTTTTCTTCTTTGTCGACAAGCGGGTGCATCTGTGACTCACACATGTGTACGCCGTTCGGCGTTTTGTGAGAGCCGCTCAGTGGGAGGAGCCAATTTGCATAAACATAGCATTTTTTTTACATGCAGATTTTTGTTACGTTGCCTCCCACACCGGCTGAGATTTTGGAGCTGTTTGTCGCTGCCTTTTCTGCGCGCCCAAGTTCCTTCTAAGCGATGATCTCCCAAATTTCGCATGAACGATGCGTATTTGCCGTCGGCTTTATGCTTTTAGCAAGTGACGATTGGAACACTGCTGCTTGGGATGCGTTTTGCCGTCGGCTTGTCACGTTTGGTCGAATTGTCGATCAGATGAAGCGAAGATGGGGTGAAAGATGTTTGTTGCGTTGCAACATCCTGCCGGGCCACAGGAAGAGTCATGTATGCCTTCGAACGTTGTCTGCATTATCTCCTTGATATATGTATGTTGTTTGTTGACTGATCCGCTGACAGTGTGCCTTGTGACAAGGTTTGGCGGTGGATGAGTACATGTAAAGAAGAGTAAAGTGTGGTGAAGAGTGTGTGGCAATAATAGTTTATAGGGATTAGTTTAGGTTAGTTGATTAAGTTTGGGTTAATTAAATTCATTATTATGTTAGTTATAGGATGGATGATAAGATATTTTAGTTCATTTGTGTGTGCCATTAGTTTACCATTGGAAGCAAGCAAAGTTTGGCAATGGGGCGCTTTAATGAGGTCGTTGCTGTCTTGATAGTGACGACACGAATTTTTCCGTCGGTTCCAGGATGCAATGCCTCAATTTTAGCAAGTCGCCAAAGAGTGGGGGGCGTTTGTTCGTCGGGCAGTATCACCAGTTGTCCTACTTTGATTTTAATATTTGACGTTAGCCATTTTGGACGCTGTTGGAGCCGCACGAGGTACTCAGATTTCCATTTCTTCCAGAAGTCCTGCTGGATCCTCTGCATAAGCTGCCATCTGTCTAGATAATTGGACTTGACGTGGGTTAAATCCTTTTCGGGTGTCGTGTTTAAGGGGCTCCCAATTAAAAAATGTCCTGGAGTCAAAATGGATAGATCATCAGGATCTTCACTTAATGGGCAAAGCGGCCGTGAATTCAGGCATGCCTCTATCTGCGCTAAGACGGTTGCATACTCTTCGAAGGTCAGAGTGTAGTGGCCGATGATTCGCTTTAAGTGATGCTTCATGGATTTCACGCCAGCTTCCCAAAGTCCGCCAAAATGCGGAGCAGCCGGTGGGTTGAAATGCCATTTAGTACCGTTTGCTTGTAGTTGTGTCACAATGTCATCCGTCCATTGTTTTGACCATTGTGAGTTTTGCTGGTCCATTATCCTTGCAGCTCCTTGAAAATTCGTTCCGCAATCGCTGTATAGATTGGCGCAGATCCCACGGCGCGCAGTGAAGCGTTTGAAGGATGCGAGAAACGCGGAAGTGCTGTAGTCACTCACTAGTTCAAGATGAACGGCTCTCGTGCAGAAACAAATAAAAATTGCGATGTAGGCTTTGGTTATTTTGTTACATCGTCCCTTCCATGCCTTTAACTGCACAGGACCAGCATAATCCACTCCGGCGGTTTTAAATGGGCGAGCCTGATTGACTCTACACGCAGGTAGATTGCCCATTTTTTCTTGCATTTGTATTGTCTTGTATCTGTCTCGTTTTCGTCGATTATTGGTGACAGTCGTGCCAGTTTGCTTCCTTTAGGGACCGTTTCCCCTTTCTTTAATTTTAAGATCTCTTCGGTGAAGTACTCTTGCTGAACGATGTTTATCAAGCGTATTCGAGCTAACAATATTTCGCTGACTGACAGTGGTCCCACCAACCGTTCCGATTTCTTCAAGCAATTGTGAACAAAGCGAAGGCAATACGCGGTGACTCGTAGTAGACGCTGTAATGAAGAAAACCTCGTAAGAAATTCTTTAGATTCAAAGGTGGTGAAGTGAACGCAGAGCTGAAAAATGTTTGTTAAGGGGTACCCAGATGCGATAAACTCGTTTTTAACCTTGGCAACCATTGACCCTTTCATTTCGAGGTTCGTGGGTTTAATGTTGAACGACGTGTAAAATTGTTCGTTGAACGATTGCAAAAAATCCGGCCCATGGAACCATTGATGATGACCGCGGAGAAGCTTTGGAGACAGTCCTCTAGACGCCACATCTGCTGGATTGTCCTTAGATGGGACATAGTTCCATTGGTGGCTGTCTGTTAACTCTTGAATTTCTGCTACCCTGTTAGCGACAAAGGTGGTTCGAAGGTATGGAGCTGTTTTGATCCACGCTAGGGTAATTTGCGAGTCACTCCATGCAAATATTTTTGCGTTCTTGAGCTCCATGGTTTTTTTTGTATGTACTAGTAAGCGTGCTAGCAGTACGGCTCCACATAACTCCAAGCGTGCCAGTGATACGCATTTTAGCGGTGCGACTCTCGTTTTAGACAGAAGAAGACAAGTATGTGTTTTATTTTCAGTGATGGCACGAATGTAAACAACCGCAGCATATGCTTTTTCGGAGGCATCACAGAACCCGTGAATTTCGAGATGTGAATCTTTTGTAATGTTAACCCAGCGAGGAATCTTTATATCATTGAGGGCAGTAAGCTCCTCCTTAAACGAATGCCATGTAGAAATGATTGAATTCGGGAGCTCGCTGTCCCATGTTTGATGTTCTTTCCAAATCTTTTGCATCAACATTTTACCGACGATGACGCAAGGAGAAATCCATCCCATTGGATCATATAGACGAGCGATGTCCGATAAAATTGTTCGTTTCGTCATCATCCTTGCATCTGGTAAATTTATTTTAAATGAAAAAATGTCCTTTCCGGGATGCCACTGAATTCCTAAGGCCTTAATGGCGTTGTCTTCGTCAAATGACAACGGGAGCTGAACCTCTCTGTCTTCATCTGGAATTGCTGCCAATAACCTCTCACTATTGCTGGCCCATTTTCGTTATGGGAATCCTCCGAGCCTCAGCATTGTTATGAGTTGGCGTTGCATCTCCAATGCTTCCTCTTCCGAGTCTGCTCCATGAATTACATCATCCACGTAAAAATGTTTTTTAGCTATGTCTGATGCCAGTGGGAAGTCTGCTTGTTCATCTGTAGCAAGTTGTTGGAGTGTCCGAACCGCCAAGTATGGTGCAGCGGCGGTGCCGAATGTCACTGTGTTGAGGCGGTGTGGTTTTACCTCCCCTCCCACCGAATCTCTCCACAAGACGAGTTGATAGGCAGAGTCTTCAGTTGAAACCCAGATCTGCCTATACATTTTGTTAATGTCGGCTACAAAACCGATTTTATGCTTCCTGAAGCGGGCGATGTGATCGAATATATCATCTTGTAACCGTGGGCCAACAAACAGATGATCATTTAGTGATGTGCCGTCAGACGTCTTACAAGATGCATCAAATACAATGCGTATTTTTGTGGTTGAGCTGGATTCCTTTCTAACTGCATGGTGGGGAAGAAAGTAGTGCGCGTAAGCTAATGATGTGGGGTCTACGTGAGTCATGTGCCCGAGTTCTTTATACTCGTCCATAACGCCTTTGTATTCTTCATGGACTGATGGGTTTGACTGAAATTTTCTTTCCAATTGAAGATATCTAACAAAAGCAGATTTGTATGACAGACCTAATTTAGGACGTATGCCCTCCTTGAAAGGTAGCTGTACTACATATTTCCCATCAAGTTGACGCTGGTGGGTTCTACTAAAATGTGTTTCACACTGTTTTTCTTCCTCCGAAAGAATCCTCTTGCTGGTCACCTCTTCAAATTCCCAAAACTTATGCATCATGTTTTCCAAGTCGGTCGTATCCGTCCTTGTGTGTAAAGATGTTACGTTGTCTTGGTTGCCAGCAGAGGTGCAACCAGAGAGAACCCATCCTAGTTCCGTTCGTTGAGCCATAGGTGTACCTGGTTCTCCCTTGATAATACCATCGAGAAGAATCAATGAATATATGTCAGAGCCCAATATGACATCGATTTTGTTTGGTTTATTAAAGGTGGGGTCAGCAAGTTGAATATTTTGTAAGTGAATCCAGTTAATGCAAGGAATATGGTGCCCTGGGAGACACGCAGTTAGCTTTGGTAGAACCAATGCATTAAGTTGTATGGAAAAATGATCGTTTACGATTGAACGGATGGTAAGTGATACCTTAGACTTAGAAACGCCATTGCTTGTTTCCCCAACGCCTATTATTTTAACGAAGCTCGTCGTCCGTTTGAGATTCAACCGCTGTGCAGCCGACTCCGATATAAATGAAGCCTCCGATCCTGGATCAAGTAATGCTCGCAGCAACACCGGTTGGCCAACAGCAGTGACAACCTTGATAAGCGCAGTAGCTAATAAAACAGCCTTTGACTGATTGGTCTCAGCTACGTACGTATTGTGTACTGAAGCGATTCTGTTGGTGGAGGTTGGATTTTCTGAAGAACCTGATTGAGCAGCAGTGGAGTTTGGTTGATCAGGTGGCTGACCAACGAATGATGATATTGGATTGTTGGCATGCATTGCGTTTGTGTTGGCGGGATCGCCTTCATGCAGCAACGAATGATGCCTTTGTTTGCATACCGAGCATGTGAAATTGCTTGAGCAATTTTGAGTAGCGTGCGAGTGTGACAGACAGTTGAAGCACAGTTTATGCCTTTTGACAATGTCCCTTTTTCTCTGTGGAGTCAACGCCTTAAATCTGTAACAATTTCTGATTGAGTGTGAGCCCTGACACATCTGACATTTTGATACAATGGAGTTGTGGGTACGAACAGTGGTTGAACTTGGTTGTTTAAATTTAGATGGAGATGGACTTGATGAGCATTGTCCCATTATTTCTAATGTTCTTGATCTCATGAGCAAGAAATCCTCCAGAGTGCTGAATGTCGGATAATCCACATAAGCGGAAATGTGCGACTCCCACTGACTCCGAGTGGTCATCGGAAGTTTCTGCACAGTATGGAAAATTAGAACATCTTCCCATGAATCTACGTTAACTCCGAGATTCTCAAGAGACTGTTTAGCTTCAATTGTGGTGTCTAAAAGCGATTTGATTTCGTCCGCTGAATCCTGAGACAGCTTCGGCTGATCAAACAGTAATTTAAATTGGTTGTCCTTTAACAACCGTAGGTTTTGATACCGCTTGACTAGAGTAGCCCATGCTGATTCAAAATTACCTTCGGTGATCGAAGTGTTTCGAAGTAACCGTTCGGCTTCACCTCTTAAATTAGCCTTTAAGTAGTGCAACTTCTGAACGTCAGATAACGATGAATTTTTGCTGATTAAGCTCTCGAACAAACTCTTGAATTCTGGCCACGTTTGAAAAGAACCAGCGAAGGTAGGAATTTTAATCGTGGGAAGTTTCAACTCAATCAAAGGGGCCTTAGATCCTGCGGTTGAGTTATTAAGCAATCCTTGAGTTTGATTTAGATTTTCAGCGTTATATAACTGCTCCTTCAAATCGGAGGAAAAAGTGTAATAGAGTTCCTTCAATTTGTGAAATACAAGGGACTCCATATATTTTACTTATGCCTCTTCACTAGGCGCCGCGACAATTTTCTGATGCAGAGCCCTAGCGTCATCAAACCCTTTCTCCAAATTCTTTAAGCGCGCTTCGGCCATAAAAATAGATTTAGCTGATTTGTCAAGGTCTATGTGTGCCTTATAATCAGCTTCGAGATCAATGCAGACATTTTGAATTGAATCGATTAAGTTCGAGATCTTAGATTTGCTCATGTTAAAAGAGCGACGAAGAGTAATGGTAAATAAGAAAAGCACCCAACACACGATATATTATATTAGATCAACGAGGATCGATAAATTAATGATAATTATATGTTATAAAAAATGCCACACACCTGATAATGAGCGTTGCTCCCTCGTTGCACCAGCTTCTCGAAGTCCAGAAAAATATCCACAGGGAATGACAAGGACCGCAACAACTTATGATGATGATGGATCCAATGCACACGATGAATTGTTCACAATTAGATGTTATCACGCACTCAATGAAAATAGTTTTATTTTACAACGAAGCGTCTAGATCCTTTAATCCGGCTCGAAGGACCAAATGTATCGCAAGGACACTAGCAAAAATGCACTATCGAACTGATTCCAGTGCCGATTCAATTGCCGAAGGAATCTAGTACGCGGAACTAACCCAAGTGATAAATCAAAAGAAAAAAAAACGTTATGCTTTAGTTTATTGCTTTATTGAATGTCTTGTCTCAACGATGGATAAACTGGGAAAAAGTCCAGCTGATTGTCAAAATAGCTTCTCTAGCTGGTCAATGACCTCTTGCGGATCTTCCTGGCTGTGACGACTCTATGACTGTTCCGCTTGGCAGCATCCGCACCGCGCCTTTTCTTCTTTGTCGACAAGCGGGTGCATCTGTGACTCACACATGTGTACGCCGTTCGGCGTTTTGTGAGAGCCGCTCAGTGGGAGGAGCCAATTTGCATAAACATAGCATTTTTTTTACATGCAGATTTTTGTTACGTTGCCTCCCACACCGGCTGAGATTTTGGAGCTGTTTGTCGCTGCCTTTTCTGCGCGCCCAAGTTCCTTCTAAGCGATGATCTCCCAAATTTCGCATGAACGATGCGTATTTGCCGTCGGCTTTATGCTTTTAGCAAGTGACGATTGGAACACTGCTGCTTGGGATGCGTTTTGCCGTCGGATTGTCACGTTTGGTCGAATTGTCGATCAGATGAAGCGAAGATGGGGTGAAAGATGTTTGTTGCGTTGCAACACACTTGTTCAACTTAAGTGTTAATTGTGGTATTTTTCCTACGTCTTTAAAATGTGCTGAAGTCATTCCTCTATTTAAAAAAGGAAATCGAAGTTTAATGACCCAATATAGGCCCATCTCCATACTCCCAACGTTTTGTAAACTTTTTGAAAAACTGATCAAAATACGCATAGCATCATTTTTAAATAAAAATAAGTTTTTTAGAAACAAACAATTTGGATTTCGTGAAGGGAGATCTACTGAAGATGCTATTCTTAAGTTGTGTAGTGAAATTGATGACAGCTATAATTACAATAACACTAGTTTAGTACTCTTTATAGATATGACAAAAGCATTTGATATGGTCAATCACGATATACTTTTGGATAAATTGTATAGGTCTGGACTGAGGGGTACGATTCATAAGTGGTTTTCATCATACCTATCAGAAAGAAGTCAAAGAGTAAAATTAGAAGGAATCTTCAGCAGTCAATTAAAAACTACAATTGGTGTACCGCAAGGTTCAGTCTTGGGACCAATATTGTTCTTAATATATGTCAATTCAATATTTTACCAAAACTTCAGTAGTCGTATTACTGCATTTGCTGATGATATGGCGCTCACGTATGATAACAAAAGCCTTTTTGATTCAGTTGTTAAACTAAATATGGATTTAAGTATCCTGCGGCAATGGTTCGCAAAACATGAACTACTTATAAGCAATAAAACAAAAGTTATGATATGCAATTTACGAGGTCCTTGTCCAATTAATTGTGATGTTATCTTCCACTCTAGCTCTTGTTCAAAACTGTCTTTATCTGTTCATACGTGTGACAACAACAACTTTAACAGAGATTTAGTCTGCAGTTCAAATTGTTTTCAGATAGAAGGTGTTAAGAGTTATAAGTATCTGGGTGTTCTAATAGATAACAACTTGTCCTGGAAGGCACACGTAGAAGAACTAAAAAAGTATATGCTCTCTGCGACTCGTAAAATGTATCTCCTAAGAGCACATTGTTCAAAAAAAATTCTACTGATGTTTTATTATGGACTTGTACACTCTAAGCTTCAATACGGTATTGCAAGTTGGGGTGGAACTTACAACAGTACCATCGACATACTAAATGTTGTCCAAAAACACGTAATTAGGATTATCTGTAAAGAAAATCGACTAGCCCATACTTGGCCACTGTTCTCTAGCCTACGTGTACTTCCGATAAAACATCTTTACATCTTTAAGGTTCTCAAAGTTTTCTTCATGCGAAGCGGCTATAGTGCTACATTAAGAAGCTCAAATATATACAGACTGAGAGTAAATCATATAGCAAAAGTTAATATTCCAATTTCAAATAAAACTCATTGTTTAAAATGTTATACTGCGACAGCACCAAGGCTTTTTAATAAGCTACCAATCGAAGTCAGACTGATAGTAGAGCCCACTTTATTTCTCAGAGAAGTAAAAAAATTTCTCTTTAGTATGGATAGTGCTACAGTCAAAACATTTGTAAATACAGCCATTTAATTTGCTAATTATGTAGTATATCTAAAATGTTTGTAACGTTATATTCCCTGTTTTTTCGTTATTATTTATGTCTTATTTGATTTATTCTTGAATTTACCCCACATGAAATATAAAAAAAATACATTGATTTGAAGGATCATTCGCCTCTAGTCACTTTGTGCTACAGAATGATTACTATTCTATTTCTTAAAAAAATGTTAATAAAGTAATTTGTACCCAATTGAATTCTATACTTTATTGCTCTGAATTATTATATTTATAATTGATTGTATTAACTAGCATTTTAAGAAATTGAAAAAATAAAAAAAAAAATAATAAATAAAATAAATAAATTCTTCCGATTTAATAAACTTTCCGTTCCGTTCTTATTATCGTATGTTCAATTGGTGATCTGCCACAGGACTCTGAATCTACGTCTTCGATTATTCTCAATGAAAATACAAAGTTTATATCGTTGTTTGATGCACTCGATGAGTTACCATTCTCAATGTTGACCGTGAACCGTTTAGCAACTCTGACATAGATATTGGACATCATTTAGGCGACTTTTATTATACTAAATGCTATCAACTAATAGAAAAAGAATATATTTCTGCAAAGCGACCTCTAGAAGTACCTGTTCAGAATGAAATGACCATTCGTTTAACCACTGATGTGCCTCTTTATTGTCAAAAAAGGATTTAGACAAGGTGACGCGCTGTCGTGTGACTTCTTCAACATCATTCTTGAGAAGATTGTGCGAAACTCGCAAGCCAACACCAGAGGCACAATCTTCCAGAAGTCTGTGCAACTACTTGCATACGCTGACGACATCGACATCATTGGCAGAACACAGCGAGCTGTCACTGGTGCGTTTGCAAGTATCAGTACAGAAGTGGCAAAAATGGGCTTAGTGGTGAATGAGGGCAAAACAAAATATATGCTCTCAACATGAAGAAGATCTCCTTGGTCGTTTTGAACGCAAAATTCTTCGATTGATTTTCGGTCCCGTTTGCGTTGACGGGCTTTGGAGGAGGAGATTTAACAGCGAACTCTACGAGCTGTACAGCGACATCGACCTGGTCAGAAAAGTACGCATCAGTCGACTAAGATGGCTAGGACATGTAGAGCGAATGGACACCAACGCTCCGGCCCGAAGAGTCTTCGACTCAAACCCGGAGGGACAACGCAGTAGAGCAAGACCTCGCCTTAGGTGGCGCGCGCAAGTAGAAGGGGACCTCAACCAACTTGGAGTGCGCAACTGGAGGCAGTTAGCCAAAGATCGCGCTAACTGGAGAGGCGTATTGGTTGAGGCCCAGGTCCACCCCGGACTGTAGCGCCACCTAAGTAAGTAAGTAAGTGCCTCTTTATTGTCCACCCCGTAGATTATCTCACCGTGAAAAAGAAGAAGTTACTCGTATCATAGATGATCTGCTTGATCAAAAAATCATTCAACCGAGTCATTCACCTTATGCTTCCCCTGTTGTATTAGTTCGAAAAAAAATGGGGAAATGCGAATGTGTATTGATTATCGTTCTCTAAATAAAATCACCATTCGTGATAATTTTCCTTTGCCTCTCATCGCCGACTGTCTTGAGTATCTTGATAGTAAAAATTGCTTTTCACTGATTGACCTGAAAAATGGATTCCACCAGGTTCCTATGAACAAAGAATCCATACCATATACATCGTTTGTTACCCCATACGGACAATTTGAATACTTGGAAATGCCTTTTGGGTTACGAAATGGACCATCTGGACACCTCCGCCGATTAGTCGAAAACAAACTAGAAATTAAATTAAGTAAGTGCAGTTTTATGCAAAGATCAATTGAATATTTAGGATACTTAGCCGATAACCGAGGGATAAGACCAAGTAACTCTCATATTGAAACACTTCGAAATTATCCGATCCCGACTAATGCTAGAGAACTCCAATCCTGCCTAGGATTATTTTCTTATTTTCGAAGATTTGACCCCTCGTTCTCGAAAATAGCCGGCCCATTAATGAATGTTTTGAAGAAAGGATCAACTTTTAATTTGGATCACGAATGTAAAAAATCCCTTTATACTCTTCGTGGTGCACTTGCCTCCGCACCTGTGTTGGCTATTTACAATTCCACCCGAGAAACCGAGTTGCATACTGATGCTAGTTCACAGGGGTTTGGAGCTGTTTTATTACAAAAACAAATCGATGGAAAATGGCACCCCGTGTCGTATTATTCTCGACGTACTACCCCTGCAGAATCAAAATACCATAGTTTGGAATTAGAAACACTTGCCGTCATTTACGCTTTACGCCGATTCCGAGCTTACATTGAAGGTATACCCATCCGAATTGTTACCGATTGTAATTCCCTGGTTCAAACTTTATCAAAAAAAAGTCTCAACCCCCGCATTGCTCGATGGGCACTCGATCTCGAAAATTATAACTATGTTATAAGTCACCGGAAAGGTACTGGTATGGGACATGTTGATGCCTTGAGCCGAACACCGATTACTGTTCCCGCTTCCGTGAATGATTCTGATTCGTCTGTTTCATTTGTTCAAGATGATGATATCGATTTTTATTTACACGCTACTCAGTCCCGAGACCCGAATATAATAAGTTTGTGCTGCTCTCGATAAGTATTTTGCCTATTACAGTCGACCTCGACGTTTGATTGCTGACCGGGGCACCGCTTTTACATCCCATGATTTTGCTCAATATATTTCTAAGAATAATATATTGCAAATTAAAAATGCCGTTTCTTCCCACCAAGCAAATGGTCAAGTGGAGCGAGTTAATCGTGTCCTCGGCCGAATGTTAAGTAAATTAACAGAGCCTATTAATCGATCCAACTGGTCCCAATTACTAGTAAGAGTTGAGTAGGTAATCAATAACTCGGTGCATAGCTCCACAAAACAAACTCCTAGTATGCTTCTTTTTGGAATAAATCAGCGTAGCCTTGGGGACGACGAATTAACTGAATATTTAGACGAGAAGCAATCCGTCAATTTAAAGCGTGACCTCGAGGCTCTTCGATCTGATGCTTCAGCTGCAATTGAGCGCTCTCAATTGGCAAACGAAGTCCAGTATTCTAAACGAATTGTCCCGCCACGAAAGTACGAAGAAGGCGAATATGTTGTCATTCGTAACGTTGACACTACTGTAGGTCAGAATAGAAAGTTTATACCTAAATATCGAGGCGCCTATGTTATCCATCGAGTGCTTCCGAACGACCGCTATATTATTCGCGACATCGATAATTGCCAAATAACTCAACTGCCATATAAAGGTACTCTAGAGGCAGCTCGATTAAGACCGTGGATTCAGGCCGGAGGTGTGTTGCTGGACGCAAGGGCGGGAGGTGATAAAGAGATGCTTTAGATCGAGGTCGATCTTATTGTCAGACTGGCCGAATGTAAACCTTTTTGTTTCACCTCTGCGTGTATAAACCTTTTTGTTTTCGCCTGTACTCGGTCACTGGTTGTCTGAACGGTTGATCTTGGCGTAGTTGGCTGAACTGAACAGAAGAAGAAGAAGAAAAAGACAAGATGGAGATTGAACTGTCACTTTTGTTTTTGGTTTTTTCTCTTTTGTGGTGACTGGTAGTTCTTTCTGTTTTGTAGTCAAAGAAAAGTGTTTAAAGTGTTTTAATAAATAAAATCATATATATTTAATAACATACTTACCACTTGCGAGTACCCTCTTTTAAGGAAAAAAGCCAAAATACTTCCAATACTAAGTCCCAGAACGGTGTAAATGCAGAGTACCGGCCTATATCCATATTACCGTTCTTGTCGAAAGTATTCGAAAAAGCCATACTTAAGCAGCTTCAAGGGTATCTTCTTACAAACAATCTGTTAAGTTCCGCTCAGTCCGGCTTTCGTGCAAAAAGAAGTTGCAAAACTGCCTTGTTGCTTATTGTCGATGACATTCGTAAAGCTATGGACAACAGCTGTTGCACATTTTTGACACTGCTTGACTTCTCAAAAGCGTTTGACACTGTAAATCACATAGAACTCTGCAAAAAGTTGTTAATTAATTTTGGACTGTCTCCACTTGCAGTGAAACTGTTATACTCCTACTTGACTGGCCGTGAGCAATGTGTGGCTGTGGGCAACAGATCGTCTTCATTCCTTAGGAGAACCGCTGCTGTTCTCCTTATATGTGAATGAACTTCCTGGACTAGTCAGACACTGCTCAGTTCACATGTTCGCCGATGATGTCCAGTTATACCGTAATTGTCCGTTAACTAACACTTCAAGAACAATAGTAGAAATAAATGAGGATTTACAAATCATCCAGCAGTGGGCTCTTAAGCACAATCTGTCATTAAATCCGGGGAAGTCAAAAACATTATGTATATATAAGCAGCGCTTAGACACCTCCAGCTTGCCTCCAATAAAACTGGGAACATCAGCAATTGAATATGTCCATACTGCGAAAAATTTGGGTCTCGTTTTCAATGAGAAACTTACATGGACTGATCACATAGCAACAACTGTTGGGAAAGTCTATTATGGTCTTCGATTACTTTAGCGAACTCAAAGATATATTTCAACTGCTACCAAAATGTTACTTGTAAAATCTTTACTTTTGCCTATCCTCACGTACTGCTGTGAATTGTTTTGTTGATTACAACACTAAACGGAAACTAAACATAACATATAACAATTTTGCTCGATGTGTGTTCAACAAAAGATATTTCGACCATATATGTGCTTATTCTAGGCAAATAACAGGGTTAAGATTTGAAGATTTGATTACATTCAGATCACTCATACTACTCTTTGGAATCATGCAATCACATCAACCAGATTACTTGTTCAACAGGCTTAACTTTCCTAACTCTCAAAGAACAACTGTTTTAATACAACCGAGATTTAACTGTTTACAGTCGGAGCGTACCTTTTTCGTGCATGTCACCCGCCAGTGGAACTCATTACCCATACACCTCAGGAGAATCACAAACGTAAACAGATTTAAAACTGATCTTTTTAAATACTTCTGTAGAAATACATAAATAAATTATGAATAAACTTATGAAATCTTAGAACATTTAATTTTGAAAACTTATATTATAAATTTCTATATCTCTATTTAAACTAAACCTGTCATTCCGTTAAATTTGTAAACTCGATTTAGAGATTCACTTTATATGACTACTTAGTCTTTTAAACTGTTTTAATTAAGCCAATCACAGCAAATAAGATTATTCTTAATGTGAAATTATAATTCATCCAATAAATTCAATTCAATTCAATTCATCACAGCAAAGCAGCATCAGCAATGATGACTAAATGTTTTGATGAGGATTCATTTGATATAGCCCTGATACAGGAGCCTTGGATCTTTAGAGGAAAGATTAGAGGACTCCCAAATAACATGGCTGAGTTGCATTATGCGCAAACTAGCTGAGAAATTAGGTCCTATATCCTGGTAAGGCACGAAGTTCAAGCATATAAACTGCTGGATCTGTGTGCCCAGACCTTGCAACAGTACGAGTAGGATCAGGTGCGGGAAGTTTTGTCATAGCATATGCATACCTGTCGTATGATTCTCCAGAACCTCCTCCGACAAGGGAGTTAGAGTCTTTGGTGAATGCATGAAGGCACAGGAACGAGCATCTAATAATTGGTTGTGATGCCTATGCACATAATACAGTGTGGGGCAGCACCAACGATAATTACAGAGGAGAAACCTTATTCGAATTTGTATCATGCAAGGATCTAGCTATCTTAAACAGGGGAACAGATATCAAATTGGAGGGTAATGGATTAGGCTACATTGTCGGATCACAGAGCCATTTCATTTGACGTTCGCTATGGATCTAAAAGGAAAAAAGATCGGAAATACATCAGAATTCCGAAGAACACAGATAGGATAAAATACCTGGAAGTGTTGGAGGAAAAACTGAATGTAAGGACATGCGGAATACCGGAAAACACTTGGCATATAGAATCACAACTGAAGAATCTGCAATCAGCTGCTGAGGATGCGTACCGACCTACTGTAGTGGAAAAACAAGAACCTGCACCTTGGTGGTGCCGGGAACTTGAAAAGCTAAAAAAGGCTGTGAGGAAGGCCTTCAATCACGCCATGAGAAGGGGAGAACTTCGGGTTCATGTGATGAATATAAGGCGAAAAAGAGAAAAAGAGTTAAACGTCACTCTGCGACGACGTAAAAGGGAGTCGTGGAGGGACTTTTGCTCAAGTATGAGGAGTACATCTGAAGTCAGTAGACTACAAAAGATTGTCTCGAGAGATCCAGTTTCCAAGATCGGACTCATTCGTAATAGAGCGGGGGAGATGGTAGAAACTCTGGATCACACAAATGAGGTCCTAATGGGGATACACTTTCCAGGAAGCTATAAGTCAGATCAGCCCTGGGCTCCAAGGAAACAAGGAGCGAACAGGATGGATAGGACGGAAGCAGAACGGATCGTTACACCACAAGCATTCAAGGGTGCGATAGAAACATTCTCACCCTTCAAAACTGCGGGGCCGGATGGTATATTTCCAGGTCTAATGCAATGGGGTATAGACGTAATTGCACCAAGGCTCAGGAATATATACTTTGCATGCCCAGCAATGGGCTATATCCCGATTACATGGAGGGAAGCAAATGTGGTCTTCCTTCCAAAACCGGGAAAAAAGGAATACACCGAGGCAAAGTCATTCAGACCAGTCAGCCTAACATCCTTCCTGTTAAAAACAATGGAAAGGGTGATAGTGGACTATATGGAGAGTACTGCGCTTAGGACGTATCCTTTAAATAGTAGACAACATGCATACAGGGCAGGCATGTCTTCAGAAACAGCGCTATATCAAGTAGTACGCGTTGCGAAGGAAGAGCTAAATACCGGGGGCATTGCGATGACCACTAGAATGGAAAGTCTATAACACTATAATTTGAAAGTCTGAAACAAGCCTTGGAAAAACGTAGGGTTAACCCACTGGTGGTAAGATGGGTGGACAATATGTTGAATACAAGAGCGATTAATATTCAGACGGGAACCTCAAAACTCAGAGGAAGGGTTAGTAGAGGTTGCCCACAAGGAGGTGTTCTCTCACCTACACTGTGGAATATCACTGTGGACTCTCTTCTCGACAGACTTGAGGCGACGGGCATTCACACAGTGGGATATGCCGACGACATAGCAATAATGGCCAGAGGCAAATTCATGGACGTCACCGCAGATATCATGAGGAACGCACTCAGAGTGGTTGAGCGGTGGTGTCTGGAACAAGGGCTCTCCATTAATGCGGGGAAAACAGATCTAATAGTCTTAATAAATCTGGAATATCGGCCCTTAACACTTTTCGGATCTGAACTAACAATGACTAAGAAGGTTAAGTATCTGGGAGTCCATCTAGATACTGGACTTACTTGGAACTACCATATTGAGGAGAAGGTCCGGAAGGCAAAAAGGGTACTACATCAATGCAAACGTGTATGTGGACAGAGGTGGGGACTCTCGCCTAGGTCAGCATACTGGATGTATACGATGATAACTATACCCATTATCACGTACGCCTCGGTTATATGGTGGGCGAAAGCCTCTCACAAAACCCTCAGGAAGCACCTGGATAGGGTTCAACGATTAGCATTTATAGGAATTACAGGTGCAAAACGTACAACCCCAACATGCGCTTCGAAATTTGTTATTTGGTGTTAATAAAAATCCAAAATGAAAAAAACTGTATTTTGTGTTCTTTGTGTTAAATTTACTGCGTATAATATTTGTAGTACAATGTGATAATATGTGACTTATGTGTTGCGTTTTGTGTATTATGTTTGGTCTTACTCGTTGCTAGATGAATCACGACTGCTCTGAAACCGAAGGCAAGCGAGAGCCACGGCGAAGTTGTACAGCGTAAATGAGCATGCGTACATACATATCAATATAAGGCGAATGATTACAAAGCGAATTACAATACTGTTAGCAAAGTAAGGTACAATTACAAAGTTTGGTCAATGTGGAACATATTTCTGAACATACAGCCCCCCCTGAAAGACTTTGGCCACTAAGGTCTTTCAGAAATAGGCAACGGAGCCACCTTAATCGCTGGTCGAGTAAATTCTCCAAATTCTGTGCGAACGGTAACAACTCTGCACTTATTATCGCCTCCGAGATGTAGTTTTGTAACACGTCCTAACACCCATTTAGACGGAGGCAGATTTGGCTCCTTCAGCAATACGACATCATCGATTTTGAGATTAGGATGCGCTATTTTCCACTTTGGTCGTTGCTGCAATGACGTTAAATATTCGTTGTGCCAACGACTCCAAAAGCCTTGTAACATTGCCTGTAAGAGAGACCAGTTAGTACTTATCGAAATAGAAGTATTTTGAACAGAAGGTTGTGGAACTGCTGTATACGGTTCTCCTATCAAAAAATGCGAGGGACTAAGAGCAATTTGATCTGACTCTGAGGTTTGCCACATCGGCCGAGAGTTAAGTAATGCCTCTATTTTAACCAATAGAGTGTACAACTCTTCATAGGTGAGTTTTGTATCGCCTATTACCCGCTTCAAGTGTAATTTTACCGACTTCATGCCAGCCTCCCACAAGCCTCCAAAGTGAGGTGCGGAGGGTGGTATAAATCTCCAACTTATGTTGTCCCTGGCAAGATGTTCGATTATTATTGACTGGTGTTGTTGATTACATAAGAGGTCGTGCATTTCGTTGAGAAGACGTTTAGCACCGTGGAAATTTGTTCCGTTATCGCTCCATATTTCGCTTGGTTTACCGCGGCGCGCGACGAACCGATCGAGTGCGTTTAAAAAGGCAACAGATGATAAGTCTCCAACGAGTTCGAGGTGAATTGCCTTTGTCACGAAACACACGAACAACGCGATGTAAGATTTGACAAATCTCGGATTTCTTCCGCGATTCAAACGCAATGTAAATGGTCCTGCGTAGTCACAGCCAACCTTGCTGAATGGCCGCGAGTATCTTATCCGTTCGGCGGGCAGATTGGCCATTAGTTGTTTTGTGGCTGCAGGCCGTTGCCGAAAACATAACACGCAGTCATGTATAACCTTACGCAGCAGATTCCTACATCCGATTATATAGTATTGTTGTCTAATTAACGCGAATGTAAGCGATACCCCGGGGTGCAAATGCTGTTTATGTATATGTTGAGCAATAAGCTTAGAAATCGGATGCGACTTGCACAATAGTATAGGGTGTTTTTCAGCATATGATAACTCCGAATATTCTAGCCGACCGCCGACACGAAGCACGCCCACTGAATCAATAAAGGGATTTAAAGATAAAAGTCTGTTTTTTGAGTTTAAACTTAATCCTCTATTTAATTGATTGATTTCATTATAAAATGTTGAGAGTTGAGCACATTTTATGAATTTCATCTTTGAAGTTTTTATTTCTTCAGATGATAAAGTCCGATTAAAGCGAGAGGTTGAGGGCGAACGAGAGTTCAATATAAACCTTAACATATATGCTAGTACGCGAACCGATTTAAGCCAACTGGATGAATTTTGTAAAATTGTCTCGATCACACCAGGCTGACAAACGTTAGATATAAGTACCTGAGTCGAGACTACCTTTCGTTCTTCCAAGTGGTCCTGATGAATGTCCTCCTTATTGTATGACGATAAAGGCCATTGACTTCGATCCATGCTAAGCCATTGAGGCCCCTTCCACCACAGGTCCATTGAACATAATTTAGACGGCGAAATGCCGCGCGTGGCGACATCAGCTGGATTTGAAGCAGAGCGAACGTGATTCCAGGACTTGAGCGGAATACCTGTCAGGATTTCAGATGTTCGGTTAGCAATGAACACCGACCATTTTTTAGGAGGCGCCGAAAGCCAATGCAGAACTATAGCGGAGTCCGTCCATGCAAATATGTTGATATTTAATTCCTGCAAAGAAAGCTTTATCTTGTTAACTAAACGTGTTAATAAGACGGCCCCACACAACTCAAGCCGTGGAAGGGACAGAACCTTAATTGGAGAGACTCTTGTTTTCGCCGCAACTAGCCTAACTGATATACTTCCATCGGGGTTAATACTACGACTGTATACTACCGCAGCATATGCATCCAACGATGCGTCACAAAACGCGTGAAACTCACAATTGAATTTGCTTGTCACCATTAACCTTGGGACTGAGACCGATTCCAAGGTATTCAGCTCTTCTCTAATAACAGCCCATTGGTAAGCTAATTCTTCAGGGATTTCCTCATCCCACTTCAGTTTTCTTCTCCACAGCTCCTGAAACATAATCTTGACTGCAATAATGACTGGAGAAAGAAATCCTAGAGGGTCAAATATGCGCGATGCGTCCGATAATATTCGACGTTTTGTAAAGGTATTTGCACCATTAAAGTTGACTTTATAGGAGAAACAATCCTTTGATGGGCACCACTGTAGACCTAAAATCTTAACCGAGTGAGATTCCTCAAAGTCGACCGGTGAAACTTCTCGCTGATCTTCTGGTAATGATATTAAGAGGGGCCAACAGTTAGTGGTCCATTTACGTAAATTAAGGCCTGCAGAACTTAATACCTCAACTAATTCCGTTCGAATGTTGATAAGTTCTTCGATACTGTCCGCGCCCGTTACGACATCGTCTACATAAAAATCGTTCAACAAGGTTGTGGAAGCAAGTGGATGGGTTTTAGCAGTGTCCAGAGCTAGTTGTTTAAGAACGCGAATTGCAAGAAATGGTGCTGCCGAGGTGCCATATGTTACAGTCAATAATCGATAGTGTTTTAAAGTGTCTTCTGGGTTCCGGCGCCAAACGATTCGTTGAAAATCGATATGTTTGCGTGCAATCCAAACCTGTCTATACATTTTTTCTATATCCCCTGACATAACATATAAATGCCGGCGATATCGAAGGCAAATGGTAAAGATATCCCTTTGTATGGTGGGTCCAACAAGAAGAGATTCATTTAAGGACGAAGATTGATTCGATTTACTAGATGCATCGAAAACAACTCTTATTTTCGTTGTACTGCTGTCATTTTTAAACACTGCGTGGTGAGGCAGGTAGTACATGGGTCTATGATTTAAAATGTCATCACCTCGAATTTCTTCCATATGACCTAGAGACAGATATTCGTCGATAAATGCAGTGTACTGGGCCTTCAGGTCGTTGTTTGCTTTGAACCTTCGTTCAATTGAATAAAAGCGATGCAATGCTGTATTAAATGAATCCCCGAAATCAATGTTATGCGATGGTTTAAAAGGTAATTCAACTTCATACCTGCCATCTGAACGTCGGGAATATGTTTTAGCAAATATTTCTTCTGCTAATTGCTCTTCAAGTGATAACGGCAATTCAGTTGAAACCTCCTCAAGTTTCCAAAATCGTTCAAGATCAAATTCTTGGCTGTAATCGAGAAAGGTACAGAAGGTGCCTACTTCTGCATTTTTAATTGATAATTGCGAGTTTCCTCCAGCAATTACCCACCCAAAGATAGTGGGAATTGAAAATAAATTGGTGGTCGAATCTGCGATCGCTGCTCCTTTAATAATGCTAAAGAACCTATCAGCGCCTATCAATATATCGATTGGTCCTGGGACATTATAGCACGGATCAGCAAGTTCGAGCGTCATAAAACTAGTTGGGAATTGTTTTATAGAGAATGGCGGCAACAAGGATGTGATATTTGGCAAAACAAAGCAGTCGAGATTAATAGATTCCGGGTTATAGCGAGAAATGAGATTTGTGTTTACTAATCCATTAGTAACGCCTGCAGATGATGAAGCGATTCCGACAATCGGAATCCGAGAACGCTTGCGAGTTATTCCCAATCGCTGAACGAACCTTTCGGTTATAAATGAGACTTGTGAACCCGAATCGAGCAATACGCGAATGTCATGTAAGTTTCCTTGATGGTCCTGAATCCGAGCAACAGCAGTGGGGAGAATAGACGATGTACGACGATTGGATTCAAGCGAATGATTGGCTATAACATGTTCAGTATTTTGCAGCAGCGGTGAAGAACTGGCAATCGATTTCGGATTTGAAGTATTTTCAGTTACAAGTGTAGTTTGTTGGTTTTGCATAGGATGCACCAGTGAGTGGTGCCGAGAGTTACATACTCGGCAATGAAAGTTTGACCGACACTTGCTGGAGGCATGGCCATGCCGAAGGCAGTTAAAACAGAGGGAACCTTTTTTGACAAAATCACGACGAGCGTCCACAGTGAGGTCTAGAAATTCCTTGCATTGTGGTAGTTTGTGATCGCCTTTGCACTTAGCGCATTCTTGGCGAGACTCTACTAAATGGGACCGAACTGGGTTTGAAGGTTTGTTGCGAACTTGATTTGGTCGAGAATACGAAAAACAAGACTCTAAACAGCTACAACGGGTTTGCAAAAAGTCAATAAACTCGAGAATGGTACAATCATCCCTTGTACCTACTTCTTCTGCCCATGCTTGTCGAGTCTCGTGATCTAGTTTTTGGACGAGAATGTAAATAAGCCAGGGGTCTCTATCATTAGATCCTAAGGCATTAAGTCCCCTTATTGCTTCATCCGCTTCATCCGAGATCTTCCTAAGAAGTTGAAGATTTAAAGTTGTGCTTACAGGAAGCGACAAAAATGATTGGACAAATGATTGCACTATTAGGTGCTTTTGATCGTAACGCTTTTCCAATTTATCCCATGCCTCGGTGTAATTGGTTTCCGAACAGCTTATATGTTTGACTACGTTGGCCGCGTCTCCACGAAGAAAAGATTTCAGATAATGGAATTTCTGCGTACACGTAAGTGAATTATTTGAGTCTACTGTTCCCATGAATAGATCTCGAAACGCCGGCCAATCTTTATAGTCTCCCGAAAAGGTTGGAATGGAAATTTTCGGAAGATTGATAGATTGGTTACGACACTCAGAGTGTGCCACTGATGCAGCACTACTAGCGGGTTCCTAAGCAACCGCTATGTCTGTCGATTGTCTCTCACGAATTGCGTTCGAAATTATGGAGTGAGCTTTGAAATATTTAGTCTCATACTCGGCAAATTGAGGCTCGGAATCCTCATAATCTTTATCGTCGGCAAATTCATAATATTTGTCTTCTAAAGACACAAACTCGGACCACGTTTCATCTAATTTGGCTAACCGAATTTCTAATGACGAGAGCGGCGTGTCGGCATTAATGCCCGCTGCAAATTCTAGCGCACGTGTAAGACAACCCTTGGCGCGACCTCGCTTTGCCACGATGACATTCATTTTATAGCGTTAAGGAAAGGGCGGATAAATGTAATATAAATTCGTATGAAATCACTAATTTCAATGTGAAAAATTGTTTATGTAATATAATCATTCAATATTGTCTGTTATATGCTAGCACTTCCGTTATAGCGGTTGTAGATCATTCGACTCGACGCCCGATATAATACAGTTTGTATTAGATATTATCACATGCAATATATAATCGATCCGTACTTACGGTAACGGTGATATATAGTTCGATCAACCAAAAAAGTTTTTTCCCAAATTATTTCCTATGCAGATCATCCATCAAACGGCATGCAAAAAACGGCTTGGATTGGCGTGATTGTTATAATCCGGCTCTAAGAAGGACCATTTTATGTATATGCTTCGAAATTTGTTATTTGGTGTTAATAAAAATCCAAAATGAAAAAAACTGTATTTTGTGTTCTTTGTGTTAAATTTACTGCGTATAATATTTGTAGTACAATGTGATAATATGTGACTTATGTGTTGCGTTTTGTGTATTATGTTTGGTCTTACTCGTTGCTAGATGAATCACGACTGCTCTGAAACCGAAGGCAAGCGAGAGCCACGGCGAAGTTGTACAGCGTAAATGAGCATGCGTACATACATATCAATATAAGGCGAATGATTACAAAGCGAATTACAATACTGTTAGCAAAGTAAGGTACAATTACAAAGTTTGGTCAATGTGGAACATATTTCTGAACAGGGATATTACCGCTGGACTTATTTATTAAGAAAACAGCGGCCCAAACGGCACTTCGTTTGCATCGAGATGCGAAATGGCACAATTATTGTGGTACGATCTATGGACATAGGAAGATCCTGGAACTTGTCAAAAACGAGATTAGGGAGCTGAAAATGCCTATGGATCGAATAACAAGGGTGCGTATTATGGAAAGAAATCACAAAACTCGTATTGAGAACGGATTACTTCCAGAAAAAAGAAATGGTGAAATAGTGAATTTCACGGATGGATCCTTGCTGGATGGCGGAGCGGGGGCCGGTATCTATTCAGAAGAGCTGGAACTTGCCCGTCACATTAGCCTCGGGGAATACACTTCAGTATACCAGGTTGAGACGATTGCTTTGCTTCATGCGTTGGACTGCTTGCTTGAGTGTCAGGTGGAAGGAATAAATATCTTTATTGCACTGGACAATCAGGCGGTGATCAGATGCATGGAACAAACAAACATCACAACCAGAACCATTCTCTTCAATTGGCAGAGGAATGGTAGAACAGCTGATTCACAAATGGATCACGGCAGAACACCTGAGAAGGTGGTCAACCGTGGAACAATGTAGACAAGCTAAAATGGCAATAAAGTGGCCGACCTGCTCCACTCAAAGAAGGGTTCTAAGTATGAGTCGAGGAACATTGAAATGGGTGGTGGCTTTGTCTACAGGACATGGTAATTTCGCGTATCACTTAAGGAAAATGGGCCTTATAGTGGATGATACATGTAGACTATGCCTGGAGGAATCTGAGACAGCGGCACATATACTGTGTCAATGTCCAGCGTTGGCTGGCAGAAGAATGAGGATTTTGGGACATAATTGGGTCGAGACCCAGTCGATGAAACAGATCTCCCATAAACAGATGCTAGCGTTAACACTAGGAATTAAGCCCAGAGAAGAACTGTGGAGAAATCCAGAGAGCCTCTCTGAGTAAGATTTACAGTGGTAGAGAGACGAAAAGAGACCCGACATTGGTGGTCTGATTCGAATATTTCTCGAATCTATATATATACTTGACACTTCGAGACTCGCAGTAGTTATTGTAAATTTCGTGCTGAAAATCCTACAGGCCAACAATTGGATCATCTTAATTTATTCAACGACAGTCGCAATTTTCTCATTCTTTCAATATTTTGTGCAATGAGTGCGCTTTATGAGAGCTGTCGTCGGCTAAAAATGTTGAAAATAATCTTACTTCATCATTCGCATCCATTATTGTGTTGGGGACCGTTACTCTTATCTTGAAAAGACTGGCGTGTACCGTATTCTATACATCTGTCAATTTTAAACGTCTACGAAAGTGACGAGAACAATTTTATGGGTTCAGCTCCATCTTGAGTTATATTTGTATACGTTAATTGTATTATTTGTATTTTTTTCTTCACAATATTGTACAAAGAGTTGTTGTGTATAGCAGATACGTCAAAATTAATACCTTGGCAGTCCTTACAAAAAATGAACAAACGAAATTCCAGAATCTCATTAATCGCTCAAAATCGGTTGGTTATCGTTTTCTCTGGTTAACTAACCAAACCAACGATTCTCTGGTTAGTATTTTGTTGAACAAACACATTCGATGATAACCAGCTGGAATAACCGATGATTAAAGATAACCGAGATTGAACAAACCGGCCCAAAATCTCAGTCAGTGTTCTTAGCACGCTCTCTTTATTTTTCCCACGAGTTTGTTAATTTTTCTGTAAAATTTGTTGTATTCGGAAAGAAAATCACATTTATGTCGTTTTCGATTTGGCTTTTCAGTTTTGAAATTTCAGATTTCTGCTGCCAAATCGAACATAAAATCCAAATTTTATTGGTTCTTGTATGTATTGAGTTGGCCGCAAAAAATATTTGTTTTCACTTGCACTGGAAATTCATTTCAATTGACTTTTACACATTTATAATATCTCATTTCGAAATAATTTAATATAAAAAATCGTTTCCATACTCGAAATATTAATAATTCATTTAAAAAAGAAATCTTTCCAACGATAAACAATTCGTAACCGCCAGCTGTGTTTCATATACATTGGTATTAGTGAAAGTATGTGTGTAATCTGAAAAAAAAAATCGAGATTTCTCAAAAGAGAGTCAGATCAAAAAAAAAATTGTTTTTTTTTTGGGAAATCGAACATGAAAAGCAATCTCAATAAAAAAAATTGATCTTTTTGCCAAATCGAAAACGACATAAATCAATCTTTAGTATAAAAATCACAATTTGCTAACATTCTAATGATTATTTATGGTACTGGAATTGTTGCTAAAGGCAAATCTCCTTTTAATGTAAATTTAGTGCTTTGAAATTTTTTGCTGCTTCACACGTATTCACAAAGGCAGTAAAATTGCGTCCGGAGGAAGGGGCTTATATTGAAAATGGTTTTTCAGAGTTGAGCTCTGAACCGAGCTCGAGCATTATGAGCGCTCTCTGAACTGAGCGTACTCAGATCGTTCTGATGTAATTATGAAACACACTTCAGCACATAGCTGTAATTTGTAATAAAGTATGTATATGTATAAATTGAATATTTATTAATTGTTGTTTATTAAATTGGTTAACCTTCAGTTCCAAAGCAACAAGGTTCGTCCGCCATTTCAATTATTTTGTTTATCCTGTTTTTTTCTGTTAAATGTGCCTGAAAGTGTGTTAGCGTGATCAGCGTTAGGGGTTTTTTTTTTTAGTTCAGAGCACAACCTGAACTGTTATACAAAAAGTTCGTGTTTCTTTTTTAGCTCAGATACATCAGAGCTCAAAATTTGTGTTTCTTTTTCCTCTCAGAGCATACTCAGAGCGCTGTCTATGAGCTCAGAATAAATTGACTGAGCAGGCTGAGTATAAAGCTGATTACATACTTACAGGCACATTTGACAGAAAAAAAACAGGATAGGCAAAATAATTGAAAAGGAGGACTTGTTGTTCTGGAACTGAAGGCTAGCCAATTTAATCAAATTAAATTAAATATTCGAACTAAAAAAATAAATTAAATTTTCAAACTAAAAAAGTTTAATACCAAACACAAAACAATTGAACAACGCGATGCCCATAAAAGCAAAGGAATATTTGCCGGCAATTAGCAACATGCTTTTTTATAGCTCACACGTATTCACAGACGGGGGTTGAGAAACAACAATGTAAACAAATGGGTTTTGGGGGGATAGACGTACGAAAGATATCCATCTCTTTTATTCTTTCATCTCTGGCCTTCAGCTTCCTATTCAAATTTAGAGATGAATGATTAGATTCCTCTTTTTGAAAATTCATCTCTTTCAAACTACAGAAAAGGGTATTGAAGAGCTCAGCTCTGAACTAAAAATGAAAGACGCCTAAAGAAACACGAACTTTTTGTATAAAGTGCTTCCCTTTCAATACCCTTTTCTGTAGTTTGAAAGAGAGGAATTTTTAAAAAGAGGAATCTAATCATTCATCTCTAAATTTGAATAGGAAGCTGAAGGCCAGAGATGAAAGAATAAAAGAGATGGATGTCTTTCGTACGTCTATCCCCCAAAACCCATTTGTTTATATTGTTGTTTTTGTAATTTCAACCCCCGTCTGTGAATACGTGTGAGCTATAAAAAAGCATGTTGCTAATGGCCGGCAAATATTCCTTTTGCTTTTATGGGCCTCGCGTTGTTCAATTGTTTTGTGTTTGGTATTAAACTTTTTTAGTTTTTGTTAAGGCTTAGATTAAAATAAAAATAATAGTGAAATATACATTTCGGAATACCGAATTTTTGCATTAAAGTTCAATTCATGAACTCACATATACTAGAAAAGAAATGAGCATAAGTGCGTGACTTCATATTTTTATCGGGAAAACAGTTTGTAGGCAGCCGCCCTTCCACTGGAAAGTTATATATCTTTGTAATCTATTATCTTTGGCCTTATATTAGTAGTTTGTGGATTAGGGCGATTAGGCATTAGGGTGTTATAAGAGGAGTAAAAAATAAATTATTCGAAAATAAAGTCGCCATTAAAAATATGTCTGGGTTAATCTCAATATCTTCGCGAAGTCTTCCGCGATATTTACTTAAATTTGGAACTCAAACCGTAAAAAAAAACGACGTAAGTTGAAAAAGATCACGGGTTATTTACACCTGAATTTGATTATGTAACAAAAAAATGGTTTTGTGTGGATTATGTTTTTGTTTTGGAGATTTAAATTTTAAAGTTTATACCTTATATGTACGGTATACACCAGGGTTATTAAAATATCTTGCTTAAATAATTCTTTTTTCGCCTATATCTTCTAGGTTAAGATAAGGATAAGCAGACAATGTTCGATATATTCGTCATTGGGTTCAATCGAATATGCACAATTGGGAAACATAACTCAACAAAAGTAACCCTGATATTTTCTGGCTTATTCTATATGTGTATTGTTTATATAATATTTGCAGGCAAATAACTCCCTTTTTGGGGGGTTCCAGATGTAATATTCATATAAGTGCTTCGCTATTGCAAACTGAAGTGGTGAAAGTTCCTCCATTTGCTGATTCTGTGTCTGAAGGCGATATAAAGTGAATAACAGTAAACTCTTTCCAAATTCTGAATTCTATTATTTTCATTTATTTTAGGTTTACCGTTAAAGTTGGTGACAATGTTAAGGTTGATCAAGTCGTTATGGAAATCGAAACCGATAAGACGACAGTTGGTGTGCCGGCTCCATTTGGCGGTATAATAGAAGCAATTCTTGTAGCAGACGGTGATACGGTTAAAGCTGGACAAGAGTTGTTTAAGCTGAAAAAGTCAGACAGCGGACCAGCTACGACTACATCTACACCTACTGAACCTATTACTCCAGCACCAATTACACCAGTACCAGCTGCTGCTGCGCCTATAACACCAAAGCAGTCGCCCACTCCAGCGGTTACTGTAGCTGCACCTAAATCTGAGTTTATCACGCCATCATCACCACCACCCCCCCCTCCAAAGCCAATAGCACCCACTGCCCAAATTCCTGTAGCTGCAATACGACATGCTCAAGGCATCACTCAACCTACCGTTAAGGTGAGATTATTAAATATGTAATAACAACTTACTTTATAGTCTTCCATACCATTCAGGTACCACCAGCAGATTATTCCAGGGAAATAACTGGTACAAGAACCGAGCAACGGGTAAAAATGAATCGAATGCGCCTAAAAATTGCAGAACGATTAAAAGAGGCACAAAATACCAACGCGATGTTAACAACATTCAATGAAATCGATATGAGGTTTGATTTTTCGTTGTTTGCGTTACTTTTATAAATATTACTGCTCCAACAATATCCCCAGTACTGCAATGGAATTTCGCAAAGCAAACCTAGACGCATTTCAAAAGAAGTATGGAATAAAAATTGGCTTTATGTCTATATTTGCCAAGGCATCGGCGTATGCGTTACAGGATCAGCCGGTCGTAAATGCTGTAATTGATGGAAATGTAAGTACCTACATAAGTTTACTTTGCATACATAAAGATTGAAAACATTCATATAGACCGTACTTATAACAAATCGCGTTGAGGGTGTTAAAAGTCCGACGAAAAACATCTAAGTTTTAACCTTTCTTAAAAACGCAAGTTTTTTTGAGAAAAAAATCTTATTAAAGAAAAGAAAGGAAGTGTACGGATACATGATAATAAAAGCACAGAGTAAATATAAAACAAAGGTACAGTCTTTTGCTGTGGAACAATACTATTGCCAATAAAATTAAATCGAGTCCCAGTTCCTCCACACCTAATTTTGATTATCTTCCTTTATAACTGGTAAAAATGGAAGCAATTGCTAGCATGCTTCAAAGAGTAAATTATATACTCAGCTTCACTGATGATACAGAAACTGAGTCTTGTTTTCGACAGCACCAATGATCCTTTAATTAATGTAACAAACTAGCTGTTTGATCTACAATCTGACTTATCTCCATTCTATTCGGTGTTTACATAGTCGCACATACAACGTCATTTGGCTTAGATCCCAATTCCAGTCGCAGATTTTCAGTACTCTTTAGGTATCTAAATGCTTTCCCTCCTTTCAATCACGCTGAGTTGATTTACAAATCGTTCTGCTTAGAATGTTGCTGCTGCGATGTCTGGCCTAGTGTAAAACTAAATATTATGTGTAGCCATTAACAAGTTATGGTTTAAATTATTTGATAGAAGTTCTGAAGCAGTATCTTCTTCGCATAAGTGACTCGGATCCAAGCCTTTTGATTTATATATCTTATAACAAGTCAAAACCTGTGTTTCAATCAGACCAAAATGGTTTTTTTTTCAACTAAAACGTATATACGTTTTTATTTCCTTTACTTTTGTAGTAAGAATGGAAAATACTGTCAAGATGGCAGTGGTGGAAAGAAATCTATGAAAAAGAAATCTATGAAAAATGACAGATACATAGTGATACGAAAAGTCGTCAAGAACAATTTGCTAATTTACTAACAAAATTAGTTGATTCATCTACCTACCGATGATAGTGATTCGGAATAATCGTCGCAAAGAGATTATCAAGAAAATCTGGGAAGATCCCAAACTTATATCAAATTTATTTTTTACTAAGCATGCATTCCTTACTTGCAAACTACTAAAAAAGGAAAAACAATCAAAATGCAAGGACCAGCGTTAAGACAGAGAAACGCAGAGAAATATATATTTTGTTGTATTCCAACGAATAAAATTAGAAAACATTAACAATTTACTAAAATTAGTTAAATTATAGTAATTTTTATCATGTTGAAAAGTCAGCGGTGTGTAAAAGAGACTGAAAGTGTATTACGAAAGGGGTAGAAAGCTGAAAAATTTAATTTCTACAGATTTTAAATACATTTATTTTTATGTGTCTACATTAATGAAGTTGGTGTGTACGCGCTCAGTCCTATCGGAAATTTTCGTTCCAATTTTTCGTACTGCTCTAGTTACATTTTAAAAACAATTAAATAAAAAAAATGTAGTGTCATACGGGGCTTAGGCTGAACATTTAAATTCGCTCCAATTACAAAATTCCATACCGCCTTTTGGGCAACACTCCTCTTCAAAATGACATTAACGGTCATGCCATATTATTCACTCCCTTTAATCCGAGATAAAGGTTACACCCGGGCTTAAGTGAATTTAACCCAAAAACTATACCCAAGTCCATATTTATTCAGTCGTTAAACCCGAACATAAACACATTTTTTTTAAACTTGACAGCATTTAATCCGATTGGATTTAAACGCACTCCGGAGACCAGTTAAAGTATACTTTAACCCGGGGTAAAAACTTAATTTCAAAATATTGACATGTCTACGCTCGCAAAAAAAAGAAAAGTAGAAAAGGGGAATAGAAAAAAATGCTAAGAAACTTAAAAAGGACTTCATTCGTGAAATAGACGAAATTAATGTCGATGACCTTCGTCGTTAGAAGACGCATTTGTCGAAGAGCTGATGAAACAACAGCTGATGGTAAATCAACGTCGCCATTGTCGTCGAATTTATCGAATGCACAAGCGGTCTTGCGTCTTGAGGAATAAGATGTAATATATTTTAGGAAATATTTCCGACTGAAAAAAGAGGCATTTTGGAGGCTACATTCGACAGAAATTTCGGCATAATTAATGCAACTTAAAATATAACTGGGCCCAAAACAAATGAAATAAATTTCCAAGTGACATTACGCAGGTTGTGAATAATATGGCCGTAAGTGAGGATTTATGCATGGGTTTCTCAACATTAATGTGGTATTCGATTGGGCTTCATCAGATTCGCTATCAGTGCCTATGTTCTGTAATTATCGCATCGATATATGTATCACTAAAACTATATGAATCAAAACAAATATCATAATATCACATGGCGCTTTCTGTAACTGTGTGAATCAAAAACTATATCACATGGAACATTTCGATATGAAATCACTGGAAATTTGTGATATATTCAACTTCCGTATCAATCAAGAGCGATAAAATATTCGCTTCAACTGTCGAATTTTATCACGAAACGCAAAGCTTTCGGTTATAAAGTATTAAAACAAAAAAATCAAATGGCTGAAAATCAAAAAATAAGAAATAATAATATATAAATAAAAACGCCGTAAATAAGATTTTTTTTTGTAGAGGGGCTCAATAATCTCCAAGACTCAAAAGCAAAAACAGTATCTTGGCTGCTAATTTGGAATTTGCCATAGACCAACATTTAGGCGTCAATGCCAACACCGAAAACAAGGCTAATTAAGAAAAGATCTCTTGTTTGATGGGCAATAGCAATAAAACTACGGAGCAGTGCATAAAAGTTTGTGCATGTTTGTTTGTTTACTATTTCATAGATTAATTTCGGTTCTTAATAGTTTTGGATTGACCTAAAGGCTTCTGTGAATAGGCTGCTGTCCTTTTGTTCCTCCAACATGTGTTCCGATTATTTTTTATTTGTGCTATACGAACTTCTTATAGAAAATAAAAAAAATATTTAGTTTTTGATATTTTGTTTTGCAAAACATCCGCCACTTCCGTAACCACTCGAGAAACCATAGTTCTACTAAGAGCCGCAGAAAAATCTTAACCCACATCTCTCTTGCAAAAAGATGTAATGCAGCACAGACCTGAATCGGGATTGGAATAAATGTATCCCTTTGCACAAATGTGGACTTAGCTCGTTAATAAGTATCCGAGCTGAACCACGGGAAAACGATACAACTCCGGAAATCTTGCTTCCGGCGTTTCAAAAGGGCTTGTGCTTAGTACACGCCTTTGAATCCGTAACGTTACGCCGATCGTATTCTTCGCCCAAGATTAGTGAAAAGCTAAAAGCTAAACAACGATAAAACTAACTGAAAATCCCTGTGAAATCATTTTCAATTTTTATTGTTTTGTTTTGGACTCGGCATGAAACTGGTAGATCCCTCGCAAAAATAAAAAAAAACTCACACAAAACGAATGGTCGTGAGAAACTAGGCCTCGAGTCCCTACGGTCCAGTTGCGCCAACCTTTTATTTTTTTAATCGAACAAAAAGACTTCACTTGCCCTTTTTTTGTTGATATACGTGCGATTGGAATATATTTAGCGTTCGACACTTTTTTACTCGTGTTTCATTCACTGGATAAATTTTTTATTAAAACATTTGAAGTTAATAAAAATAGATTAACCCGATTCAAGGCGTTTCCTTGCAGTTGAAAAATTTCACGAAAACGTAAACAAACTCCAGTTGTTGTCAAACTCAAACGTACTTGTTTGTATTGGTAAATCTGAAACAAATCTGAGCAAATCTGAAAAACTTTGCTTTTTTTGTGTCAATCGAATACCACATAGCATTTTACCCTACAGTTAGCGATATTCTGGCAACTATAATTGTTTATTGGTAAGGTATTGCGAGCTTCTTCAGATTAGCTCTCAGATTTCAGATTTCCTGTGTCTAATCATCATATGTATAAATAAAAATGCAGTTAGGCCTAAAATATCTACTTTGTTTGAACTGTATATCTTTATAAATATTGGGAAAAATTGAACAAGAGTAATTAATTTTTTCGTTTCTTTGCGCCTTTTTCTTTGTAACGCTTTGCGTTTGAAAATACTGTGAGCATTTAAATATAGTAAATTCCAGCTTATTGAGCACATTTGCAGGTACAACTTAGGTTATCCAATAACTCGATAATTTAAAAGGTTTTTAAATAAATAGGCAGAAACATTTCTACGATTTTCACCTGCGTGAGTAGATATGCATTTCATTCTCAAATCAAACATACTAACCGCACAATATTTTGACATCTCTTAACCCTACTTTACTCCTGTGACGGAGAGAGAAACAGAGTCAGTATGCTGTGTGGTTTGCTAAGAACAAAAAAAAAAACAAGAGAAATCGCAAATATGTAGGAAAGGTTTCTTTATCTCTTTTTTTTTTGCTTACAAAAAATGTATAGGTATAGATAAGGTACCAGTGATACCAGATCGTGGTATTATTACATTAGGGGTTTTATATAAGGGAAAATTTCTGGGTGATAAACGTCGTACCTGTTTATAAATGCTATTTGCAATCAAGATAAGGCAGTAAATTACCCGGTGGAGTTTTTAAATAGCATTACAGCACATGGCCTTTTTGCTCATAAAATTGAATTAAAAGTTGGAGTTCCCATTATGTTGCTTTGCAATTTGAATATACCAAAGCTTTTTAATGGAACCAGAGAGTGATTTCATTGCAGAAAAACGATGTAGAGGCGTTAATTTTAACTGGGTGTGGTAAAGGAGATACGGTTTTTTTTTACCAAGAATACAAATAATTCCCAGCAATTATCCATTTCAGTTTAAACGGATTCAATTTCCTATTAATGTTTGTTCTGCCATGACAATCAATAAGTCACAAGGTCAAACTTTAAGAAAAGCGGGAGTTAAATTTAGCAAGAATTTGCTTCAGGCACGAGCAGTTATAGATATGTAGCGCGCTCCAGGGTATATCTAAGTAATGCAGCAAATATCATATAGAAACAAAATCGCTAATATAGTATACAAAGAAGCGTTACATTAATAAAAAAGGGAATTAAATATTATAAAATTATTTTCTTTCATTTTCATTGTCCAAAGAATATTAAATTGTTACCGATTAGTCCAACGACCAGGTGAAATGCCACGAAGATGAAGGCAGAGTGGACTCAGTCTTCGGGAGTTTTTTTTAATACGGATTCAAGTCCCTCACTATTGCAGAAGGCTGCCTCGCGTAATACCTCTGCAATATCTTTCGGTGATTTTTCCTTCGAGCGATTATCACAAAAAAAAAAATTGTGTCCCCTACAAGACAGCAAATTTATAAAATTTTGTTTTCCACTTTTCGAAGCGTTTTTCATTTACTGGTCAAATTTTCTAAATATTTGTACAAAAATTATTAACAAGGGTAGATCCACCTGATGCAATGTTTTTTTTTGTACGAAACTACATTAAAAGTGCTCTGAGAGCGCCTAATCGAGTAAACATAAAGTTAATTATTGGTAAATTGAGGGGGCCAGCGGCAAGAGGATTGCGAGTTGGGGGTCTCAGTATGATTTGTCTATGCTATACCTACTGCATGGTTCTACTGCCCCCATGAGGTCAGATCCGGAATGGAATTTTGTTCGGGATCTCCCAGATCCTGATCGAATATCTGCGCTATTATTATGAAATACCGCTGTCAGTCTAAGCCTTGTGTGGAGAATAGTTTTACTTAAACTAAGTACTTGCTATTTTAATTTAAATTGATATTGTATGTATTCATACCATGGTACATGTCTATATGTGTGTCACTGGCATTACAAGTTCACTCAAAAAGAGTAAATTCGTATCAAGATCGGGAACAAATAGAAGCTCTTCTCATTCTTCTTTCAATGCCTTTATTGACCACCTCACTAACGTCTTCTTCACTGACTGTTTACCCATTCATGTCATCAAGCCACACAACAAGTGCCTTCTAGGAATTTGGCAAACAAACTGTTGTAAAGTGCACCACTTGATGCATTCCAAGCACTTTATAACCTCTTTACCATTTCTTCTTTGTATGCAAGATGTTTAACCATACGATCAATGTCGCAACTTTGTAACAATATATTGATTGTCCCAAATAAACATCCTCCTAAATTGTTATTTCAGCTTGCCACCTAAATAACAATGCTTATTTATTGTCTTTCTTTATTTCCCTTGCGCAACTAAGTGCTCAAGTCAATTAACTTGTGCTGATGTCGCGCTTCACTTTCCAAACGAACGATCGCTTTATGTATCGATCGTTTTCCTAAACATAAATCTAGTATTTGCGTA
The DNA here is from genome assembly GCA_916610125.1 of Cheilosia vulpina. Classification (NCBI taxonomy): domain Eukaryota; kingdom Metazoa; phylum Arthropoda; class Insecta; order Diptera; family Syrphidae; genus Cheilosia; species Cheilosia vulpina. The sequence goes on along the minus strand of OU744276.1, from coordinate 59,753,145 downwards.
GCACAACAATTTCCCAATGGATTGTATATTGGCAATAGTATCACTCCTGCCAATAGTACTATCTCTTATATATGCGTGGTCAACTCTTCCGAATTCCCTATTGAATTTCATACAGACGAATTAATTTTCGACGAAGTCTCTAACTACAATATCTTCCAAATCCAACAGCATCCTACTTCTTACGACAGAATTCAAACTATCAAAGAATTAGTCGTGACTGATCACATGACTAACGATGAAAAAGACTCTATCCTAAATCTGTGTATGTTGTATGGCGATTTATTCTACCTAAATGGAGATAAATTGACTCATACTTCATCCGTCCAGCATTCCATTCTTACCCCCGATTCTACCCCTACTTATATCAAACCTTACAAGTTACCTGAAGCTCAGCGTCAAGAGGTAAATAAACAAATTCATGAGATGATGGACGATAACATTATCCAACCATCGACTATTCGAATGGAATGGAATTTTCCTCTTATCGTTGTCCCTAAGAAGCCTGATAGGAATGGTAATAAGAAATGGAGAATCGTAGTCGATTTCCGTAAGCTCAACGACAAAACAGTCGGTGATGCTTACCCTCTTCCCAATATAACTCATATCCTAGATCAGTTAGGGAGTTCCAAATTCTTTTCCACCCTAGATCTCGCTAGTGGATTCCACGAAATCGAAGTTAAACCTGAAGATAGAGAGAAGACCGCTTTCTCCTCGCCGTTTGGTCATTACGAGTTCATTAGAATGCCTTATGGATTAAAAGGTACCCCCGCTACCTTCCAAAGGTTGATGAATAACGTTTTGACTGGTCTTCAAGGTATAAAAACCTTCGTAAACCTTCGGAAGAACACAATTCCAAATTAGTCGAAATCTTTGATCGTTTGAGAATGCACAATCTCAAACTGCAGCCCGAGAAATGTCAGTTCCTGAGATCAGAACTTACTTATTTGGGACATATAATAAAGGAAACCGGTATCAAACCGGATCCTCAGAAAATCCAGTGCGTTAAAGACTTCGCTCAACCCAAAAACACTAAAGACATAAAAAATTTTCTGGGTCTTGCTGGATACTACCGCCGTTTCATCAAAGACTTCGCCAAAATTTCTAAACCTCTTACTAATCTCCTTCGCAAGGACGTCCCTTCTGACTGAACCCCTCTTTGTACTAATTCTTTTCGTGGATTAAAAGAAAAACTTACTAATCCACCTCTTCTTCAATGTTATCCTTACAACAGATGCTAGTGACTTTGCTATTGGTAGTATGCTTTCACAGGGTGAGCCAGGAAATGACTTGCCTTTCGCATATGCCTCTCGCACGCTGAATAAGAGTGAGAAGAACTATTCCACTACAGATAAGTAATTGCTTGCCATTGTATGGTCAGTGCAGCATTTCCGTCCCTATCTCTATGGAAGAAAATTCCTCCTTATCACAGACCACAGGCCACTCATTTATATCCACAATTGCAAAGATATTAGTTCAAGATTAATGCGATATCGTTCGCAACTCGAAAAGTTTGATTATGAAATCATTCACAAAAAAGGCGAACAAAATACGAACGCCGATTGCCTTAGCAGGATTGCTAAAATGACTCTTCGATCATCTTCAAATTCCTCTCCTACATCGTCTACTAATTCGTCTACTATATCTTGTTCCAAATCGTCTTCTAAATCGTGTTCCAACTGTTGTCCTAATTCATTTACTAACTCTTGTCCAAAATCGTCTTCTAGCTCGTGTTCAAAATCGTCTTCTATATCGTGTACCAATTCCCCTACCAATTCGTTTACTAACTCATCTACTAATTCGTGTACTAGTTCGTCCAAATCGTCTACTAGTTCTTCTACTAAATCAACTCCTATATCGTTTCCTAATTCGTCTTCGTTCCAATCCGTCTACAAACTCGACTCTTACTACTAACTCATCTCCTACTTCGTCGCCAAACCAGCCTACCATTTCGTCGTCTAACATAACTACCCCGTTTCAAGATCCGTGTACTTCTTCGCAACTCATTAATTCATTAGCTAATTCTTCTCCTACTCATGAAACTACTCGTGAAGAAATACAAATTATACTAAAGGAATTCCACTTGAATCCTATTGGAGGACATTGTGGAGTAAACCGAACTTTCAAGCGTATAAAATTATATCATAAATGGGAAAATATGTTCCAAGATATAAAAGCATACATCAAAAAATGTAAACTTGGTCAGAAAAACAAAGTCACCAAATATACCATGGAACCTATGGTAATAACTTCTACCGCAAAATATCCCTTTGAAAAGATATCTATTGACATCGTTGGCCCATATCCTACCACTTCTAAACAAAACAAATACCTTCTTACTTTCATCGATGATTTAACTAAATACACTAATGTTATTCCATTACCAAATCAGGAAGCTAATACTATCGCTGAAGCATTCGTCAAAGAAATAATCTTTCGCTTCGGTACACCTAAATATGTTTTATCCGACCAAGGTCAAAACTTCCTTAGTGACATATTTAAAAACGTTTGTTAACTTTTAAAGATCACTAAACTTCAAACAAGTATCTCCGCTGTATCATAAACAAGTCTCAGGATGGTTGGGACTCTTGGATTAAATACGCCGTATTTGTCCATAATACTACCCCTAATACTTCTACCGCTTTTACTCCTTTCGAGTTAGTTTTTGGAAGACAAGTTTTACTTTTTACTAGCTTAACTAAAAATCCTGAAATATGTTATAATTATGATTTATATGCGAATGAGCTGAAATCACGATTACAACACGCTCATCATATTGCCAGAGAAAACTTAGTCAAAAGTAAAGAATCTTCCAAGATTCAATATGACAAGAAACAAAATCCTGTAACTTTTACAGAAGGAGACCATGTTTTATTTAAAAACGAAAGTTGTCCTAAGAACAAAAATAAAAAGTTACTTCCTATATGGAATCGTCCATATGAAATTTTATCTTCCTCTGGAGTTAATTCCATAAAAAAATACCAAAATCGAGCTATAAAAGTTCACAACAATAGACTCAAATTATTTTCTTCTTAATAAATAAAGAAATTATCGCTATATATTTCTAGAAATGGACGGAATTTTCGTAAAACTTCTCATCCTAAGCACCTTCGTATATTCTACCTCTCCAATGGCCTTATATAACCAACCCGTAATATCATACGAATTCATCGATCAAAACAAAACTGGACTCTACTACGAAAACATCGGTAACCTCAAGCTTTTCTCAAATCATTGCAATTTAGTAATTTATTCTATTATCCCTCTGCGAACAATTCCTCTCAACTCAAGAATCCTTAAACCTACCCTTCCCATTCAATCCTCCATGATTCCGGACAGACTTAATGAACAGGATCTCATTATAAACAAATACCTTGGTACCACTGTAAAACCCCGTCTACTAAAACGAGGTCTTCTAAATGTTGTCGAGACTATTTCTAAGCAATTGTTTGGAACCCTTGATGACAACGATGCCAAAATGTTCTCTGAACACATAAAAATTTAGACCAACAACAAAGTCATGCATTCAATCTTTATGAAAAACAAATATCCGTTTCAAAAGATATCATACATCAACTAAATCTTACTAGTGAACAATTAATTGCCCTAGAAGAAAAACTAGCATGGAGAAAATCCAACTTAATCAGAACAACCATGACTACTTAACCGAATCATTTTTTCAATTAACAGAACTCTTTACTGTGTTTAATTCCTTATCCGAATACTACTATTCAGCAAAAAGGCACCTTTGGGAAGCCATTTATTCCGCAGCCCATGGAAAACTACATCCATATATTATAGATCTATCTAGATTAACCGAAGAAATTATAAAAATTCAATCTTTCCTTCCTGAAGACAATCGTCTCCCATTTCCCCTACAGGAACAATACATAGATAAACTTTTTAATATCTTAGAAACACATATATATTTTTCCAACGACAAAATACATTTTCTATTCAAAATCCCACTAACCACATCTAAAAGCTATAGTATTTACAAAATGACCATTATCCCTAATCTTGTTGGGAACAACTCATATTCCGTAATAATTCCCGAAAAGCCCTTGCTCGTTATTGATTCTGAAAAACAGTCTTACTTCCTTTACGAAGAACAAAATCTAGAAAAATGTCTCAACACTCATAAAAATAATTACATTTGCGAACAGAATGGACCAATTCTATTTACACATCTCAGTAATGCTTGCAACTTAATTTGCTTTCTACATTACCAAGCACTTCCAATATTTGCAAAACCAAAATCATGCAAATTGTTCACCCAATATTCCTTCAACTGGCCGATTCAAATTCTTGGCTATTCGTGTCCCCAAACCCTGAAAATCTTATAATCAAATGCCAAAAATTTAATTCCCAACTAACTATCAATTCAACTAGAATACTAAAAATTTACTCTACTTGCATAGCAAACACAAAATACCAGTCCCTTATTTCTAAAACTAATTACGAAACAGATACAAAATTAAACTTTATCTCATCTGCGATCCCTATATCCACTCCAAATATTACCCAATTTCATTTCGCTAAACTACCCATCATAGAAACTCAAACATTTACAATTCGCAACCAAATTAATGATATAAACGCTATTAGTAAAAGCTTAGATGATATAAATTATCAACAAATTTCACACCCCATCGTAAATTCCTCAAACAATAAACATATCACTACTATTTATATTCTCTTGGCCATACTTTTCCTTATGATGTCGATTGTTATCGCTTTCTTAAGAAAATTGTATACACAAAAGATTTACACAAAAATCCATACGAATGATCGCTTTATGTATCGATCGTATGCGCGACAAAGTAACATGAGCCACTTGACTAATCAGGGAATCCCTTTCCGGATTTCCCAATTCTTTTTGCTTTTCTTTTTCGTTCATCGAACCTCGAATTGAATGATTCAATCGAGACTTTTTATATTGGTCACTGGGCAATGACGTGGCACTCAGTTCCCGGTATTCACACAACTTGGTCACTCTCTTGTTCATGACTCAGTATGGGCACAGTAATTTTTCTACATCGTTTTCCAATTTCCCTATTATACCTCTAAAATAGTTTTAGAAATACATGTTAAAATTAAATAGAATTAAATAGAAATAAGTTAACATTAATAAAGTAATTACAAAAAAAATTGCAAGTGTTCTACGTTTTTATTGTTTGGACTTAAAGAAATAACACGACGAAAATGTAAGACCCAACTAAGAGTAGTGCCTCTCAGTATAAAAGACAAAAGCACAACAAAACGAGCACAAATCCAAGTTTATACCCTTCTCCGAATATGTTCAAATCCTCGCAACGTGCGAACAGATAATGAAATTAAAGCAAATGCCTTTCTATGTCGGCGTCTTCTGGAAAAGGTTTTGTGCAAATTTCCCTGGACAGCGATATCTACCTTTGACAAAACAGTTCTCGCTTCATGATGAAAACGTAACTTTTCCCATGCTTCCCAAACATTCGTACAAAAATAAAGCAGTCTAAACTGAAATTCGAAATTGCTCTTTTCAATGAGTTGTGCTTTGTTTTTGTTTTACCGGTAAATATGAATGTTTTTATAGGCAAATTCGATATATTTCAATTGAAGTTTGTATTTGTACGCATAATGGCATATTTTCGGATTGCATTCATCAA